>JARHVA010000805.1:997500-1597500 GCA_037957365.1 Torreya grandis | reverse complement strand
TTGATCATGATTGATACAAGTTATATATCATTTATGATCATTTATACATTATCATGTTTGAGCTTACATACTAACTCTTACACGTCTATATTCATTCTCATGTCTTTCACAGTGTACTTGATATGCTATGTTACATGAAATGTTTTGCTAGCACATATATGTAAAGACTAGTATTATATTCTTATGTTATTTGCTTCATTTATTCACATTTTCACTTCCTTGAGTTTATTTCATTGTTTTTTATTATCTTGATTGTGAAAATTTTGAATATGTCCCTTGTTCGTTGGCCCCTATGCCATTGTTGATTGGACATTTGAATATGTCATTTTATATTGCTCAGATATTTAAATATGTCATTACTTTTGATCGTGCAACATTTAAACATGCCCCTTGTGTGAGGTATCCTTAGAACATTATTTTTAATTACATTGAGTTCTCTTATGTGTGTGTTTGATTTTATATTGAGTTTGTATTGTTACTATCTAGGCATTTCCATAATCCATATCATGCATATTAGGACTTGATGTGATCACCTACTACGAGTTTAATTTATATATCTACTTCGACATGTTACTCCTATATGTTATACATGATTCATATACATTATATAGTTATTTTATCTTTTTGAGGTAAGTAAATATTGAATTATACTTCCCTCACCTCAAAATGGGGCCATGCCACAAAAGCATGACCTCCACATTTTCATAGTTTATAGATTTCATTGGGGCCATGTATTAAAGAAATGACCTCTGCACTTATTCAATTATTAGTATCTCCATATTTTAGTGGGGGCATGTCACAAAAATAGGACTTTCACACTTATACCAATCTCTAGTTCAATTACATGATTTAAATATACACTTGGGTCAGAATCATCTACATTGCACCAATTTTTTGCATAGATTTGAAACATATTTTTCATATTTATGACACATATATTATATCCAAGACATACTATAGGTGCATATGCCTTTCTATTGCACCAAAAATTATAAATTTACCAATTACATTTTTCACCAAGATGCACCGATTATACCAAGATGTATTATTATTGAGCCTTTTCTACTACAAGAATTGGTTCATTTTAAAGGTTGAAGTGATTAAATAATTCAACATCACCATATATATATATATATATATATATATATATTGGAGTTATTAAATCATCCAACTTCTCCAGATTTATAAGATGACTTGATTAAATCACTCACCTTCACTAGATTATGTGTTCATAATTGAGTTATACGATTGAGATATAATGATCTTAATGGTCGTGTCACAACTCATCCTTGCACCAGGTTGGGGGAAAAATACCTTCCAATATCCCTCTTTAAATATCCAAGGCTCAAGTATAAACCTCTTAAAACTCCAATTATTCATAAGGAATCATCTTTACCAAGTCAAAGCATCAAGAGGAAACATGGTTGCAACAACACAGGTGTACCCCTTCCTTGTTCTCTTTATTTTCAAACATTTAAATTATTTAAAATTCCATATTATATGCATTAATTTACACTATAACATGCTCTTGGTTATTGGTATTATACCATCAAAACACTCAAAGTGATCTCAAGCAAAGGCAAGGTGTGTTATATACACCCAGGTACACATTTCTTTCCTTTAAACTATTAATTTCATCCTTATGCATTATTAGATTAAAGGGTTAGAATGTAGATAATAAATATAAATATTTATAGCATTTGTACATTTGAAAAATATCAATCAAGGCTCTACCCTTTAATTCTAGACCTTCCTGTTAATGAAAGGCTCACATTCATCATCTCATTGTGCCTAAATACTTATCTCTTAGTCTAATCCATATTATTTTGATGACTTGGATCTCTTGCACTACACAAAAAGCTTAATACATGATAAACATCTTGCACTACTAGTTTTATATTCATACATGTTTTTTTATCCCCTAGACACTACTAGCCATAGAAGGACACTAAAATTGATGGTAGTATCTAGATCCTTATCTAGTGTCCAACTACCAAAAGTCACCCAAATTGAAAATGTTTCAAAACCTATGGGTCAAATTATTTGTCTTAATTAACCTTGATGTGAGATATTTTAAAAATGTGTGATATAAATATAGTTTTAATCCTTCTCATTCCTCATATAGAGAATACCAAGAAGGCATATACCAAGGTTCATTCAATTAGTTACACAACTAATTTATTATGCCCTATTCATCCCTATTTCTTTATCAAATATAGGAGTAGTCATTCAAAAGGTCTAAAGTATTCAAAGAGAAACCCATGAGCAATATTTTTTATTTTACAAGAGATATCACTACATGCATCCTCATATATTATATTGTACCCTTGTATGCACACACTCCCACATATAAGGGAGAACTACATAAATTTGAGACCCTTCTTAGAATATTGGCTATGTAGACAACACTCAGTGATAGGGGGTTATTAAGGTCAGCTCGACACCATGAGCCCACTTACCCATTTTTATAAAAACTCATTCTAATGGTGTGTAATGAAATTAATTATATGATTGACGATAATAGAATAATATATCACAGAATTAAGAACATAATAAGTATATCCACAATAACAATTGGTGAAAGAGAAGAATACTTAAAAATTATTACTGAGCCACTTCGAGGGGGTAACATCCACAATAATGCAATAAGAATATAATTCATAATATGATCCCAAAATACTAACTAATACCTCATATATATAATATAATTAGCCATGGTTATTCTATAGGCTGACCTAATAAGAACATAGAGAAATGTGACAAGAATATTAAAGATGTATGTATGCCACAAGTCATCCACACATATCTATAGACATGCCATAGGATAAGAGTGTAGCATGACCTTCACATTTAAAACAAAATTATCCTCAACATTGAATCAATGCCAAGTATGGATGTAGAAAAGATTCATCCTCCCATGTTGCATATTCATAATTCAGATTCTTTCATTTGATCAAATACTCTTGAATTTCATTAGTTCATAGTTGCATAGTGTGAATTTGAAGGATCACTTCAGACTCTAGAATAGCTCGACCTTCATTATCCAATTCAATAAACTCAATTTGAGTAGAAACTTTGTGGCCAACTACCTTATTTAGGTAAGATACATGGAATATTAGATGTATGTGAGTGGACTAGTTTAATTTCAGCTTGTAGGCCACACCACTAATTTTCTATAAGATCTAATAAGGGCCATAATACTTATTAGGGGATAACTTGTTATCATTTTTTTACTACTTGAAATACATCTACTTATATGGTTGTAATCACAAAAGGACCCAATCAACTATGTTAAAATGTCATTCACTACGGTGTTGATTTACTTGTTGCTTCATATGATTCTAAGCCATGCCTAAATTTTCTCACAAATTGGCAAGGACCTCATGTTGATGGTAATGTGTTCCTCAATAGATCAAACCTTGGGATGGACCTTCAAGTTTGAATTGATGGATGGGTAAATATCCATACAAAGCCACAAAGGGAGTCATTTTGGATGACTATGAATAGAAATATTATACAACCATTTGCCAAGTGGAAGCCAATGAACCCATTTATCCTATTTATTAGAAATAAAACGACATAGATACCCTTCTAGACATTTGTTGACTATCTCTATTTTTATATCATATTGAGGATGATAGGATGAACTATGAGCCAAATGGGTACCCAAACATGCAAATAATTCAGTCCAAAAATTACTAGTAAATATGGGATCTTGATCACTTATAATGATTCTTAGAGTACCATATAATTTTTGGATAATATTGAGAAAAATGTAAGTTATTGTACCAAAAATAAAAGGTTTTGATAGGGAATGAAAATGAGCATACTTGGTGAGTCGATCCACAACTACCATGATAATTTTTTTACCCTCATATTGCGGTAACCTAGTAATGAAATCCATGGAAACCTCATCCCAATGTTGGTTGGGGATGGATAAAGGCTGAAAAATACCTAGTGTCTTAATAGTTTCCCTTTTGTTTTATTGACACATCATGCATTCTACCACATATTTTTAGGAATTTCCATTGATTCCTTCCCAAAATAGATCTTGCTTGATTCTATGATATGTTTTTAAAATATGGAGTGACCTCTAAGTCAAGAGGCATGAAGTTCCTGAATAATTTTTTATTTGAGAAGAGAATGTTTATAGAGGTATAATCTATATTTATACCATAATGTGTTCCCATTCCATGTAAATTTTATAGATTTTACAAAACCTTGTTGAAGATTCTAAATCAAATCCTTGGTAGCATTGTCATTCTCCCATTTTGATCTTGCTACCTCTAGCCAATCTGCATGTCACATGGTCATGTCACATAACAATGCCTCAACTAATTCATCTCATCGAGAGAGGGAATTTGCCACCACATTATCTTTTCATTTCTTATATACTATTTTAAAATCATAGCCTAACATTTCCATCACCCACTTTCATTGTTCTTTATATGATAATCATTGTTTTAAAATATATTTGAGGCTATCATGATTAGTCTTTATCTAAAAGTGAAAAGGTCTCCATTTATTGACTACATGTAAAAGAACCATCATCTCTTTCTCATAGATTGCTTTGAGCCTATTTTTTTCCTTCAATTGGTTACTTTCAAATTCCAATGTTTGTCTTTTTGTATGATTACAACCCCCATGCCATATTCTGATACATCATACTCTACAACAAGTTTTTTGGAAAAATCAAGAGTAACCAAAACTTGAGTTATGCACATAGCCATTTTAAATGTTCAAACACCTTGGTAGCTAAATTAGTCCACTGAAAGGAATCTTTATTCAATAAATGAGTGGGGATGCAATGCTACAATAATTTTTGACAAACCTATGATATCAACCAGTTAGACTGAGAAATCATTGAATGTTCTTGAGGGTTTCAGGAACTTGATACTCCATCATTGCTTAATTTTTTTAGGATCAAATTTCACTTATTAATTTGAAACAATATGATAAGGGTGATCCATATCTTGGACACCGAAATTGCATTTAGAATGTTTGACATAAAGCTAATGTTCTTCTAGAACTGAAAGTACTAGTTTCACATGTTTCAAATAGTCTTCTCAATTTTTTTTTATAGATGAGGATATAATCAAAAAACCCCAATTCAAAATTTATAAAAAATAATGGCCTAAAAATAGTATTCAACAAACTCTAAAATGTAGATGGTGGTTTTTTTAGGCAAAAAAGCATGACCACAAATTCATAATGATCTTCATGAGTTCTAAAAGTTTTTTCAGGTATGTCCTCATCATGGATTCAAATCTGATGACACCCAAATAAAAGATCTAACTTGGTAAAATAAAATCACCATGCAATACATCTATAAAATCATTAATTAATAGAATAGGAAACTTATCTTTGATGGTGTACTTGTTGAATTATTTGTAGTCTTGGAACATCCTCTAAGTGTCATTTTTCTTCTGCACCATGAGCACAGGGGAGGAATATTCACTTACATTATCTCAGATAAATATTGTCTCCAACATCTCTTGTACCATATTTTAAATTTCATTCTTACGGGCATAGGGATACATGTAGGGTCTAATTTGGGTGATTTACTTCTTAGAATGAGATTGATGGCATGTTTATGTACGTAGCTTGGAATAATTCCTTTTAGCATGTCACTAAAAACAACATAATGGTCATCCAAAACCCTTTAAAAATCAAGATTTGTAGACTTCTTGATTGGTTAAACCTCTATGTAAAACAAACATGCCATAAATCCCTCAACACCTTTTCTAAGAATATTCATCATCTGATGGAACTAATCATTTGTGTATATTTAGCCCATAAGCCACATAGATCAAAGGTCTTACCTTTTGAATGGAACATCATGAATAATTTCAATAAATTCATCTCAATAGTACCCAAAGTGATGAGCCAATGCAATCCCAAAATAATGTCATCTCCTCCCATGGGAATAGAAAACATAGGGGAATCTAAAAATTAGTCTCCCATAGCAAGCTTAATACTATGGCATTTTTAACAATAATGTGTGGTACCACCATCTGTAATCATGACCTAAAATTTTGTATTTAGGTAGTTGAAATAGTTAAAAAAATTAGCCAACTTATTGTTGATGAAGTCATGTATACTCCTAGAGTCAATCAACATAGTCACCTTCTATTTATTCAGGAAACCCACCACCTTAAGAGTTTGAGGAGTAGTACATTTTGAAAGTGCATGACAAGAAATAATACATTGAGAATCTTTAGATTCATCCTTGGGTTCTTCTAAAATTGCACCTGAAGCCTCATCATCTTATTCCTCCTCATTGGCACCTTCAATGTAAAACAAATTCTTTTCAACATATCGATGTCCTTTGATCCATTTTCTATCATATCCAAAACACAAACCTTTTGCATGCTTTTCTTCAATTTGTTGAAGTGTAAATCTAGTAGGTTACAAAAATGATGGTGTTGGGAAAGTGCATTCACAAACATTAGTGAAAGGTCTTCATCTGATTATCTCTTTTTACTCAACGAAGAATTCCCTTGGTATGTGAACCTCTAATTGGATGTTATCTTTGAGGCCACCCAAAAATAGGTCAGTTAGATTTTTCTTAGAGATGTTTGCCATACATAAGCAAAGATTCTAAAATTGTTGAATGTAATCCTTTACAATATCATTTTGGTAGAGCTTAGCTAGTTAGCTGAAGTAGCTTTTGGAGACATTATTTTGATAGAGGAGTTGTAACTCATAAAATATTAACCATAAAACTGAGACACCCTTATTTTTATTTTGAGCACACAAATAGCGATACCAAATCAACCACTTAGGTTCTAGATATAGAGAGGTCATGAACACCTTTTACAAAAATGGATTATGATGTAGATTAAATAAAGTTTCAATTTGAGTAAACCACGTGAGCTAACCTAAGTTGAGTCAAACTAACCCTGGGTTGGGTCAAAGCACTCATAAAGTCTTGACAACTCATTTTTAGATATTTATGAGCTAGGACAACTCACTTTAGATATTTGTGAGGTTTTGACTCACCTTTTTAGAATATTTAGGAATTAATAAATTGCTTTATTATCTCATTTGACCTTTGACTTCATATTTGGCTGAAAATTCCCTTTTAGATAAATGAAATTCACTAATTCAACTTGGAATTTTTATTTAGGCAAGTTAATTAAGATTTATAATGTAATTAATATTACTTAGTGCTTTTTTGATTTTGGTAATTATTTTAAATGTTTTGAATTAATAGTTTGATAGGTTAAAAGTGTCAAATTACTAGGTTGTAATTTGACTAGGGTTAAAATTAAACTAGGTTATTAGTGCATATAAGGTAATACCCCAAATAAGCAAGCCTTGCCATGTTTCTAAGAAATTATATCCCTTACGTAGATAAATTTAGGTGATTTTTAAGATTAAATTGCATCATTTACTAGAAATTAAACTGAATCCTAGTTTAGGCACAAAAGTGTCTAAAATTGAGTGTTTACAAAATCACATGGCTCATATGATGAGTAATCAATGGCTCCCTAAAGGGAATGCCCTGGGATAACTCTATCGTAGAGGAGTGTGATCTAGGAAACTATGGAGACTAAGATCTCAGTGCCCTTTATGTGAATGATATAATGCCTCTATTGGCATATTGGTCAATTTGGTCTCAAAGTGCATAATAGTGATTGTCTGAATGTCCATTTATCTTATGAAAATTGTAACATGGCATATTTTGTACCTTGTGTAAATGGTGTGCTAGATAATGATTATTAGGAAGAAGTGTGAACATATCCTTATCTAATAATGTAAGAAAGATGTCATAAGGAATATCTCTATCTAAAAATTATATAACCCCTTTGCGTGTGTCATGTGTTCTACTCACTATAGGAGGTGCTCTGTGAAGTGTCTGTTTGCCCTTATTGAGTATTTTTATCAACTTTTTATGTTCCACTAGTTTATTAATCAGGAGTGGTGTAGGTTCTTTTACCATGTTAGATGACTGTGTCTCTGAGAAATCTATATCCAAATCTACCTTTGAATGTATAAAAACTAGTCCTAAATCTGTCTCTAATGTTATAGATGTGTTACATAGATGTCAGAATGATTTGGGCATATAATATAATAATTTCTCCTTAAGATGAAAATTGATGCCTCTAACAAAGATGTATTATACCTCTAAATCTATTGACTAGTAAATCAATTGATGCAAACATGATTTAAATATTAAAATATATCCAGTTGTTGGTTTTGTCTCACCCTGGTGTAATGAATGTAACCTCTCATATGTGATTCAAGGTCCATTATTATGTATGTAGTGCCTAATAAAGACTACTTCTAACTCCTCATATGTATGAAATGATCAACTAGGGATCGCATGATTAAACTAATCTAGTGCCTCCCCATCTAGGGACTTTGGAAATAGTTGTAGTATACTCAAATTATTGGTGACATGTGCCATGGATTTCTTATAATCCTAAAGGTGCAAGTATGGGTCTCCATGCTAATGAAATTTAGGTAGCACTGGTATTTGAAAGTTAGGGGTAACTTTTTAGTGAATATTCTTCATAGAATAGGATTACCATGGATGACATAGGAATCAACTTGAGATTGGTATGCTTTATTCTCCAATGTGAGATGGTGTACTTGTTAATGTAAATCACCCATGATATTCATCAAGTAAATTATCACTTGTGAAGGTATAGTATAATAAAAGGGTTAATTCAACTCTTTAATTTTTTTAGTTATCTTATCCATTGGTATATTGCATTGGGACCCTTTTTTATGGAGTATTGGTTTACTCTCTATAACCTTTGAAGGGGTGATAGCTTGGACCTAGTTAGAAGGAAATGAGTTGTCACCCTCATTTAGGTTAGGTTGAGAAACATGTTCTACTATATTAAGTGGGGTTGAGGGAGATTCATTGGTATATCTTATTTTGTTAATTTTCAAATAAGTATCACATGCTAATTAACTAGAAGGTACTTTATTATCATGTGAATGTAAGTTATGTAAACTATGAACATAAGAATAAGTGTGTGTGTGTGTGTGTGTGTGTGTGTGTGTGTGTGTGTGTGTGTGTGTGTGTGTGTGTGTGTTTTAACATGTGACATATAATTTTTTTGAACATGAGAAATAGGTGAAGTAGGAGGATAAATAGAAGGTGTAGACTCTATGTATTCTTCACCATAATCATAGTAATCATCATTATTCCAAGGTTCATCAAAATCATAGTTTAATTCACTTGTAGAAGTAAGAGTATAAGTAGTATCATTTGTATGATCACTAAGAGAGAGAGAGTAAGAGAAGATTTTAAATTTTTACTACTATGCAATGTGTCATCATGTGTGGGTGTAATGTAATGCATTTATTCACTGTCTATGTGGGGATTGCATGAATGATTATTGATTTCAATCTTGGAATCAAGGGTAGAAGTATAAATCATGTTTTCATTTTGCATATTTTTACATGTAGGAGAAGAGTTAGAGGCATTTGCACTATCAATTTGTTGTAAAGAATCATTGCATTGAGCTTAGAATGTAATATAAGGTGATAAAATTATTTTGTCTACCTTAGTTTGTGCATTGGTAAAAGCTGTAATATCATTCGTACAAATTTTTCTAAATTTAACTAAGGGTAAAGAAGATGCATTGCTCTTGTCTACTTTACTTGAATCATGCAAAATTGGATTTCGTGTATTACACTTATATTGATTTAATTTAAATAGGGAGGTAACCAAATTAGTTGAAAAGATAGGATCACATTGGAACAAATCACTACCAACAAGAGGTTATTTTGGCATTATATTGATAGTTTGATTTTGAGGTGTAATAGAAGAGGGAAATGAAAGAGAAGAAGATGTATCTAGTATATCCTCATCAACATTTTCATTGTCATGATCATAGTAATCATCATATCCATCATTACACAAATAGTCATCATTAACATTATAAATTAGATCATTATCATGTGTTAATGTGCAAGCTTTAAAATTTGTCCATTTATTTATATAATTAAGAGAAAATTTCAGAAAGTCATCAACTAGGTGAGGGGTAGGAGGCTTCTTGGATGTCATTTTAAACTTGCCAAAGAAGATAATGTAAATAATGAGTATAAATCACACAAGAAGTAGAATGTAATCTAACATAAGTATATGTGCAAATATGACAAATATTTAACCCAATGTGTAGAAGAAATTAGGATTGTACTTAAAACCATAATTACTAGTATTTGGATGTATATGGACCTATGATTTGAATGAGAATTATTTTGAAAAAAACTAAATTACATTAAATTAATGAAACCCTAATATATAATTTATTTAAATGAGCTAGGTTGTGCCAAAAATTATGAAAAAATAGAAGTTTGTAACCCTAATTTAGTGCATAAAAATTTGAAGAAGATAAATCCTAGTCAAAACTAGGGTTTTAAGTAATATTCGAAGTAAGATGGGTTCACCAAATGTTTTAACTATTTAGGACTTAGGTTATATAAATCTTATGTTGTTAAAGGGTTAATAATAACAATAAATTGTAATGAAAACAATAAATAATTGATTTGACAAGACTTTTCCAAAAATCAAAGATATAAAAAAAGAGTAATTATCTGGAGCAAAATAGGTTTTTTTGTGACTCAGGAGGCTGAAATAGGCTTGAGAAATAGTCAAATACCTTTTTTTATATAAATATAGATGAAATTAGGCTTTGGACATTAGTTCCCTTATGTGGATAGTAGTGCCATGTGGTAATAGTATCCAATTATGGTGTTAGTGTCCCTCTTGGAGGAGTTATCTAGAACTTTTAAAGAAGCAACAGGAGGTTTTGGGGGACTTGTATGTGGTTTTGTGTCTTATATAAGCTTACCTATGTTAATTTTTTCATTAAATATCTTTGAAAACCCTAATGAGTACCTACATACATGAAACAACAATTAGATCAAATGTAAAAGAAAGGGAAAACTAGGTTGTGGGATATTACAATCACACAGAGCAAAAACATTATTTTTTTGGTCACTACCTACATTAAATACAATGATAGGGGTCTCATATTTCATGTAGTTCTACCTTAGGGAACAATGACTTCACTTAGGCCCTTTCTTGATTAAGTATGCAATATCTAAATGTAATAATTCAGTAGTATGTAGAGTAATGAGCTATACTATTGATTGATTTTATGTAATTATGTGCCAAAATAGTATGTGCTAGATTTAAAATGCATTGTGAGGCTCTTTATATATAAGTAAATTAATTCTAGTGTAACACCTTATTCACTAGCTAACAAGTCATAAAATATAGATAAAATATAAAAAAAATCTCAAAGTAAGATTATGACCGAAAACATGATAGAAAATGATTGTCAAATGCTAGATCCATAATTAGACATTATCACCATATGGTGCTACTATCCTGATAATGCCACTAGTGTTTTGACACCTAAAAATAGAGTTAAGACTAGGCAGGATAGACTAGGGGCCCTTATGACTAGGAAGAGGTGACTTAGAACCACTAGGGGTGAAACACATAGGGAAAATAAGACTTAAGAAAGATTAAAAGACCCAAAATGACCATGAAAAAAAGGTATATATTCATCACTAAGACCTTCATGTGAAAAAGCAATAAAGGACATAGTACTTGTGGTTGCTTGACCAAATTAGGGTGTATACAACTTCAATATAAGGCTTTTCTACTTTGACCTTGTATAATTAAATGTTTAATTATAAATAACTAAAATATTTTGCACGTGTTTATTAGGGCATGCCACCACTTATAACATATAAAGAGGTATTTTTCTTAAACACTAGTACATATATACTAAGGAAACCTTAGATTTAGTAGATCTGAGTATCTCTTTTAAATAAAATTTTGATGCATTTCACTTCCAATAATACTTTAATTTCTTTCTCAGCCAAAACCAGCTCTCTTGGACCTCTATAAGCATTTTTTTAATATGTTGTCACTTCAATCTTATAATTCTCAAAAACTATGCTTGATAGTTGTTAACATTTCACGAGAAGAATGTTATTTTTTAATTTTTCCACTCTCTAAGTGTTTGATGTTTCTACAAATGTAACCAAAATTCATACATGAGATTTCATTTAATTTTGTATGTATTCCCATGTTAATCGTGGATTTATCATATACCGCACATCACTCTAGTTCTCAATATTAAATAGTTATCATTGTTCTTATCCCTTTGAATCCACCAACAAGTTTTGGAATAGAGTATGGATATTTACATTGAAACATTTAGTGTGTTCAATGAATATTTATAATAAGGGGAATCTTAGGGATTTATAGACTCAATATTAGTTATGTGGTAACATCAAAACACATAATAGTTTATTAAAAAATAATACATGTTACTTTTTCTCCCTCGAATAGCCAAAATATTTCTAATCCCAATGAGATTTTAATATTGGATAGCCAACACATGAATGGTCTAGGATTTTAAAACATGTTTGGATTTCCATAAAATTATATGGGATCTTAGATCACCCACCAAAAAATTAGAGGATTTTTTTTAAATGTAAATAAATTCACTATCTATATCTAGCCCAAATGTATTACATATATCTATATATACTTGGAATTAACTGCTATTTTTCATCCTTGCAAGCTGTAACTTTTATAATGGTCAGTGACTTAACCAGTATAAAAGGATCCAATAAATAGGTGATTCATTATACAAATAAACCAAGCACTTGTGGATTTGAATCATAAATATATTGATCCAATTCCAAACTCTTCCAGTATTGTAGTTTACATTCTACATGTAAATCTATTGATCCAATTTTATGCATGTGATCTTTTCTAAAAGTTTATAGATTTATGCATTTTTGTTAGATTAGTGGGATTATATTAAGATTTTATAAAGCATGACACTTTCCATCCCTTTGATTATTTCTTGAGCTTGAGATGTTTTCCTAACCTTGCAATGTTTTTTTAAGTATATGATGCCTTACTATGCACACGATGATTCTATTGTTAGGAGGCCCCTTATCCAACGGTAGCACAATTGATTACTTATATATGAGAAATTGAACACGGAAATTATACCAGAATGATTAAGAAACTAGAAACATGAGACAACAAAGAATTTGAGAGACAATACACACAATTGTATTAGATAATACTAGAAGAAAATACAATAAGGAAGATGCCACTTCTTCCTCCACCTCAAAGGCTTGCCACACCTCAAGACCTTCTTCCCTCTCTCTCTTCTCAACACAAAACCAACTCTAAAACCTGAGTTACAATCCCTCCTTGAATGCTTCAGCTGATCTCCTTGACCTTACACCTGTAGATCTCCTTGACCTTGCTTGCTTCAATGCTCTTACTTGATCAATATGATAATTACAATACATGCCTCATGGTTCTTTAAATAGAATCCCATGGTTACAAAAAATAGACATCTAACTACTAAAATTAGACACACAGCTCGCGACTTAAAATAGCCTCTTAGCATGCAAACACTCGGTTTAACTAACTGACTGTTCGTAAACAGCAGTTCTGGACCGCACAGGCGACCAACACCGGTCCCTGCTTGTCTGGTGCTGCTGATGTCGACCGACTCCCTGCCGTCGCCGATCTCCTTCTCCACTGCATCTGACCGACGTCGGTCATACTGTCGACGCCAGTGGCTCTGGTTCTTCAACATCCTCTTCATGTGTGTGCAAATAGTTGAAGCTTTTAGCTCCACACCTTAACAATCTCCCACTTGGAGATAAATAGCTGCAACCTGTACCTGTACACCATCTATTTTATTCCTTTGGCTCTGTATCCCTCTTCAAAATCACCCTTGAAGACCAACCACCACGCAAACCTATGATGCTATACATGTCACCTATGCCACAAGAATTTTGCTGCTCCCAAATTCTTCATGACATACTTCTGAACCAACTCTACCCTTAGCTCAGAAAACTCCTTGTATATGCAACCCTGCAAAAAGTAACACACTAAAGTAACAGGATAATGTAGCTAATATTATCCAACCTGGTAAAGATAAAAAACAATGGTCAAACCTCCATTGCCCTGCAGCTAACTCAAGACCATATACCATAGCCTTCTGTCTTAGATGTCCATCCACTCTCCTCTCTAAAACAGGAATCCATCCCTCTATCCAGCTGACAACTCCACCAACAAGTACCTGTTTGTCTCTACTCCAAGGACTCACACTCCTCATCCATGTCAAGCTCCCACTGTTTCTGGATTCTACCTGCATTGCTTCTTCCATCTTCCTAGTTCATGACTATCAGTAAGCAATATAAAGAAGGTGAACAATGAATATGAGGTTCACATACCTTTTCTGACCTTTGTATGGGCGTTTGAGACTCCTTGACAACTAACTGTCCACCCATCATCCATTCCAGTGACCGATCTCGGCCAACTCCCAGTCTGCTCCCGACCGATGTCGGTTCCCTGCACTGATCCTGACTGCCGACGTCGTTACCCCTGGCCGACGCCAGTGTCCCCCTACCGACGTCGGTCTTGATGACTGACGTCGGACTTATCCTGCCCGACCTACTGGCCCTGCTGGTCTGCACATGACCGAAGCTGATGTCTGGATGACCGACGTCGGTTCCAAGTAACCGACATCGGTGCCTGTGTGTTCCTGTGAGTGATGAAATCTTCATCCGTGAGCTCTTCTTGGATCAAATCTCTATCCATGCTGCCCTACTCAAATTTATTTACTGCCTGTAACTATTCTCTGGCCTTCATCTCCTCCAAAAACACTAAGACATCCCTGTTCTTGTCAAAAGCCTCAAATTTCCTTTTCCTGCAATGAATTCTATCCATGCCTTTTGAACTTGAACACATACCTTTTGAGTCAAGAACCTCCATTCCCTTATTATTCATGTGACCCTTCCTATTAGACCACATCTTCGAATCTGTCCCAGAAGTAGAATCAGTAATACAAGTAGATAGATAAAGAGTACCTACTTTCTTACCTCTTGCTAAAACAAGTGCTCCCTTGGTAACCTTCCAAGAATGCACTGTGAGGGTTATTGTGCATCCCTCATCCCCCAACCTTCCTACAGAAATCAAACTCTGCTTCAGAATTGGAACATGCATGACCTCCTTCAACACCCATGTGTTGTCAATCTGCAATCTCAGCTGCAATTTCCCTTTGCCAACTATCTGACAAGGCGTACCATCCCCTAAATAGAGCACTCCAAAGTTTCCCTGTTCATACTCATGAAACAAATCTCTGTTTGGGGATGCATGAAAAGATGAACCAGAATCTAATATCCATGATCCTATGTGACTATCCAAAGAAAGTATGAGAGCATCATGTACCACAATATTTGCATCCTTTGCTTCTTCAATACTTGCATGTTAATTCTCTTTATCTCTCAACCAACACTCCTTCTTTGTATGTCCTTTCTTTCCACAAAACCAGCAGGTAATACCTTTGGACTCGGATCTCCTTCCCGACCTTGATTTCCCTTGCTCAATCTTCTCCTTTTGCCTTCCTCTGCTTTCCGCACTTAGAGCATTCCCTGATGATTCACCTGTGCTTCTCCTGCGTATTTATTCATTCAAAATCACACTCACAACATCATCAACCTTTAAGATTTTAGAAGCAGATGTAGAGTTACTTACTGCCATAACCATACCGTCCCAACTTTCTGGCAAAGAACATAAAATCAAAAGAGCCTTTACCTCATCATCAAAAACAATGTTGACTGAAGCCAATTGGTTTACCAAACCATGGAAATCACTGAGATGAGTATGTACCGAACCTCCTTCCTGCATTTGCAAAGTAAATAGCTGCTTCATAAGGTATACCTTATTAGAAGCCGAGGGCTTTTCGTATAAATTTGCCAAGGACTTTATCAACTCTTCCATTGTTTTGCACTGTGATAAGCTGGAAATCACAGATGATGCAAGGCTCAACCTTATGGAACCAAGAGCCTTCCGATCAAGAACATTCCATTCTTCATCCTTCATATCTGTGGGTTTGCATGCAACCCCACCCAACGGTAAGTACAGATCCTTCTGATACAGATAGTCCTCAATCTGCATCCTCCAGTGTTGATAATTCTTGCCGTTAAACTTCTCCATTCGTAGCTTGCTTTCTTCTGCCATTGCTGAACTCCCACTCAATCAGAAAACCCTGTGAATGACCTGTAATCAAAAAACAATAACTGCTTCCTGCAAACCGTAGCTCTGATACCAACTGTTAGGAGGCCCCTTATCCAATGGTAGCACAATTGATTACTTATATATGAGCAATTGAACATGGAAATTATACCAGAATGATTAAGAAACTAGAAACATGAGATAGCAAAGAATTTGAGAGACAATACACACAATTGTATTAGATAATACTAGAAGAAAATACAATAAGGAAGATGCCACTTCTTCCTCCACCTCAAAGGCTTGCCACACCTCAAGACCTTCTTCCCTCTCTCTCTTGCTCAACACAAAACCAACTCTAAAATCTGAGTTACAATCCCTCCTTAAATGCTTCAACTGATCTCCTTGACCTTACACCTGTAGATCTCCTTGACCGTGCTTGCTTTAATGCTCTTACTTGATCAATATGATAATTACAATACATACCTCATGGTTCTTTAAATAGAATCCCATGGTTACAAAAAATAGACATCTAACTACTAAAATTAGACACACAGCTCGCAACTTAAAATAGCCTCTTAGCATGCAAACACTCGGTTTAACTAACTGACTGTTCGTAAACAGCAATTCTGGACCGCACAGGCGACTGACGTCGGTCCTTGCTTGTCTGGTGCTGCCGACGTCGGCCGACTCCCTGCCGTCGGCGGTCTCCTTCTCCACTGCATCTGATCGACGTCGGTCATACTGCTGACGCCGGTGGCTCTGGTTCTTCAGCATCCTCTTCATGTGTGTGTAAATAGTTGAAGCTTTTAGCTCCACACCTTAACATCTATAAAAAAACAAAGCAAAGTTTTTCCATCCTAGTGATGATTTTATAAGCCTATGATGCTTTTACAGGTATGTGATGATTTTAAAATCATGTGATTCTTTTACATGCATGTGATGATTTTATAGCCATGTGATGATTTTTAGTCACATGGTGGTTTTAACTATTATGATACATTTTTAGGCATGCAATGTTTTTTTAAGAGATGATGTTTATTTAGGACTGCAATGTTTTTATAAAAATGCAAATATTTTAAAAGAATTAAATTTTTGGGGTATACAATTATATTTTAATGATTGACATTATCAATGATGATGATAATGAAATGCCTCTACTTGAATGCATATCATTGATTGAACTTGAATCTGCATCATTGGAAGGATTAGATTTCAACTCTAATTTTGGAATGTCATGTTGGGAGTCTACTCCAACACTTTGTCAAAATAGCTCCCACATTGGCATATCACACAAGGAGAGATCCTTGAACACTCACCTATAGCATAGAGAGATAAAGGATCTGGGGTAGGTCAGGTGTAGTTATGTACAATGGTGATGCCTAGTCTACCTCACATGTTGTTAGGTGCATGCATCAGGGCTTTAGAACATGTGTTATATTTATTTTGTAAAATCATGGTAGAAATTATTCACTTATATGAACATAACATAGACACATCATATCATGTAATTATACTTTCCTACCAATGGGGTGATATATAATAATATTATATAGTTATAGCAAGGATACAATAATTTTACATTACTTATCAGCTCAAGATTACATGGATTAAAACATGCTCAAAGGCACCAGAATCAATCATAACCTCTAGGACTTTCTTAGTACCTCATTATCACTTCCCAACCCCCCATCTCTAGGCCTCACACCTGTAACCCCAGTTATCTTTTATTTTCATGCCACATTCCCCTTTTCTCTAGGATGCATGCCACATGCCACTTTTCACTACTCATTGTCTTCCTTTTATAGAGCTTCAAATACCCTTGTGTGTTAATGGGTAACTCAAAAACCACCAACCAAAAATTAATGTTTTTCCCACCCATTCCCATATTTGAAATATGGTATTTTACTCAAGGTCATCTACCTAATCATCATTTATTATTTTATAGCTATCTATCACAATCAACCTTCAGTATCAACATCTCTTGCTTACTTTTCTTGGATCACACTAGCTAATATATCTGTTACTATCAAGTTGTTACTTCTTCTAACTTTTTGACTATCATGTCAGGCTCATAATTTCCTTGATTATAGACTATACTACACTGTGCACACATATGGATGAGTTAGGTCTAAGTTTATTAAAATTATCTTGTGCACAGCGTGTTACCTTTGAAACTTGCACATGAGGTGCATATGAAGGTCAACATTACCCCACTTTAAATTAGATATCTATCCTTGAATAACCTATTCATTTATTCCCATATGGTGTATTGATATTTTTGCTTAGCTAGAGAGAGGGAAAAAATAGTGCAATGATACTCACCCAAAAACTTAGATGTTTGGTATAAGGCTTCTCAAATAAATCCCTTTCTTGAATCATCAAAATGGTCTTACAAGGTGCATGAATTTTATTACATCGAAGGTGCACAACTACTATGCCAAACAACTAACCTACACTACCCTAACCTAAAAAATAAGAAATACATAAAATAAATGGAATAAACACTTTATTACATTGAAAACCACTATTTTATTATTTTTGGGAATCTAGTGTTTAGATCCTAAATAATAAGGGTCTAGAATAATAGTAAAAATATAGTCTAATGGGGAAAATATAGATTTTTAAAAAGGTAATTTTACCAGAGGAAGAATAATAAACTTATCTTAAATTGAGCTAAAATGAATGATTCCAAAGCTGGTAATTTAAAAGCAAGACTGAGACACTATCAAGAATCTGAACCTAGTTTTCATTTTTTGATTGGACAAGAGTGCCATAACATGACACCTTGGTGTTCAAAACTATATATCCTCCCTAGTGATATTATCATTAGGATCTAAGATTTCAAATTTGTGTTTACCAGGTCAATGTGAGCTTGTGTACCAAATTTTAGGGGATGGGAGTTAATAGAGATCATTGTAGGTCCATTTTAATTTTAAATACATCTATCCATCTACACACATGCAAACAATGAATACATCAGAGGGTAAAAGGGGGAAAAATGGGTTAGGGGAAGAATGATCACACAATATAGAACCCCTATTGTTCTGACTGTTGCCTACATTAACCCTCAAGCTAAGGTCTCAAATCAAATGTAGTTCTCCCTTAGGGAACATGCATAATCAACGTGCATGATAGACGTAAGAATTAATTTCACCTAGGCCCTTCCTTGATCAAGCATGCAAGTCTATGTGTGATGTAGAGAAGCTGAGCTATACTATTGATTGGTTTTTATTATGTTTAATGTGTCAAAGTAGTAAGTGCTAGATATAAAATTACTTGTGTAGTCTTCTGTATAGAAGACTCAATATTTTAGATTTGGGAGCTTTATTTGCATTTGGATGACATTGGAAAACTTAAGAATGAAGTAAATAAAAGGGATAAGACCCATCCAAAAAAATAAACTAACTATTTAGGCTCAAATTACCTTTGGATAGGAGTGTTGTAAACTAGACACCCTGGGTTTCAGTGATGTAGTCCAATCCCAATGCTCCTATCCTATAGGCTAGGGACTAGGGGGATGGAATGAGCATGGGAAACCTAACCTGGCTGAGGTGGAATGACCATTTTAAAGGCTTGAGTGATTGGGAATGCGTAAAAAGGTGACTCAAGCTTAGAACTAGACCCAAATGGATAAAACCAAAGACATGGCCAAATGTGAACAAAGCTCATATTCTCCAGTCAAAGTCTCCTATGAAAGGGTTGTGAAAAGACATCATATGTGTGGTTACTTGACCAATTTATGGTGTATACATATTCCCCCTTTTAATCTAGTGGTGCAATGAAATGAAGTACTAGAGTAAAAGAAAGAAATAAGATGCGTACCTGAAATTACTTATGTGGAGATAAGTGTGCTAAAAAAAGGGTCTAACTTCCTGGCCAGGGAAGTGGATAGAGAATTGAATAGTGCCTAGAGAAAGAAGGAATCCTTGAAATAGATACCCCCTATATTGAATCTAAATAGTGCCTAAAGAAAGAACAATCCTTGAAATGGATGCTCCCTATACTTAATCTAAATGAAAAATGAGAAATGCTTGGAGGCCCAAAACCAATGTTTGCCCTCTATCCCACATAAAATCATGTATTTAGAATGTGTATAGAATTTGTATGCTATGAAGATCAAGATCTATCATGACCCTAATCTGAATAATATGAACTAGAAATGAGAAGTTCTTAGAGGTCTAAAATCAATGTCTGCCCTCTGTCATGCACAAACTCCTAGGTCTGAGTAATGTTATGGACCAACTGGTGTAGATGATTATATGGTCCAACTTAGTGATAACTTGGGTATGTTTGGGTGTAATGTAAAAACTCTATTAAATGTGTAAGAAGAAAATGGCATGTCTTTCCATTCTAATCTATATAATCCTCGATGATGAAGAACATTAACATTTATGTCTTGAACCCAAATATGGTATATGAGTGATGTATCTATATAGTCTGGTAATCTGTATAACCACATGTGAAATGAGATATCGTGTCATATACCATGTGCAAAACTATATATAAAAAAAATGTGATCTGCACTATGCCTATAATCTGCTATCTAGTTTGTAACTATGTCATGTTGTATGAAGTTGTATGTGTGAGATATGTAGTGATGTACATGCCCCCAAATTTGATAACTAGTCTAAATCTGTATCAAAGTCACTGTGAATCCATATGATCTGAACCACTGTATATCTAAGTAATCTATGTATCTGTAAACTAAAGGTATGTCCCTCTAAATGTTTGAAGTAATGATGAATTACCCATGTAATCTGAATCATTGTATATCTTGACCAATCTGAGCTAAATCTGATAATTTTGACTAATAGAGGTGTAAAAACCATTGCTAAGTGACCCATGTAGTTTGAATCACTGTATATCTTCACCCATCAAAGTTGAAACTAATAATATGACTACTGAAGGTGTAATAACCATGATGTATCCATATACGAGAGTGGATAGGTGTGTTGGGTAGGTGTAAGAATAGTAATAGTAGGAATGATGAAATTTGTAATAGAGGAGGTTGAGCCAAAAGTGATGACTAGTGGTGTAATGTTAGGAATAAGGTTGGTATAGTTTTAAATTGATTTGAGAAGTTGATTGATTGTTTAAACTAAGTTATTTAAAAGTTGAATGAGCTTTGAATGGTGAGGACCAAGTTGTATAAAAGTTGAACAAGTTGTTATTAGTGAGGATGAAGTTGTATGTATCTAGGTATAAAATAGGTATAGAGATGTGTGTACATGCCATAGTAGGAAAATGATGTAATAAGAGATTGAGATTTGTTGGATATCAAAGGTGTTATTGTCATGGTTCCATAGAAAAAAATAGATTTTAAAATGGAGATACAGGGTTTAAGTTATGGGCAAAATGGTATTTTTCTTTGAATGAAAAAAAAAGTTGTTTGATATGGGAAAATTTGATTGATTCTTGATTCATTTGTGCATTGACTAGTTTGAGATTTGGAGCTCTAGAGTAGGAGATATGCCAAAGAGATGAACACCTATTGTGACCTTGGTTTGACCAGTTGGTAGCTCAGATTGAGGATGGTGGAGAGGTTACCCTGGTGAGTAACTAAAACATGTGATTTAGGCCTATTTGGAAGCCTATTTTTGATGATTTTGAGCTATTTTGAAGCTTTTTAGGAAATTTTTACTAGATCCAACACTCTTATCCTTCTTCTAGTGCTTTTGATCAAGCTCCAACATTGTTATCTAAGTTTTAACACTCCTCTCCTGCATTTTTATCTTATACCCAGTGTTGTTGTCCTGGAGGTTAGATTTTCTAGGCTGATGCTTAGTTTAGTTGATGTCATTTTACTTGGTTATTGGTTTGGCATGGTTGACTGATATTCATGATGTTTTTTGGTGTTTTATAGGGTAAGGTATGGATGAGGTAGTTTCATAGAGGTCAGGTGATGGAGACTTCTAGATTATTGCCTTTATCAACTGATGAGAGGGTTGTGATGGATAGGGCAGGGCTAGGTCATGTGTGTGACCTAGGCACTATGCAGTGGGATAGGCATTTGATTATCACCTTGTGCGAGAGGTGGAATGTAGACACCTATACTTTATGTCTTCTTACTAGAGAGATGACTATTTCTCTGGAGGATGTGCACCATATTTTGTATTTATCGATTAGTGGATGGTGTGTGACTTTATAGGATGATATGGGTGTGGATGCCATTGATCGTGCATCCTTGTATTTTGTTGGTGTGCCCTTAAGCATACATAGGAGAGGTAATGATAGTGATGTACTATTATTAGTTATTGTTCAGTCGAGTGTTTCACATTTATGGAAGTGGTTGGTAGTATTGTTAGCTTCTTCTATTACAGTGGATGGGAGTAGTGTATCAATTACATATAAGATTCATAGGATTATACATAGTGTAGAGGTGTATGGCACTATGTTTTCATGGGGTAGGACTATGCTTTCCCACTTATACATAGATCTACATAGGTTTACTTAGGAGGCATTCAGTGGTGGTCTGAGTGTGGCTACTTTATTGCCTTATTAGGCCTATGAGCACATATCAGTTGTGTAGTCATTGGGATTACCAAGATAGAGGTGAGAACCTCCACAGCCATACAAGGAGTGGTGGACAAGTTTATTAGCTATCAGGTCTCTTGGGATGGATCATTATAGATGAGTGTTAGATAGACTAGTGGCTCAAGATTTCATTTGGAGGCCTTATAGAGGATTTCTTGGGTGGCTTGAGGATGAAGTGTAGTTACATTATATTAGGGTCAATTGTTGGTGACATGACCATTGGCTTGGAGTGTATGAGCGATTTTAGTATGATCGCATGACTAGGTTCTTTGGGGTTCCACAAGATGTGCCCCTAGTAGCATGGGTGTGGGTGAGGAATGCATGGGCACTAGCGAGAGTAAGAGCTTGTGATAGGCCTACTAAGGCTGGCTTAGCACCATTATCTTTGGATACATGAGATGGGAATATAGATATTCCTGATGTAGATGATGTTGGATGCATAGAGGCATTTACCACATGATGGGTGAGGCATTGATGGGCTTCATTATATCTTTTTGGTGGAGGGAATACCCCTAAGTATGAGGACCCAACTCAAATCTAGATGATGGGAGGTAAGTATCATTTATATTTGAGTTATGTATAAGTTCAACTTTGCACATGTCTTATCTTATTTTGAAAATGTATGTCTAACATAGTGTTGTAATTTTTGTGTGTAGGTGGAGTGGAAGGTGCTCAGGATGAAGCACAAGCTAGGGTAGGAGGTAGAGATGATGGGTTTTGGAAGACCATCATTGAGTCTACACTTAATGAGATTACACAGCATGTTCATGATGATGTTTTGGAGGAGGGTTTGATAGAGCAAGCAAAATTTACAACTAGTGTTTATGCTCATTTATTTGATAGGGATGTTATAGCTACAATTGCATATTTTAAGGCAGTGGGAGAGAGAGATGAGTTGAGCGTTGAGTGAGATAGGCATAGGATGCCTCCTCATTATAGATTGATGAGTATGTGGATTATAGATGAGTACATGGATTTTCAAAGGCATTATATTGACTTGTGTGAGGATCATGGTCAGTTACTAGAGTGAGATAGTGAGTGTAAGAGGCATTCAGGAGCTCAAGGAGGTGTGGGGATGTCGAGTGCAAGATTGGATTATGGGACTAGTACTAGAGGAGAGAGTAAGAATGAGAGTGAGGGAATGACACCCATTCATGATTGATTCTATTTGATACAATGTATTATGTTATGGGATTTGAAATATATTACTATTTTGATCATAGATGGTTGATTTAGAAATAGTTGATCTAGTATTGATTTTAAAGGTTGTATATGTTCGGTAAAATGGTACTTGGGATATGTGAGTTGATTGTTTCAATAAGTGTGATGATAGTTTTGTATTTTGATTTGTATATAAGTAAATAACTTTATTTGGTTTGTAATTAAATGTGAGCAAAACATTTTTTGATTTTGTAATTGGTATATTATTGGGATAAATTGAGCTAGTTTGAAATTGGTAAATTGTTTGGATAAGTTGATTTCATTTTGAGATTGGTAAAGTAGGATCTAGATAAATTGATTTGGTAAGATCTAGAATTTTATAGGTTGGTTTTGGCTATGGATAGTTATTGGAAATTTGGAATATTAGTTGTTAGTATGTGGGGATGTAAGATAGCATGTTGTGTGTATCACTTCCTCAAGAGTGGCTCAAGAATATAAAGGTTAGCTAGACTTTTGGCTCGATCATTTTCCTACTAAGCAAAGCTTATGAACTAAAATTAGTATGACTATACATTGTATTATTCTATGTTATATCACTATCTGAACCTTGTTGGCCAATTGAAAAAGTGCCCATACTGCTCATGTTGTGTAGGAATGTGATTTGTATCTGATATTGTCTACTATATGCTAACTGTAGTTGTGTGTGAAAATTTTAAAATTTTTAACTTTATTAGTTGTGTAGATAAAATTATGTGTTGTGAAAAAGGATCATCTGTCTGTAATCGAATACCTTGTGGCCTCTATTGTGATATATATGATTGAGCAATATATCGAGATGGAAATGAAACCTGTGATGAGGGCTCATTTAATCTTAATCATAATGGGTTGTTACATGAGATAGGACCCAAAAAATCTACCTGTAGTGAATATTTCTCATGAGCAGTACTTTATGGTGTGGGGTCATTTAATCTTAATTGTAGTGGATTGGTACGTGAGATGGGACCTATAAAATCCACCCATAGTGAATATTTCTCATGAGTAGTACTATGTTGTAGTACATGTGACTTTGTTGGATATGTATATGTAAGTACACTATGTATTCCTCAAACTATAGTGTTATATGTAGGTTGTTCTTGTTGTATTGGTTTCCAAATAGTTTGAGGTAGTGGAATAGGAGATCTCCTATGAGATTTTATCCTAAAACCTGCATTGCATTCATGATGAGTGACTGATGATTCCTATAAAGGAATGCCTTGGGATGACTTAGTCATGGAGGAATGAGGTCTAAGGTTCCATGATGGAGGAGATCTCGATGCCCCCTATGTGAATGCCATGATGCCGTTATCAACACATCTAGTAATGTAATCCCTAAGTCCATAACAATCATTATCTTTGTGTCTACGGATACGATGATAGTTATAAAAGGGTTGATGTGGTTATCTATGTAATAGACATGGATCTCATTTATGAGTAAAAGGTAGTGTTATTAGCCTCTTATCTAGTAGTGTTGATAATATGGTAGATGGGCTATCCCACTTTGAATCAAACTATAGTTGTGCCTTCCTTTTGTTCTCTATAGTGCATACTATAGGTTGTGCTCTGAAAACTAGCTCTTTATTCTTGATTGGTAGCTTTTTTGGTTATTATTCCCTATCTTGTTTAGGGCATGGTGGATGTTGAGTGCTAGGAACTGTAGTTGAAGATGTTGTGAAATCTAGAGTGATCTGATCAACTGAATATGCCTAAATCAATCCCAATTTCTTTTCCAAAGATAAAATTGTATAACACAAGTGTTTGAAAGAAGACTCTATCTGATATAGTAGATGCTCAAGTAGAGATTGGCAAAGCCCCTTAATAAATATATGTTAAATCTCTAGATCTATTGGTTTGTATATCAATCTTAACATGTGAGCCTTGAATCTTAAGATATACTCACTAACTGGATTTGAAGAATTTTGTTGTAATGTGGTAAGTTTCTCATATGTAACATGAGGGCCCATGTTTACAATGTAATATATGAGAAATTCCTAATCGAAGTCATCATATGTGTGCAATGAACCCACGAGGAGTAGATGAAAGAACTAATTTTTTGCTTCCCCTACTAATGTCTATTGGAATAGCTTTAGTAGAATTAATGGACTTGCATGAGATAGAAAAGCCTTCTAAAAGTCCTGAAGGTGTATGAATGGATCTCCAGTTCCATCAAAGTGAGGTAATGATGGTATCTGGAAATGGTTAGGAAATGAAGCTTTTATGAATGTCTTCAAAATAGGGTTGCCATGTATATCATTGTCATCCATCCAAGGCTTGTAAGATTTTTTTTCCAAGGTAAGGAGATGTACTTGGTGTTGTAATTCACCAACTACATGCATCAAAGAGATTATCTCCTGAGATGGTACATTAGTATCTTGAAGTGGTTCATTTAATCATTGAATTTGATTGTTAATTTTAACCATGGGAATGATACATTTTGAAATTGGATCATAAAGAGGGGGTGTGCTCACTTGAACCTTGGGAGTAATGGTAACTTGGACCTTACTAGAGGGATGTGGGCTACCATCTCTTTAGGTGAAGAGTGAGAATTGGGTTCTACTGTAGTAAGGAGTGGCTTGGGAGATTCATTGGTATCTTTATGTTTTAGTGAATCACATTCTAATTGAGTAGAAGATGTGCTATTATCTTTAACATGTATATTATTGGAAATAGAATCATTCATAAAAGTAGAAACACCATTTGAAAATGCATTATGTTTGAGAGGAAAATTGAGAGAAGAGTTAGAAACATGAGATGCATATTCTTCTTCACTATGTGCATAATTATAATCATTATTATCATATATGTAATATTGTTCATAATCACTCTCATTTTCATATTCATTGACATGTTCACTATCATATTCATTATCAATTCCATCATTGATAGGGAGGTGTGTAAGAGAAGAATTTAATTCTTTTCTAATATGCAATAAATTATCATTTGAAATTGGAATATCATGTGCATCTATGTTATCCATGGATGAAAAACATACATTATTTTCATGTGCAATATTAGAAGTAAGATATGGAGTTTTTAATTTGAACATTATTTTGATAGAGTAGAGTTAACAACATGAGATGTATCATTTGAATTATGCATCGGTAATTTTATTCTATTTCATTTAAAATGTTGTAATTTGAACATTGAAGTAGAAAGAGAGAGAGAGAGAGAGAGAGAGAGAGAGAGAGAGAGAGAGAGAGAGAGAGAGAGAGAGAGAGAGAGAGATTGGGTTCACATGGAAGAAAGTTATCACCAATAAGAGGTTCACTTGGAAGTGCATGACTAATTTGTTTATTTGGTACATTATGCATAGGAAAATGAGGTGAGAAGTACTTTTCCCATTAATCAAAATTATTTTCTTTAGAAGTAGGAATAAAAGAGATAGGTTTGAGAAAAGAAGATGCATCTAATTTTTCTTTGCTATCATTTTCATATGTATCATCATATTCTTCATTATTATAATAGTAATTATCATCATTGTAAATGAAATCATTTTTTATATTTTTAGCTAATGTGTAATTTTGTAAATTTGTCCAATCATTGTCATAATTATAATAAAATTTTAGAAATTTATCTATGGGATGAGAAGGAAGAATTACCTTTATGGCCATTTTATTTCTTTCACCAAAGAGAATTTTGAAAAGTACTATGAAGCAAATAAATGCACAAAGAACTACTATCATTGAAATTTTGAAATTACTTTTGATAACCCAAATAATTTGCAAAAAATTCAAATTATTTTTATAAAAATTGTAAGGGAGGAAAACTTGAGGTTTGAGGACCTGTTGGGTGAATATTTTGTCGTCAACTAACTGATGACAAAATGGGTATATCAACCACAGCACAAGGAGATTTACGCCACAAAAAGTGTGGGTTTACCACATCTGGATGAGGTAAATCTCTCCTCTCATCAAGGGGAGGTTCCCTATGAATATTTATGAGCTATATATATATATATATATATATATATATATATATATATAAGCAGAAAATAATACTCGGGGTAGTATAACAACATCCACCTCTCTTTTTTCAGAGGTGATGTATAAAGAACAAGAGAGAAATCCTGGTCGTTAGCTAAGAACATTCCTCTTCTTTCAGGAATGGTATCCAGCGTAGAGCAAAAAATCACCTGAAATAGGTAACAAAGTTAACCAAAAAACCTACGTAAGCACAAAGTCTTCCGTTGTCTCCTTCGCCGATTCAGAATATGTGTAACCATAGAGTGAAATGAAGCACGAAGTCTTCACCTAAAACTATAAAAGATAAAAGGATCACCAAGATAAAAGTAACTCAAAGTCTCTCTTCTATCTTTTAGAAACATCCTCAGATAATATCAATACACACACTTTGCTTATTAAATCAAACAGATAAGAGATTATCAGGAAAGAGGACATAAGAACTATTTCCTAAATAACACAGATTACTTCAACACAAAGTCTGAAATAAACTTGTTTCTCATACATTCGATAAAATATGATTTACAAGTTGAGCACAAAGTCTCAAGAAGTGTCTCAATTTCAGCAGAGTTTTTGCTCTCAATTATCATAGATCTATTTACAAAAGAGGTCCCCTCTATATATAGGGAGAAACCCTTCAAAATTAAAAAGATTATAATATAAAAATATCTCAGTCAAAGATGAGTCAGCATTGACTTTGGGATATTTTCCAGATTTTTCACATGGAATTACATATTACAAAATTACATGCGAAAATGTCCCAAGTCAATTACAAAGTGCATTTTGAATAAAGCATGGAAGAACAACTTCAATCTTTATTTCCAGTCTTCGACTTCTTTAGAGAAACTTCAGTGATCCGAAAGAAATTTTGTTGAAAAGACGTCGATGAAGAGGGATCCTTTAGAAAAATTGTAGTAAGAATCATGATTGTGCAATCAGGGAAAAAAATTAGCAATTTGGGAAAACTGCACATTTGAGTGATCATGACTAGGGAAATGCGCTTGAAAAGGCTGAGGCGAGAGCAGGTCGAAAAGTGGAAGAAAATGGGAGCAAGTGCAGAAAATAAGAAAAATGAAAATTTTTCAGAGTTAGGAAAAATAGGGAGATGGTATGTAGGGGCGGCAAAAATTTCTGCCCTTACATATTGGATAAGTTCTTGTGCATAGGCGGCAAAAATTACCCCATGTGCATGTCAGGGAGAAAGTATGTGTCGGTGGAAAAAATTGCTGTCGATGCATGTTGAAGAAAAATGTGTAACAGTGGAAAAAAATGTCACCCTCACACCTAGAGGAGGAAAAAAAAGGGATGCATGGGAGGCAAAATTTTCCACCCTAGCATGTGGGATGGTCTGTATGTAGAGGCAGTAAAATTTGCCGCTTGTGCATATGAGGTGAAAAAGGGCACAGGCGAAAAATTGTGCCACCCGTACATGCTTCGCAAGAAAGAGTGTAAGGGTAGTAAAATTTTTTACCCTTGCAGGTGTAACGGTGGTCAAATTTATTGCTCATACACATTTAATGCTCAGACCTGTAATGGCAGCAAAATTTGCCACCGTTACAGGTGAGGGGAGGGAACATACGGTTAGGGCGGTGAAATCCGTGAGAGAGGAGGATGGCCGATAGGGAGAAAGGGAAGAAGAGAGGAATGTGGGGATGCATGGGTGGAAAAATTTGCTGCTCCTGCATGGAAGAGACCAAAATATGCAAGGGCAGCAAAAATTGCCGCCCTTGCATGTTGGGTGCAAACACTAATCACGTTCCGCTGAGTCATAACAAGACACGTGACATATTTCGATCTACTTTATCTTTTTCCATCAGGTGCTTTTCTGTGGAACTTTCTCTTCGGTCGGGCTTTTCCTTTGCTTTCCTTGGGCTCTCTCTGGGTGAATTCCTTCAAACTTTTGCGATGAACCAACTGTTGAACTTGCATTTGAACCGAAAGCATTGAACTGATTAATGAATTATTTGATTAAACCAAAGCATTAAACCGCTTGGTTGAACCAAGACATTGAACCATTCCTTTGATTGAACCCACCGTTGAACTAAAATCATTAAACCAATTAAACCTGGAACTCGTTGAACTTGTAGAAATGAGCCTGTTTGTAGAGTCCGTAGAAACTAAGTTCGTAGTTTTCTCTAACCTTGAAAGAGTCCATAGATTTCAACCTGTAAAAGCCCATTGAACTTGACTTTTTGAGTCTGTAGATTTTTAAGAAGCTTGAAAAATGAGGAATTTGAATGCCCAGGACAAATTTTGAAAAGGGAAGAGACAATTTTGGTCTGTAGGTTGTCCCAAAATTGAGTGGCATTTTTTGGGGACAACAGCTGGCTCCAGTTGGGGAACTTCCTTCTATTAAAAAAATTGATTGAAGGGAGTAGAATCCAAAATCTCCAGTGCCTTAGCAGCATGTCATTGGGCTACAGAGTCATGCTATCCAAAAATAAAGGCTCCAAAAATGAAAATGAAATGAACAAAATAAAGCAAAAGACTACAAATATACATATGTACAGGGGGACTCATATGATACTTCAAGAATTGAAGTACTTCAAACGCTACTCCTTATGAGGCAAAGAAAAGGGGATGCCATCCTGATAAACCAACAGGAAACCATTTTATCCCCATAAATGGTGATGGGTGAATGGAGCTCTCCACCAGGAAACCACTTTTATTTGTCTTCCCCTTGGTTCTCTTCTCTTGTTGCCTCTTGGCAAGACTTGCTTTCTAGTCTAAGAACCATGAATCTTGGTTCTCTTGCAGAGTCCCTTTTTCTGATTTTGATGGGCAGCAGCCTAGTCTATTACCATAATTTATTGTTCTGATAGTTCAGTCTAGCACATGTCTTGATTGTCCCCTTTAGACGCCTGGCAGACCATTAACTCGACATCTCCTTTGTCTCGAGTAGTTCTCCATTCGAGTAACAGAGATTCATACTCGGTAGTGTTGTTGGTGTTGCTAAACTATAACTTGTGTAAAGAAGGAAGAATATTCTCCTTAAGAGATATCAACACCAACTTGGTCCCGGCACCTATAGAGGAATTGCTGCCATCCATTTCCCAAATCCAAACATCACCAGAAATGGATCTTCTATCAGATTTCTCTTCATTAGAGATGGAAGACCCTTTTTCATTTGTATTGCGCCTTACCAATCCTTTTGATGTCTGGTTTGAATCAATTCCTAGATCACCACCTATTGGACTTTAATCTCTAGGAACATGGATGTCCTCCGTGGTCAAGAAGTAATCATCCCTGCCTGAAAACTCAAATAAAATTTGAGCTTCAGGGGCCGACGTTTGGGTCTTGACATCTTGTACCAACTTGTCCAACTAATTGGATTTGGACTGTAGGACTTCAAATTTAGTCATTTGACTTTTGGTCTTTTTGACATGATCAGTTATGTCAAATGACTGAATTGGACTAGGCACAGAGGATGGGAGTTCATCCTTTTAGTTTTTGGGGGGGTGGGAGGACTGGACTACGAAATTGAAGTAGAAGTTGCAGAACTATTTGGGATACTTACTTCTTTAGCAACCACCGAGTCCTTTGGTTGGAAAGGAAGAGTGGATCCTTGTTTAGCAATTGAAACTGTTGGTTGAGGTTGCTCCTCTACTTTCTCTTTATCAGCTTGTTGAGTTGATTAATTCTTGGACTAGGTGAATACATCATATGACCCCTCAGCTGCATTGCCTTCTCTTTTGGGTTCATCTTGATAATTCAAGAAACTAATGTGGGAGTCGCCAGCTAATTATTTTTTATCAGACTCAGGTTGGAAAGAGAAATCATGTTCTATTTCCAAATATCTAACTGTTGAGTTGGCTAGAGGTGCTTCAATGGCGAGGTTCCTCTATGGGGGAGGAAGGTGATTTGGCTTCCCTTGACTTTTGGCAGCATTGCCTTGATATGGTTGATTGGGGAATGTCCTCTTTGGTATATCTTTATATAGAGGAGCAGAAGACATACCTTGTGCCATTTGCCTTTTCAAGGCTAGCAATTCATTTGCTAGCTTTTGCACCATTGGGTTAGTGGTGACTACAGGTGAATACTCAGAAGATGAAGAGAATTTACCTTTATTAGGGTCTCTCCTTATCTTTCCTGCCAAGATAAGGTCATCTTCTACCTCAGTAGCCAAGTTCTGAGCAACAACAAGGTCTATGTGTCTGGCCCGTCTCAGCAAGAAACATACTTCAGGCAATTGTGAATTGATGAAGAAGCATTTGAGGTTCTGAGGCGTCGGCTAGGTGACCATGGGAATTTTGTGCCTCAACTTATCAAACCTGGCAATAAAATCCCTCATAGGCTCATGTGGCTCTTTCTTCATCTGAGTGAGTTGGGCTAGCAAGGCATGTGCATCTTCTACAAGCTTGAATCTGGCTTCAAATTTATCTTTTAGGGTGTCCCAGTCAGTCACTGATCCAGTCTACAAGTGGTAGAACCAGTCTATAGCAGTGCCTTGTACTATCTTCATGAACAACCTGACTGCTATGTCTTCCAATTCCACACTTATGACACTATAGGCTATGTTGAAAGCTACAATATGTTCATCAGGATGAACTTTTTCATCACCAAAGAATTTGGGGAAATTTTTCCTTGACCTACGTGGAAGCTCATGCAGAGGTGGAGTCAAGTTGAGTGGGCCAAAAGAGTTACCCCAGGGGCCTTGAACTTCCATGATTTAATTATGAAAAATAGGGATAACAAATCTGGGTGGAGTGGCCAAATTGTAGAACAAAAATGGAAAAGAACTGGCCCTGCTTCAGCTTGAGGCTTGAGGCTTCAAACTGCACACTCTTTCCCAACAACTTTGGTTTTGTAGACCAAATAAAATAACAGAGATGGAGGAAGATGGTAAGGCTATAATGATAATGGGTAAGACATGGAATGGAGTTGCCAGACTATGTAATGGATAAGGGTAGAGACTGCTTCAATCTGAAACTTGAGGTTTCAGACTGCACATTCGATCCCCAGTAGAGTCACTAAAAACCATTGGGTGAATATTTTGTCATCAACTAACTGATGACAAAATGGGTATATCAACCATAGCACAAGGAGATTTACACCACAAAAAGTGTGGGTTTACCACATCTAGATGAGGTGAATCTCTCCTCTCATCAAGGGGAGGTTCCCTATGAATATTTATGAGCTATATGTATATATATAAGTAAGCAAAAAATAATACTCGAAGTAGTATAACAGCATCCACCTCTCTTTTTTTAGAGGTGATGTATAAAAAACAAGAGAGAGAAATCCTAGTCATTAGCTAAGAACATTCCTCTTTTTTTAGAAATGGTATCCAGTGTAGAGCAGAAAATCACCTAAAATAGGTAACAAAGTTAACCAAAAAACCTACGTAAGCATAAAGTCTTCCGTTGTCTCCTTCACCGATTCAGAATACGTGTAACCGTAGAGTGAAACAAAGCACAAAGTCTTCGCCTAAAACTACAAAAGATAAAAGGATCACCAAGATAAAAGTAGCTCAAAGTCTCTCTTCTATCTTTTAGAAACATCTTCAGATAATATCAACACACACACTTTGTTTATTAAATCAAACAGATAAGAGATTATTAGGAAAGAGGACATAAGAACTATTTCCTAAATAACACAGATTACTTCAACACAAAGTCTGAAATAAACTTGTTTCTCATTCATTCGATAAAATATGATTTATAAGTTGAGCACAAAGTCTCAAGAAGTGTCTCAATTTCAGTAGAGTTTTTGCTCTCAATTATCAGAGATCTATTTACAAAAGAGGTCCCCTCTCTATATAGGGAGAAACCTTCAAAATTAAAAAGATTATAATATAAAAATATCTCAGTCAAAGATGAGTCAGCGTTGACTTTGGGATATTTTCTAAATTTTTCACATGTAATTACATATTACAAAATTGCATGCAAAAATGTCCCAAGTCAATTACAAAGTGCATTTTGAATAAATCATGGAAGAACAGCTTCAATCTTTATTTCCAGTCTTCTTCATTGTCTTCGACTTCTTTAGAGAAACTTCAGTGATCCAGAAGAACTTTTGTTGAAAAGATGTCAATGAAGAGGGAACCTTTAGAGAAATTATAGTAATAATTATGATTGTGCAATCAGGGGGAAAAAATTAGCAATCTAAGAAAACTGCACATTTGAGTGATCATGACTAGGGAAACGCACTTGAAAAAGCTGAGGCGAGAAAAGGTCAGAAAGTGGAAGAAAAGGGGAGCAGACGCAAAAAATAGGAAAAATGAAAATTTCTCAGAGTTAATAAAAATGGGGATATGGTATGTAGGGGTAGCAAAAATTTCCGATCTTGCATATTGGAGAAGTTCTTGTGCATAGGCGGCAAAAATTGCCACCTGTGCACGTCAGGGACAAAGTATGTATCGGCGGCAAAAATTGCTGCCGACGCATGTTGAAGAAAAACGTGTAAGGGCAAAAAAAAATGCTGCCCTCACACCTGGAGGAGGAAAAAAAAGGGATGCATGGGCGGAAAAAATTTCCGCCTATACACATTGGACGTGCAGACCTGTATCGGCGGTAAAATTCATCGCTTGTGCATATGAGGTGAAAAAAGGCACAGGCGGCAAATTGTGCCGCCCGTACATGCTTCTCAAGAAAGAGTGTAAGGGCGGCAAAATTTTTTGCCCTTGCAAGTGTAACGACAGAAAAATTTGCCTCCCATACACATTGGACGCGCAGACCTGTATCGACGGCAAAATTTGCCGCCGTTACAGGTGAGGGGAGGGAACATACGGTTAGGGCAACAAAACCCGTGGGAGAGGAGGATGGCCGATGGGGAGAAAGGGAAGAAGAGAGGAATGCAGGGATGCATGGGTGGCAAAATTTGTCGCTCCTGCATGGAAGAGACCAAAAGATGCAAGGGCGGCAAAAATTGCCGCTCTTGCATGTTGGGTGCAAACACTTGTCACATTTTGCTGAGTCATAATAGGACACATGACGTATTTCGCTCTGCTTTGTCTTTTTCTATTGGGCACTTTTTCATGGGCTTTTTTCTTCAGTCGAGCTTTTCCTTTATTTTTTTAGGCTCTCTCTCCGAGTGAATTCCTTCGAACTTTGGCGATGAACCAACTGTTGAACTTGCCTTTGAACCGAAAGCATTGAACTGATTGACGAATTGTTTGATTGAACCAAAGGATGAACCAAAGCGTTGAACCGCTTGGTTGAACCGAGACATTGAACCATTCCTTTGATTGAACCTGCCGTTGAATCGAAAGCATTGAACCGATTGAACCTGGAACTCATTGAACTTGTAGAAATGAGCCTGTTTGTAGAATTCGTAGAAACCAAGTTCGTAGTTTTCTCTAAACTTGAAAGAGTCCTTAGATTTCAACCTGTAAAAGCCCATTGAACTTGACCTGCTGAGTTCATAGATTTTTCAGAAGCTCAAAAAATGAGGAATTTAAATGCCCAGGACAAATTTTGAAAAGGGAAGAGACAATTTTGGTCTGTAGGTTGTCCCAAAAATGAGTGGCATTTTTTGGGGACAACAGGACCTAGTTTGGAAATCTAGGTTTTTAGAATTTTTGAAAATTATGCAATAATTTTAAATTTTGAAATAGGATAAATGCACAAAATTTAATACAAAAATCAGAATTTTAGAAATTAAATTTTTGCACAAGAAACTACTAATTTTGAAATTATTTTTGACAAAGTAATCAATTTGCAAAAATTTCAAGATAGTTTTATAAAATTTGTAAGGGAGGAAAGCTTGTTGTTTGATTACCTAGTTTTGAAATCTAGGGTTTTGAGGCTGGGTTTTAGAATTTTGGAAAATTATGCAATAATTTCAAATTCTAAAAATTATTTTGAATAGGAAAAATGTACAAAAATTTATACAAAAATCAAAATTTTGGAAATTAAATTTTTGCATAGAATATGAAGGAAAAACCCTAAGTGTAGCCAAGGTTTTAGGTTTGTTAAAATTAAGTTAGGTTCACCAAATGTTTTATTATTTTTGGGAATCTAGTGTTTATATCCTAAATAATAAGGGTTTGGAATAATAGGAAAACTCTAGTCTAATGGAGAAAAATATAGATTTTTAAACAAGTAATTTTACAAGAGGAAGAATAATAAACTTATCTTAAATGAAGCTAAAATGAATGATTCTAGAGCTGGTAATTGAAAAGTAAGATTGAGACACTATCAAGAACCTGAACCTAGTTTTCATTTTTTGATTGGATAGGAATGTCATAATAGGACACCCTGGTGTCCAACACTATAGTCCCTCCCAGACGCTATTGTCCTTAGGATTTACTCTTTCTGGGTTTTGTTCACCAGGTCAATGTGAGCCTATGTATAAAATTTTAGGGGATGGAAGTTAATATAACTTGTTGTAGGTCTATTTTAGTCTGTAATACATGTATCTATCTACACATACAAATAATGAATACATCAAAATCAAAAGGGGAAAAAATTGGGTTAGGGGAAGAATGATCGTATGATCTAGAACCCCTATTGTTTTGATCACTACCTACATTAACCCTAAGCTAGGATCTCAGATCAAATGTAGTTCTCCCTTAAAGAATGTGCATAATTAACTCCATGATAGATGCAAGAATAACTTTCACCTAGGCCCTTCCTTGATCAAGCATGCAAGTCTATATGTGATATAGAGAATTTGAGTTATACTATTGACTAATTTTTATTATGTCTAATGTGTCAAAGTAGTAAGTGCTAGATATAAAATGTCTTGTGTAGTAATTTATATAAAAGACTCATTATTTCAAATTTGGGCGCTTTATTTGCATTTGGTTGACATTGGAAAACTTAAGAATGAAGCAAAGAAAAGGGGTAAGACCCATCTAAAAAAAGAAACTAATTATTTAGGCTTGAATTAGCTTTGGATAGGAGTGTTGAAAACTAAACACCCTGGGTTTCAACATTGTAGTCCAATCCCAACACTCATATCCTATAGGCTAGGGATCAGGGGGATGGAATGAGAATGGGAAACTCAACCTGGTTGAGGTGGTATACCATTTGAAAGGCTCGATGTGATTGGGAATGGGTAAAAAGGTGACTCAAGCTTAGAACCAGACCTAAATGGATAAAACCAAAGACATGGCCAAATGTGAACAAAGCTCATATTCTTTGATCGGAGTCTCCTATGAACGGGCTATGAAAATACATGATATCTGTGGTTATTTTACTAATTTGAGGTGTATACAACCACACACATGATCACATACTTTAGATAGAATAAAAATAATCTATCCTTCGATAATCCCTTCCTAAATTTCATCTACTTCAAGTGCTTCAACTTTGGCTTCAAGGACTCACTCTAACTAAACAACATGCATTTATGCATTAATGGAGAGCACATACTCTATGAAATAGTCTCCCTCATGACATCCTCATATTAAATGGATCCTCATGGCACTTCCATATTTTAACTCCCCTCTGCCAGGGTCCTTTTTGACCATCACTCTTTATCGAATCCCATTATTAATGTGCCTACCAAACTCATGTTTATCTAGTTCTACCTTGCTATAAGTTTATTTTAATTTTTTACATTTTAGAATCCATGCCCATTTTTCCTTCTCCATGCTACTCATATGCACAAGGACCTAGTCACCTACATAAACAAGCTCCCTCATCCACTATCTACCATTGTAAAAATAAAAATTGGCCCATCCTAACAATAAAACTAAAAATGTTGGGAGTCTAGTCCAACACCTTATCAAAATAGCTCCCATGTCAGCGTATCATAGAAGGAGAGATCATTATATCCTCACCCAAGGTGTATAAATGTAAAGGATTTGGGATAAGTTAGGAGTAGTTGTGTATAATGACATTGTCTAGTCTACCTAATAGCATGCATGTTAGGACTTTAGAGTGTGCACTATATTTCCTTAGTAAAATAATGGCAAAAATAATGTACTTATATGAACATAGCATAAACACATTGTATGACACAATTACACTATCTTAGTAACAAGATGACATCTAAAAATATTATATAGTTATAATAAGGATACAACATCATTCCATTACTTATCAGCTCAAGATTACATGGATTGAAACATGCTCAAAGTTACTAGAATCACTCGTAACCTATCTACTCTCTGTGAATTATGCATCACCTTATTATCACTTGCCAACCCCCCATATTTAGGCCTCATGCCTTTGACCCCATTTCTCTCTGTTTTACATGCCATAACCCTATTTTCTCAAGGTCACATGCCACACACCACTTTTTAACTACCTCACCATCCTTCACTACTTTACAATTGTCTTTCAGAATCAACCATTAGTATCACATTGACTCTGACAATTTTATCACTGTCATGTTGTCACTTTTGTTGACTTTTTGACTATCATGTCGAGCTCGTGCTTGCCTTATTAGTAGACTATAATGAGGTGCACATGTATATAAATGAGTTAATTAAAATATTCTTGCATGTTCCATGTTGTCTTTGTCTCGCACACATGAAGCACTCATGAAGGTCAACATCTTGACATCTACTTGATTTAATATTGGAGGAAAAAATTTTGATAGTCAAGGAAATTACACCACCATAAACATTTTAGGGACACTAATTTATTCTAGAATGTAGAGTATTACATAATACTTCTTGGTTATGTATGCATGTTTATATTGTTCAAAATTATGTGATTTCATTATTCTATAGTAAAAAACTATTATGTAGTAATTATAAATTATCTTTAAAAGTTTATAGGTGAAGATGCACATTTCACAATCACCAATGTTTATGATCCTTTTACAATATAAAGTAAATTACAAGAAATATATAATAAATCACACGTTTGTGATCATTTTTATAGTTTGAAACATTTATAATTTTTAATACATGTGAAGCTTTTGTATTCCTACAATGTTTTTCCATGCTCAAAATTTGACAAAACAAACAAAAAAATTATCATGGAGGACGAGGTTTGTCATATGGTGGATATAATTATTTCCTAACTTCTGACACTATTGATAGAACATCCCCTTTCATAGTCTCCCAGTATTCCATAACATCCTCTAGATGACTATTCCAACCTTGTACCTTAGCCAAAGTGGTACTCATCTCCTCCATTGATAAAGCATCAAATTATTAGAGTAATAGTTTGGATAAGTTAAAATCTCAATGATAACATCAATAAGGACATAATTAACCCATTCTTGATATCTTTTGATCATTAAAATTAAGGCCTCATTCCTCCCACCATTATTTTTAGTTAATTTTAAGGTCCCTCTACATTCGACATAAATATTTTTGAGGAATGTTTACCTTTTCATTCCATATGTGATCACTTTCAGATATGATGCTTTCACATATATTATTAACCAAATCATATTTCTATAATTGGAGAATAAACTAGTTATATAAAGGCCTTCCTAATTTGATGGCATCCTTCTCATTTTATTGGACTTTTTTTATATGTTGTTTAATAGTTTGGAATTCATGTTGTAAACTTTTCCTAATTTCATCGATCCAATATTTAGATCCACCATGATTCTCTAAATGTATGTAGCTCTTTGTAAGTTGGCTGAAAAATGGGATACCTTGTTAGGGTCAATAAATCCCTATACATCCTTGACTTCGTGTAGAATTTCTAGAAAATATTTTATCAAGGTATTTTAAATATTATTTTTGGTCTTGATGAAATTAGAATACTTGTGATGAAACATGGTAGACCAAGTCTCTGCTCCAACTAAATTTTCTTTACTATAACAAATGGTAGGATTGATCGTCAAGGTCTAAAGAAGAAGAGTAGCTTGAGAAGTTGGATCTACTTGTAATTATCAACTATTAGCTACTATGACATTGGGAAAGGAAAAATTATGTAGTAATAAGGCATGTTTCCTCTTTATTTTTTGAATATTAGGAATAAGATCTATTGACCCATATTCTTGTTTGAAGGGTTCAAATGCTTGTCCACCTATTTATTTTGTGTCTTAAGCATTTTTTGCATTTAAGTTATAGGCTTCAGTGTTTGAATTATGTTCCCCTTCCTTCGTATTTAAAATTTCACCCTTATTATCACCATCATGGGCTTTTTGATTCTTTGAGGGATTTTACACCGTATGTGGACCCTTTGATAGTAGAATAAAGTCCACTGCATCAGATCTTGATTTAATGTTACTTGAACATAAAATTCAACATGAGATTGATCTTCAATCTCTATGAAAATACAATGGTGATTTAGGAGTAGATTTTAGAGGTGGTTCTTTTATCAATTCCCCATCTATATTTTTCACTCATTCCAACTAACTCACTTAATATAGTGTGGGGGAATTCAATTAAATATATTATTGCATCATGTTCAAGGCATTTGATATTATATTTAACCTCATTGTATTGTCTTAATACTCTCCCCTATTTATTGACTATTTTTTGGTATCATGACCCCTCTTTCATACTTCAAAGATGGAATTGAAGTAGTTTTCTACATTTTATATTGAAGTTTGGCTGTGGAAATCCCTAGAAATATTCTAAAATATTCCAACTCTGAGAAATCATCATCGAGGCCCATCCAAACCGAGTCTCAATCCATTTGGAAGTGTCCCCTACCACATATGGATATGAGAAGTCACTCACCAATAGCTTTCCAAGTTTAGTAGTTACAATTTCCAATGAAATTTATTCTTGTGTGCATTGAGTGGATTTCAAATTCATATGCACAATGTGTCTACATCCTATGTCAATATTATTAAGATAGATTGAGCTAGAGAAGAAGAGTGAGGTGAAGGTGTTAAAACTAGTAGAAATTATATATATGAGATCATTTTAATTTTGTTTGATGCCCTTTCCTGAAAATAATGTGGCTTATTCATTACTTAGTTGGTTTCTTATTTGTAAGATTCATTACAAATGGGAAAGTCCTTCATTTTTTTTATTTTCCCTAGTATATTGGCTTAGATTGTGAATGTTTGACCCTAGTTGCCACTTTGGGTGTTACCTCAGTTGGTTTGTGGTGCTTGCTTAGTTGGTTATCTTTCTATTTAAAAAAAACTAGATGACCCTATTACATTTGGGTCCTTCGAAGAAATTAGATTTACCTTTAGGTTGGATATGTTCCATATTGATGTGATAATTCCCATAATAATAATTCATGAATTGCCATGAATGGCAATGGATTAGGACAAACCTTTAAGTGACATGTAGCTAAAAACCAAGTTTTTCCTCTTGTGAATGTGACATGTATATTCTTTGTGTTAATTAATGACATTTTTTACTACTCGATCGATAGTATTGATGAGCACCCTTAAATCAAACAACCAAAGTGCCAAATTAGTTCGTATGTTCTTATATTATACGTAGCATTTTTCCTTTAAAAATACATACTTTCTATATATTACTGTAGGAGTCATAATTTGGAAAAAGAGTCATTAATCCTTTAGGGGTCTTCAAGTAAATAAAAAGTATTAAAAATAATAATAATTATACTAAATTATTTTAAAGTGTCGTACCTAAAAAAATCTTATGTATCTCCAATAATTAAACTAAAAATCACTCAAGCCAATTGAATTTGATGTTAGAAGTCACCACATGGTATGCAATAGTATTTTTTCCTACTAGGAAATCCTTAAGTTATATGTCAAATAATCCCTAATTTGCTTAGTGAGTTTTCAAACCATCATATCACTCACACTCCCTAGGAGAACAACTCTCATTCCCATCTTCCATTGATATGTATTCTTAACTTCCTATATTATATACAACAAACAATTTACCCTATATTGAGAAATATTTTCCCCTTCATTAAGCAGATTGATTACCCTATCTAGGGTTTTTGTATTGACTGATATAATTAGATTTAGATTCAACCATATTTTTTCATCCAACATTCTTTTCAATACCATCTGTACAAAATTATTCAACAACCCAAAGAAGGTTAACTTGAAAACTTTACCCTAATTTGTCTCCATTTTCTTGTATTCATTATTGAATACTTGATTGCTTTGTTAGGAATAAATTCCTGATACTACATGTTAGATCAATGAATTGTATCCTACAATGCAAAGAAATAAATGTGGAAAACAAGCTACATAAAGATGAATATGTAAGAGGACACATTACACAGGGATTACGTGGAAACTTTACACCTTGAAATGTGTAAGAAAAACCATGAGCAAAATGGTAGCTTCTAGACTTCATTAATATGCTCAGCATCACTCTCTTCTACAACAAATCCTCCATAGTAACTCTTTCAGTGCTTCCAAAAAAATCACTCAATTCTTCCACCTGAAGCATTTAGGTTGTGAACCAAGCTAAACTAACCTACATGATCCAACCTCTAAGCATGCAAGCCCAAGGTTTACATGGATCATCTAACAAGATGAATTAAGAAAGGAGAGATCATGTTATTAAATAACATTTACAACATAGAGAGAAATAAGAGAGAGAGAATAAAAATGCACCATACTCCAAATGGTGACACTATTCAATAATAAGGAATCTTGTCCCCCATGTGAAAAGTCAAGCCTTTGAATGGCATCTCATCATGCCCACTTGACCACTCCATGTGTACACCCATGTGCTCACCCACTCCACATGTGACCTCAATATTACATAGTGATCCTTGTCTCCCACTTTCCCATGTGCACATATGTGTGAGTCAAAAGATTCCCACTTTTGACCTCACCAACCAAGAGCCCATAGACAACTGCACCCCAAAACACATGCCTAAAGTAGAAATATGTGATCCACTATCATTATGTCCTCACATGCTTTACACAAGCCAACCCATGTGACTTAGGGGAGAAATGTGTCCCACTTTATCTCACTAAGAGATCCTCCACCATGCTCTACAGAGAGATACCTACCAAAATAAAACTTTTTTTTTCTTCTTTAATCCCCAATTCGCTTCTCCTATCACAGTAGCTTCACCTTGCATACAACTAGACAACAACCACGGCTCTAATACCAAATGTTAGAACCATGTATTGTTAGCTTCAAAACCAAAGTTATTATACAAGATGTTAGGAATAAAATCTTAATACTACATGTTATATCAATGAACTATATCATACAGTGAAAGGAAATAAATGTAGAAAATAAGCTACACAAATATGAACAAGCAAGAGGACACATTACACAGAGATTATGTGGAAACTTTGCAATGTGCAAGGAAAAACCATGATCAAAATGGTAGCTTCTAAACTTCATTAATATGCTCAGCCTCACTCTCTTCTACAATATATCCTCCATGGAATCTCTTTCAGTGCTTCCATGTAAATCACTCAATGCTTCCACCTGAAGCATTCAGGTTGTGAACCAAGATAAACTAGCCTACAGGATCCAACTTCCAAGGATGCAACCCTCAGGCTTGCATGGATCATATAACATGATGAATTAACAAAGGAGAGCTCATGATATTAAATAATGTTTACAACATTGAGATAAATAAGAGAGAGAGAGAGAGAGAGAGAGAGAGAGAGAGAGAGAAAGAGAGAATAAAAATGCACCATACTCTAAGTGGTGACACTATTTAGTAATAAGAAATCTTGTCCCCCCATGTGCAAAGTGAAGCCTTTAAATGACATCTCATCATGCCCACTTGACCACTCCATGTGCACACCTATGTGCTCACCCACTCCACATGTGACCTCAATCTTGCATAGTGATCCTTGTCTCCCACTTTCCCATGTGCACACATGTGTGAGTCAAAATATTCTCACTTTTAACTTCAATAACTAGGAGCCCACAGATAATTGTGCCCCATAGTACATGCCTAAATTAGAAACATGTGATCCACTATCATTATGTCCTCACATGCTTTTCACAAGCCAACCCATGTGACTTAGTGGAGAAATGTGTCCCACTTTCTCTGACCTCCTCTTTTGACTTTCAAAGATGCTCCATGGGCTATACCATCCACTATGGGTCATGCCAATTCATCACCTAGCCACATCACTAACCATCCACATCACCACCAAGCCACATCGCCATGAATAGTGATTATGAATAGTGACTTCACATACTAACATTCTCCCAATTGAAGTCAATATACACAAGATTTTACCACACCTAATTATTTTGAAACCATCTACTTATCCATGCCCTTTGCTACCCTGACACAAACCCAATAAAAGTTTTCTTGTACTACTAAAAATTCCCTATCTTGACTGGCTTTATCAACAATTGTTCCTTCATAGTAGATTGTAACACTGAAGTGACCAATCACTTCTCCACACCACAGACTAATCCTCCAATGGGATTCTACCATGAACTACTCACAACTCCCACTGCTTTGGAATACCCAGTTTAATGCTCATGATGACATTATGAGGATTCATACTCTTGATGAATCCAATACACAACACACAATAACATGTCGTCTCCTCCTTTGCAACAATCTTGGGAAGACAACTCAAAAAATACAAGAAGTGGGGTACTTCCTTGCTTTCACATCCATGTGCATCTTCATCCTTGGTTTGCTCCTCCTTACCACCTTCAATTCATGTGTTGCAACTGAGCCATTAAAATAGTGATCATGTTGGGGCCTACATCCAACTTGTCAACAAAATACTTTAGCTCTCCATGAAGGTATTAAAATTCTTGTACTACATGTGCATTACTAGCACCAACCCATACAATGATTTCAATGCAAACTGTAACACCTTTGCCTCAACTCTATTTATCTCTCCCTAAGAAAGATCACCGTGTAGGAATAATGTTGTTCCATCTATGAATAACAACTAGTACACATAGCACTCTTTATAGTAGTGAAAAAAAACATGACATAGAAGTCAATATCAGACTTTTACTCATAGCCTTTATCTATCATCATGATACAAGTGGACCAATCACAACTCCATAGAATTCATCATGCTACTTGGTGCATCACTGCACCTGCTAAGTTTTTGAGCCTCAAGAATGCATCTAAAATTCATCATGCTCTACCAAATGTTTCCAAACACCAACTCATGTGCCTCTAGAGTTAATCCATGCATTGGTTTACTTAGCCAATGCCACAACCATATACACAACACTCCAACACCCTAAGTCTAATGGTCAACATCAGCCTTCTCCTTTTGAGAACATTAGGTCTCACTTATTCATCTGCATCTTCATCTTCCTCTTCCTTAACTACTTCAAAATAGGTACAACTTCAAGTTTGTTTGTACCTCTTTATTTTTCATGTATTTTTGTTCTTACGCAACATCTCGGCTAACAACATGTGGTCAGTAGGATACCACATCAAAACCCTTTCTATTTATTGCCAAGAACAACAACAAGGTCACCACCTTGTCTTCACATCCTACAAAGGAGTCCAACTTGATCCTTAAGCTGTAGAGTTGCTTCTCCATCAACAATAATTTTATGTAGGTTGTTGACTTATCTGGCAAAACTTTTTAAGCTTTCTCTTTCAACTCCCCTACGAGCTTCTCATTAACATGAAGAGATCAGGGTCTTCACCAAGATATCCTTCACCATGCTTCATAGAGATATACCTACCAAAATAAAACTTGTTTTTTCTTCTTTAATCTCCAAGTCTCTTCTCCTATCACAATAGCTTCATCTTGCACACAACTAGCCAACAACCATGGCTTTGATACTAGATGTTAGAACCATGTATTGTTAGCTTCAAAACCAAAGCTCTGATACCAAATGTTAGGAATAAAGTCCTGATACTACATGTTATAACAATGAACTATATCGTATAGTGCAAGGAAATAAATGTGGAAAACAAGCTACACAAATATGAACAAATAAGAGGACATATTACCTAAAGATTGCGTGGAAACTTTTTAATGTGCAAGAAATGAGCAAAATGGCAGCTTCCATACTTCATTAATATACTCAGCATCACTCTCTTCTACAATAGCCCCTCCATAGCAACTACTTCAGTGTTTCCATGCAAATCACTCAATGCTTCCACCTGAAGCATACAGGTTGTGAACCAAGCTAAACTAGCCTATAGGATCCAACCTCCAAGGATGCAAGCCCAAGGCTTGCATGGATTGTTTAACATGATGAATTAATAAAAGAGAGCTCATGCTATTAAATAACATTTACAACATAGAGATAAATGAGAGAGAGAGAGAGAGAGAGAGAGAGAGAGAGAGAGAGAGAGAGAAGAAAAATGCACCATACTCCAAATGGTGACACTATTCACCAATAAGGAATCTTGTGCCCCCATGTGCAAAGTCAAGCCTTTGAATGGTATCTCATCATGCCCACTTGACCACTCCATGTGCACACCCATGTGATCACCCACTCTACATGTGACCTCAATCTTGTATATTGATCATTGTCTCCCACTTTTCCATGTGCACATATGTGTGAGTTAAAATATTTCCACATTTGACTTCACCATTCAGGAGCCCATAGATAATTGTGCCCCACATTGCATGCCTAAAGTAGAAACATGTGATCAACTATCATTATGTCCTCACATGCTTTTCACAAGCCAACTTATGTGACTTAGTGGAGAAATGTGTGCCACTTTCTCTCACCTCCTCTTTTGACTTTCAAAGATGCTCCATAGGCCATACCATCCACCATAGGTCATGCTAAGTCATCAACTATCCACATCACTAACCATCCACATCACCACCAAGCCACATCACGATGAATAGTGCATGTGAATAGTGATTCATGAATAATGACTTCACATCCTAACATGCTTAAATTCTTCAATTCTTGTATCGTCTAAAAATCCTTGTGAAGGACTTGAGGAGACGTCATGGATCCCTCCATGTCAAAGGCTCATTTTTATTCTATCCCAATTTCCATATACCCAAGCTTAAAATGTTCTTTGAGTTGGTCTAAATACTCTTGTGACATTTGCACATTTGGCATCTACTTTCACAACTCGTCTACCTATTCCCTTGATGTGGATGCCATTACTCTACTTTTTACCTTGTTGTTCTCCTTTCAATTTAGTCATTGACTATTCAAAATCCCAATTGTGGGTTTCACTTTTGTTTCTATAAATAAACTTCTCATATTTTATAAATTTGGAGTCTAAACTCCTAACACATAAAAATTAAAATATGATGCTTGTGATGTTTTTGTCATTGAGTGCTTGGCAGAATTTTTCTTTTATGAGATACTTTTTTGAGTGTTATCTTGCACACAATTTTTTTTCTTCAATGTAATGTTTTGTTTATTACCATGATAAGTTATTATTCATTATGGTGCTTTTTTTAGTGGCACACAAAGTTTGTATTCGTTACGATGTTTTATTTAGTAGCTTGTTAAGAAAAGTTTTTATTCATCTTCATATAATTCTTTTGTATACAAAAATACTATTTTTTTCCTTCTATATAATACTTTTATATGCTATGTGATGCCTTTGTATGCTATCTGATGCTTTTATATTATATGCAATGCTTTTATATCTGATGTGGAGAGGACAACTAAAATTTACCAAAATATTTTACTTATTTTTATAAATTATGTATAATTTATCTTTGCATCCACAACATTTATCTATGTTTTATTTTCTATTTTTTAGAAGCACAATAATCATTCTTACAAGATTTACAACCCTAATGAATCTTGTTCCAACTAGATTTATCACCCATTCTATAACTTTTTTTTTCTAAATTTCTTTAAAAAATTCACATCTATCAAACACTAATTAAATGAAAAGATTTTTCAATTGTTATAATTACAAATATCTTACTAAACATGTATGCAAAATGTGAAAATATAAAAGTATATGAATTGTTTGTGTGTTGTCTAATCAAGATTTCAAAACTACAACCGCTGAGAAATATCTACTTTCATTTATTGATTTTAGCACGGCTTGGGAGGATGTTGAAAAAATAATATGTTGTTTGACTTTAAAGCCACTAATTGCATTTGCTTTAATGTCTTAAAGGTTTCTTCAACAAATCCGTTTTGTGCATATCCTACAACCATGTCATTCAATATAATGACTGCTGAGAACACCATTTATCATGCATTCGTTACATTCCATGAAGCCACATTTCATTTGAGCTATGTTTTCAAATAATCTATATGCTTTATGTATATTTTCACATTTATTCATTTTTAAGATAAGAAAATTTTTATGGTAAAAAATTATTTCAAATGATTCATTTTTTATATAAGAAAGGTTTATAAATCAAATACAAAGTAGTAGTAGTAATATGATCAATTTAAATATGTGCATAAATAAATATAATTTTTACAAATAAAATAAATTTTTAAAAATTAATATATCATTTATAAATCTCTTTTTTAATCAATTTAAATTGTCAAATTTCATTTTAAATAATATTTTTATTAAATATTAATTTCTGTAAAATTAATATATATATTTTACCATAAACATTTGAAAGCGCTATTCATTGACTTTGATAGTCTTTCCCCTAAATGCCCAAGATTAATGTCTCATTGCATATTATCTCCCATCTCTCTGTAGTATCCATCATAATCGTATCACATTTTGATAGTGGTCAACGGAATTCACTCCATTACTCAAAAGGAGATATGTCAACTACAAGTGCGTCATCAAAATTATTTCACTTGACTTTCATTGGGTACATCTTGCAACCACAATCATGACATGTTCAAACTTGCAGATTATTCTATGGTATTAAAATATATAAAAATAATTAATGATATGTAGTTGTATTGATTAAATGTTTTAATTGTGTAAAGTCATATTTAATTTTAAATCTTATTTGATATTTAAATTGGTTTGTACATCCAGTCAATACTAACCTCTCTAATTTATAATTTTAGATTTTATAAAAACTTTGACTCATATCTTTAATTCATAACTCTTATCAAAAAGAAAGTGTTTCTTAAATTTAAGCTGAAAATGGCTGCAACAATGATACCTCCATTTTTCTTCATTCTCATTCACCTTCTGGTTATTCCTTGTGCAGTTCAGTCGTCCCATACTTGGCATCCCCAACCAACCAATGCTTCCGATGAGCAGGCTCTCTAGGCATTTAAGTCCGCAATCGAATATGATCAAAACAATTCTTTCATCACATGGACTTCAAACGTCTCATTCTGCAACTGGAATGGCGTCACCTGTTCTCTCAGCAGGCAGAGGGTTGTTGCTCTCATTCTCCCCAGCGTGGGTTTGGAAGGTGCCATCTCTCCCTTCCTCGGCAATCTCTCATTTCTTAGGATTCTTAATCTTTCTGATAACCAACTTCATGGCCACATTCCCTATCAATTAGGAAGCCTTTCTCGCTTAAGGTATTTACATTTATACACAAATCAGCTCGTAGGTACAATTCCCCCCACACTCAATTTTCTCCTCCTCGAACTAAATCTCTGGGAAAACCATTTGACTGGAAATATTCCTTCAGCGCTGGGTTTTCTTCCAAATTTAAAGATCATTAAGCTTGGCCGAAACAAGTTGGAGGGTAGCATTCCTAACACTTTAGGAAACATATCCTCTCTCAACTTATTAGATTTGCGAGAGAACAATCTTGAAGGTCATATTCCTTGGGAATTGGGTATGCCTCCTCAACTCAGTTATCTTTCTTTGGGCCACAACCATCTCACAGGACAAATTCCTCTCTCCTTATCAAACTGCACCAGTCTACAGATATTGGCTGTAGGTTACAATTACTTATCTAGAGAGATTCCAGGGGCCTTGTGCCTCAAGAATACCCTCTTGAGGGAGTTGTATCTTGCCGCTAACAATTTTAGTGGAAGAATTCCTATTACATTATTCAATTGTTCCCAACTCCAAGTGCTCGCCTTAGGAGATAACCAGCTGAGTGGAATAGCTCCCACAGAGTTGGGAAAGTTACACAGGCTTACTAGGCTTTATTTGGAGCATAATAAACTTGTTAGCGGCAACACCAGAAGCTTGTCTATTCTTACTGCTCTTACAAATTGTTCTATCCTTAAAGAAATAGTATTATCCTATAATCATTTTACAGGTGTCATACTCTCTTCTGTAGGGCAGCTTTCTACAAAACTTGATAAATTATACTTGGGTTTCAACAAATTAACAGGGAATATTCCTCCACAAATTGGAAACCTCACTAATTTAACTCTACTATCATTAGATGGAAATCTTTTCACAGGTGCAATTCCTCGCACAGTCAGTATCCTTCAAAGGCTGGAGGGTTTATTCTTAAGTAAGAACAATTTACAAGGAAATATCCCCGTGGAGATCGGTCGGCTCAAAACCCTAGGGTTTCTATACCTTCAAGAAAACAAGCTTTCAGGAAGTATTCCTGATTCTCTTGCCCATCTCCAACAGCTAAGACACCTACATCTTGAAAACAACCAGTTAACCGGAAATATTCCTGCAAGTTTAAGCAAATGCAAGAAGTTGGAAAAGCTTGACCTATCATACAACAGGCTACTTGGACACATACCTCCACAAGTGGCAGGAATTTCAGATTTAGCTTTCTATTTCAACCTTTCAAATAATTTCTTGCAGGGTCCCCTGCCTCTGGAACTAAGCAAGATGGATAAGGTTCTGGCGATTATTATTTCAGAAAATCGCTTAACAAGCCATATTCCAAATGCAATAGGAAGCTGCATAGCTCTTGAATATCTGAATCTTTCCTCTAATGAACTCAGAGGTCCAATTCCAGATTCTCTTGGCAAACTTCAAAATCTCCAAGATTTAGATCTCTCCTCCAACAATTTGTCAGGCACAATACCAATCTCTTTGGGAAAACTGAAAGTGCTAAAGCATATGAACTTTTCTTCAAACAAGTTGTCAGGGGAAGTCCCAAAAGATGGGGTTTTCAAAAAGCTTGGCGCAACATCATTTATTGGAAATCTTGGCATGTGCGGACCTTGGGTAAAGTTGCCACCATGTTCTGCGCCCAAACATAAAAATCTCAGGCATGTCAAAATTGTAGACATAACTATTGCGACTGCTTTGTCACTTGCAGTTTATTGATGGGATTCTTATGGAGATGCTATTGCAAGAGACGCTCTCAGATCTCACCCTTTGAATTGGGCTTTCAGAGATTTTCATTTCAAGAGCTTCTCACTGCAACCGACGGTTTTAGTGAGGCCAACTTGTTAGGAGTCGGTAGTTCTGGAAAAGTGTTTAAAGGGGCTTTCAAAGATAGCACAATGGTTGCTATAAAAGTTCTTAATATGCAGAATGAAGATGCAAGCAAGAGTTTTGATAGAGAGTGCAACGTTTTGAGCAGGGTTCGACATAGAAATCTGCTTAGACTCATAAGCTGTTACTCAGATCCAGGCTTCAAAGCCTTAATATTTCCTCTAGTGCCAAATGGAAGCCTAGACAAGTTTTTATATCTTACAGGCGGACAAAGTTCTCAGGGACAAGCGTGTAGCTTGGATTTGATTCAAAGGTTGAGCATAGCAATGGAAATTGCACAAGCCTTGGAATACCTTCATCACCATTGTTTTGTGCAAATTATCCGTTGTGATTTAAAGCCTGGTATTGTGCTTCTTGGTGAGGATATGACAGTTTATTTGACAGACTTTGGCATTTCAAGATTGTGTCTTGGAAACTCTGCTGATTCATGCAATTCTACACATACACTAAAAGGATCCATTGGATACATTGCTCCAGGTATGATTTCAAATAGTTAGTCTGAAATACCATTTTTTTTTTTACTTTTTGGAAAATTGTGAATATGGAACCTTATCAGTGTCTTGAATGCAGAATATGGAGGGGGCGGAGGTGTTACTACAAAAGGAGATGTCTACAGCTATGGAATACTGTTATTAGAGATGGTAACTGGAAAGAAGCCAACCAGTAGCACATTTGTAGACGGAATGAACTTGCGAAATTGGGTGAGTAGCTGTTTTCCAAATGCATTAGTAGAAGTTGTTGATAGCCATTTGATGGGTGCTGTTTCAAACAATGATGAAGATAAGGTGTTCAACTGCCTCAGACAACTCATCTGTGTGGGTTTGCTTTGCACAAGAGAATCCCCTGAAGAACGGCTAAGTATGATTGACATTGGGAAAATATTGCTTTGTATCAAAGATACTTTACTTGGAACCACTTCAACTCCAACATTTCAATCAGATTTATCACATTTGCTAGGAAACCGTAGTGCTGTTGGAAACAATGGTTCAAGTGAAAGCTCTTCATTCTAAACCAGAAAAACCTTAAGAGGCACAATATTGTAACACCTGACAATAGTTTGCATACCTTGATTGTTTTGTGTGGGTCTGGGTAATTTCAATATCGACTTACTTATTATGCAAGACCCTTGTACATAAGCAAGTACTTGGTTATTCACTCTTACTTGGTTTATAAGAACTAGCCTTGAAAGTCTTTTCTTGTTGCTGACTTTTAGTATTACGAGAACATTTATTGCTGATATGGGTGTACAGTATCAGATGAGGTTGAGCTGGGTTGTGGTTTAAAAAAACCAATATTATATATGAATCAAACTTGTCACAGATATTCAAATGGTTGTCCAATGCACCGAAAGACATGCTGCAAAGCTTACAAATAATGGTTTGTTAGCCGAAAGTGTGGTGGGTGGTCACCTTAATGAAACTTCATAGAGAGGAGCATCTTTTTACTACTAGGTTTCTGTGTTTGAAATGCTCATATTCAAAGGGCACGTAACTCTTCCCATGTCTACAATACTCTGATATTTAGGTTACGAAATCTTCATTTAAGTCTTGCATTTCAGAGAGAATTTTTAAAAGGAAAAGTATATTCTAGTTGAGGTAATTGAAAAAAGGTTGAGATTGATTTTAGAGAGTCCCTGTTATCTTCTTTTGATAACAGATTGAGCATCTGAAATTTTAAAAGAATGATATCTTCTTCTGATAACAGATTGAGCATCTGAAATTTTATGTCAAAATGATATGTTAATAGTTTGTTGAATGAATGTTGTAAATTTCTTTGTTGAATGAATGTTGTGAATTTCTGGGTGTAACTTTGTGTTTTGTTCGATGCGTGGTGATTCATCTTCAGGAATAAATACCAAAAATCTTATTAATAATTTGTTTTCATACAAAATCCATAAGAAAAACCAAAACATTTAATTAAGGAGAATCTTCACTCTTGAGAATCTTCAATCTATATAAAAAATGATACTAAATGTGTAATAATGTAAGAGAATAGTTTTTTAAAATAGTACATCTATATTATATTTATAATGGATTTTAAACCTAATTTTTATTAGCTTTAAAGAGAAATGAATAGAGTTATATTGCAATCTAAAAAAGAAAACTTTAGTTTTGATGGAGGCTTTAAATAGTTTTTTTAAATGATATGTTAATTGATAGTGTTGTTTCAATTGGTATTTATCACAAATGTATAGTTATATTTTTGATTTTCTTTTCATTAAAAATAATAGTCATAGTTAATTCTACATGTCATTCTTATTTATTAAAAGACACAATTATGAATTGATTTTTATGATTTTAGATGTTTTCAATTAATTTTGAAGAGGGTTTACATAATAACATTTAACATAAATTTTGACGTTAATTTGATCTTTCTATTTATTTACAATAAATCGAAATTTCCTTAATTAACATTGAAAATTATTTTTATTTTTTTCTTAAAATATATTGAAATTTGTATATCCATTAAAAACTTGAAAAATGAAAATAAAAAATTCAACTTCCATTAAAAATATGAAAAATAGACTTTTAAATGTCAACATCCATAAAGCACATTAAAAAATCATTTCTTTAAATTTTATAAACAAAAAAAGTGTGAACATTTTGTATATGAAAATCACATAGAATAAGCATTAGAATGAGTCCATTTGACCAAAAATAACATAGGAGTCTATTTGATGGAAGAGGAGGGACTACCATCTCAATGGCATGACCAAAGAAATGTACTTAAAACTTTTAAATTTTTTTTAATTGTTACATTTAGTTCTCTATTAAGATTTTGTGTTATAAAAATTTTTTTTTAGGACATTTTTTATAAATTAATGTTTTGAATAGGTGAAAATCTTTTTAAAAGAAATAATGTCTTAATAAAATATATTAATATAAATAATAATTATTATATGTAAAATATTTATATATATTATATAAAGAATATATCTTAAGTAAAAACTATTTTATTATTATATAATTAATTAAGATATATTTTTTATATTATATATATGTGTGTGTGTGTGATATGTTATATATAAATTAAGGAAATGTTGTAATCACCAACAAATTCACATTTTTAATAAGAATTCAGAGTCATCCATTCTAGATTTTAAAAATATAAAATAAATTATTTCTTAAAATTTGAAATAAAATCTTATATTTTAAACTTTAATGAAAATAAAAACTCAAATTATTTTATTAAAAATTGACATCTTTTATATTTAAATTTAAATTTTAATTTTATTTTATATAAATAAAAAAATAATCTACTTCAAATAAAATTTTAAAATTAAAATATTATTTAAATTTAATATCAAAAATTAATTATTTAATTTTTATTACAAATTATTTTAATTAATCTTTTATCTTAGATTACATTGTTTTGAAACCCATCCTATAAATTTTGAAATACCTCATTTTATACTTATTTTTCCCTGGAGAAACTAGCTAACTCCACACGTTAGCTTCATGTAGGATAGATCCCAATGAAAATCCAAGTCTTAGTTTAAGTCTATTTTCCTTCTTTGACAAGAACATTTCAACATACTTTAGTCTCCACTTATATTGAAAATATTGTGAATTAACTAAAGTTATGTACCCAACACGCGAGCTAGTGCCACGTGTAACTATCGCATATTCCAATTCTCTAGAGGGCTTGCCTAAGTGAAAATATATCCTTCTATCTCCTTCGTTACATGGGATGCTGCCATGTCTTCTCAATACACAAAACCCTAAGTTTTGGTATCTTTATGGGTTTTCACCTTTTTTTAAAATTAAATACGATTGATTAACAATTAATTTTAATTTCTTAGGAAAATCAAATAGAGTAATCTAAGAGTGATTTCAATAATAAACTATATTAAAATATTTGGGTTATGTTATGCTCCTTGAATAGTCATTTCATTTAACAAAACTTTGAAAACTTTCCAAAGAGATGTTATTAAAATTGTATTAAAAAAGATAAGTTGAGGATAATAAGTTTGAGATTACATTTGATGTACTAGTTGTTAGGAAATAAGAGAAAATCTATGGGAAGGAGTTGAGGGACATCAGTTAAGTTGAGGAAAATAGAATAAGTTTGAGACTACATTTGACATATTAGTTGTTAAGAAAGAAGAGAAAATATATGGGAAGGAGTTGAGGGACACCACTTTCTCTAAGGCTATGCAATAAAATAAATTTTAATGATTTATATTATTTTAAAGGTGTGAGGAAACCTAGCGATGTAATGTGTGTGTGTGTGTGTGTGTGTGTGTAGCAGTGGTCAAGTTAGAAGCATTCTCATTTTGAGATATCATTATGGATGTGTGTTATTATTGGGAGGAAAAAAATTATCGATTATATGATTCGAGTGGAAAATTGGTTGTTGATGTTTCAAGGTTTTCCATCAATAAAATGTTAAGATACCAAAGCCCAATTTAACTTACTTAACTTACATCAAGGAATAGATAATGAAATGGAAATCTAAGCACAAGGTTTATGATGTTCTAAGAAAATGGTCAAAGAAGACAATATTTTCGGGAAAAATAATGCACACATGTCATATTTCATTCCTTCATTCAAAATTTCAGTTAGAGAGGTCATGGTCTTATTGAATGAATTGTTTGGATTTGATTCTTTGGATCTATCATGGGTATCGTTGGTACATAATTTATTTTTAAAAAAAAAAAAAAACACCAAATTAGGGTGAGTTATTCTTCCTATTTGCTTAGAGGTTTCAATTATTGTAAGAGAGGAAGAAACTCCTATATAGCTTCCTATTTAATTGATTGTGTTTGTTTCACCTTTAGATTTTGAGACTCAATTCTTTCTATAGTGATCCCTCCAAATAAGGAACCCACTCATATCATTCTCAATGCGTTGTATGATGTGGAGAAGAAATCACTATTCATGTTGATGAGGTGGCTAGTCACTATTCATGTTGAGGAGGTGGTAGTCACTATTCATACTAGTGAGGTGGCATGTGGAGCATAGTTATCCACCAAGGCACATGGGACATTTGCTTTTGGGTTGATAAGGATGATATGGGATGAATTTGTAGTGGACCTTCATGATTATGAAGTGCTCTCTTGTCAAAAAAAGGAGATTATTTTTTTTGACTCTTGTGCAAGTGGGAAACCAAGACTACTATTTCAGATTGATCACCCATGTGAAGTGGGGCGCATTTCCATGTCAGGGATAATAAATATGCATTTGACTTTAGGCAAAAGGAAATCCTCTACTTTTTTTGGAGTCTTGTGCATGTGGGGGACAAAGACAAGTTTCTTGATTGACCACCCATGTGGAGTGGGACGAAATTAGGATGGCACATGTTGGAGATATCCAAACTAAAGTGGAGCACATGATGGAGCACCTTTTTTATTGATGGATAGTCCTTCTAAGTGGAGGAGAGCGAATTTATAATTCTATAAATGGATTGTGATCCATGACATTTGTAGGCTAGAATGTTAGGAGGTAATCTTTGTAGATCCTCCTTGGTGTATTGCCAAGTTTGTGGAGTGTTAAGCTTGTTGAAGTTTCTTGTTGAAATTAATGAGAAGGGTGAGGTGATTTAATGAAGAAGAACATAATATTTGTATGCTAAGAAGAATTGGATCCATCATTTGTATCAGAGCTCAAGTGTGTGATGAAGAGATCAAGTTGAGGATTTCATAAGTTGGTATCAGAGCAAGTTTGAATCCTGCAGTCTTGTTTTTGACATTGTTGTGGATAGAAAACAAGAGGATACATATTCCAACAAAGGAGAGTGTTGGGTAGAAGATGTAAAGAGAGTCCTGCTAAGAGGAGAATTGTTTTTTCCACATTGTTGTGGGTAAAAAACAATTGCAGTCTTGTTTTCCACATGTACAAGAGGAGGCATGTTCCAACAAGGAGAGTGTTGGGTAAAAGGTGTCAAAGTGAGTTCTTTTTGTATTGCAAGTTTTGAAGAAATGACACAGAAGAATGGAGAAGAAAACTTGGAAATGATGTTGAAGAAAATCCAAGCACAATTGAAGATGATGATGGAGCACAAGCAAGGGAAGGAAATTCAATGGTATTGATGGATATTGAGGAAGAGGGTGAAGTGTCCTGTGAAGCTACTGATTGAGAGAATGAATATGCAAAAGATGAGAAATGCCTTAAGGAGAGAAGAGAAGTTGTTAAGAGAACAAAAAAGAGATCATTTATGATCTAGAAGATGGAGGAATGTTGGGAAAAGATGATGTAGAAGAAGAAGATTTCAACCTTGTAGAGTTGAATGGGGATGAAATTTAAAGCCATGAAGTTACAGATAGAAGAATAGGACAACCAAGAAGAGTTGAAAGTTTATTTAGAAAAAACTTTGGATGAAGAGGTTGTGCAAGCAAGTGCACATTGGATGATGTTGCATCCATAAGGGAGAAGCTACAAATGATGGTGTGAGTGATCCAACATTTGGTTGGACAATGTTTGAAGAAAGCCAAGTTTACTTTTGGTGGAGGTGAACGGATAGTGGTGGGTTTGAGCCCCCATGGAAAAAGTGAGATGCATGATAGAACATCTTGGTGGTGGATGGATGAGAGTGGGTTTCAGCCCATAAGAGAGTGGTATGGAGATTCGTTAATCCTTTAGTAGAGGAGTATAGGTTATGGTGGGTCAAATTCCATGAGGAGAAAGAGAAGGAGAATAAGTGTGAAGAGGAGAGGATGAAAACTAGCAAGTAGAGCTAGAAATGGAGAAGGAAGGAGAATAAACAACTATGCTACTTGGTGTGTTGGAAGGGGATGTCATGTCATTATGTTGGATGACCAAAAGAGTGGTTCTACCACTTACCCCATCAATATGAGAAAGATCTCACATTATAAAACCTTAGGTGTCTAATGCAAGAGCATCCAAGGTTCATGTAATCTTACATCAACCAAAAATAGAGTGGTGTGTGTGTTCATATTCATGTGTTTGTGTTTGTGTTTGTGTGAGCCTAAAATGTTTGGGGAACAATCAGAGCAACTCAACGGAGCTGAGGTATTTTCAACCAAATAAAAATGATGTGGAGAAGCAATCATTATTCATGTTGATCACTATTCATGTTGATAAGGTGGTAGTCACTATTCATGCTAGTGAGGTGATATGTGGGACATAGTTCTCCACCAAGGCACATGGGACATTTTACTTTGGATTGATATGGATGAATATGGGATAAATGTGTAGTGGGACTCCATGATTATGAAGTGTTCTCTTGCCAAAAAAAAGACCATTATTCTATATTGATCACCCATGTGAAGTGAAGTACATTTCCTTGTTTGGGCTAATGAGTGTGAGTTTGAATTTAGCCAAAAAGAGATCATTTGCATTTTTTAGAGTCTTGTGCATGTGGGGGACAAGGACAACTTTCTTGATTGAACACCGATGTGGGGTGGGATGAAATTTGGATGACACATGTTGGAGGGGTCTAAACTATAGTGGAGGACATGGTGGAACACATTTTCCTATTAATGAATAGTCTCCCAAGTGGATGAGGATGAATTTGTTGGCTTCTTTTGCATTTTCTCTTTCGTGTTCTTCATTTTTTAAATCTATAAATGGATTGTGATCCATGGCATTTGTAGGATAGAGTGTTAGGATTTAAACTTTGTGTGAAATCTCTGTAGAGCCTCCTTACTATATTTCCACGTTTGTGAAGTGTTAAGCTTGTTGAATCTTTGTAAAACAAGTCTATTTTTATGTCTTGTTGAATTTAATGAGAAGGGTGAGGTGATGTAATGAAGAAGAGCATAATATTGGTATGCTAAGAGGAATTGGATTCATATGTATAATCATGAAAATGATGGAAAGTACTCCCTTATTTATGAGATGTTTATTCATGTGGTTTATCAATCCATCCATAATGTTTTATTCCCCAAAATGTATACTGATATGATAAATACCAATTATTGCCTAGGTAACTAGTTTTACTTTCAGGAAAGGACAATCATTAGTATTGAAGGAACTCTAAAACATGTCCATGGACTACCCTTTTATGTGAAAAATAGATTAATTGTCATGGAAATTTGCTACAAATTATCCAAAATGATCCCATCAATACTCTAACAAAACAATTTATCAATATTTCAAAATTTCCAATTATCTTAGGTGATCATGTGTTTGTATAATTCCTTATCCTAAAAATGAAAGGAGATAAAATTCCCTAGTGTAAGATTCTTGAAGTAGGTTTTTTGGAATTTTCCCCCTAGTGCAGGTAAATAATTATGTGGATTCTTTGAGTCCAAGGACCAATTTGAGATACATGCATGAACCTCAACCAAAACATGCCATTTTTATGGATGTGGTAGATAATTGTTAAAAGGGAACTATGAATGATAGTTCATAAGAAGTTTGTATAGTTCTACATGCCAAAAATATAATCTTTTATGCGTTAAAATAAGATAGATGGAACATGGAACATTTAACATTCCATAGGATTGAAGGGATTAATAAATAAAAATACAAGAAGTTGAAGAGTCATGTAGACCCTATAAGTAGTTTATAGTCGCATATTATAAAGTTGGATTATTTTTACTAGTAGTTGTTCATAATCTGAACAAGGTTATGTGTAATCCTAATGCATAATGTATCCATAACCAGATAGTTTTCTAAAGCGTAATATAAAAAAATTTGTTCACAATTTCCATATATCTTTGTGATGGTTTATCCAAGTACAATTATCTTTCACACATCTCATTTAATTTTTTTTTGCACTAAGTAATCCATGGAATGAATATTACTAATAACTAAGCACTTATAGCCAATGAGAGGTAGGAGTGGTGAAGTAGTTTGGTTGTGCCCAACCCCACCCAAGTTTAAATTTCATAGGGCATTATAGGCCAGATGTGGCCATTTGAATGTGCTTTCAAAATGTTCAAGTGATAGCCGTTGATATTGGTTTAATAGTTCATGGGGACTGGGCCCCTGATTTATGCCTCATAACCAGTTATAGTTCTAGTTAAAAACTAAAATCAATCCAAAAAAAAAAATTAAGCACTTATAACTTGAACTCTACCATGTGAATCTAATGTTTTTTTACTTATACCTTGTAACTATGTAGGAATTAAAATATACTACACCAACAACATGTCTTGATGAGGATTTCTAAGGATTGTTGATAACAATGGTTTTGTTTAACCCTAAATTTTTAGATGGTGGGATATAGGGTTGATAATATATAAATAGTTCAAGCACAAGGGTGATAAACCAATCTATAATAGGCCAATTAATTAAAAACATAGATAAATAAATATTTTGAATTATAATACTGAGATATGCTAAATATAAAAAGTTTTGAATTTGAAAGATGTTCAATTGATTGAAATATCAAAGAGAAATGATACTTAGACGAGTTTACTGTACGCAAGTAGATTTAGACTAAAATAGATGAAAAATATGCATGGTCAATATTCTAGATTAGTTTTCAGATTCTATAAATTGTAATTATGTAGCCATGAACATTACCATCATATCTAGACACTATCATTGATGCTAGTGTCTGACTAAGATATAGGTGTCCAGTATAGAATAATGATTAGATCTCAATGTAACCAAATTTGATGTTTTGGGTTTTCTGTCACCTTTCTACCGATGTCTTTATATTTTTAATACATCATTTCAATATTTGATTATTTATCAAACCCCAACACTTCACTCCTCTTCACTCTGTTATGCCCTTATCCTATGGTGTGTCTAGGGATATGTGTGGCTAACCTCTAGCATACATACCTCTTTGATATTTTTGCCATATTTATCTATGTTCTTATTAAGTCAATCTATGGAATAACCATGACTAAGTATACTATATATAGGAGGTAGTAGTTAGACTTTTGGATCATGTTGTGAATTTTGTTCTTATTGCATTATTGTGGAGGTTTCTCCCTTGAAGTGGTTTAGTCATAATATTCAAGTATTATGCTGTTCCATCCAATTGTTATTGTGGATATACTTATTCCATTCTTAGTTCTATGATATATTATTCTATTTTTATGAATCATCTAAGTATATTCATTACAAGTGATATCATAGCTTTGATTTGGGCAAGTTTCTATAGTGCAGTTTTTTTGGATATGGTGTTTTGAGCACTAGAAGTTCAAAAAAAACATAACTTGTGATTCAGGAATAATTGAATTTTTTCATCACTGTAGTTTTGTTCATGATTTTTTTTATAAAAAAGGGAAAAAATAAAATAAAATTGTAAAAAAAAGTTTGTAAATTTGTATACCTTATGTGAATTAGCAGTTGTCAGATTATTATTTGTGAGATGATCATAACAATATTTTCTACCAATATGAGTTTTTAGGCCAAAAAAATCACCCTTGTGCAAATCAGTAGTTATTAGATTTGTCTTGGTGAGGTGATTGTAATGGCATCATCTGTTGATACACTTTTTTGGAGTCGAAACCCTCCTAGGGTTTGTGCATAGATGGGCCTAACACTCATGGATGCGATAAAGAGAAAGAAACACCTAAAACTCCTCATCAAGATGACATGGAGTTCAAGACTCTAGATTCCAGAATTTCAATAGTGGTTCACTAGCTTGAATCAGAATTACATGGCATGGTACAAAATGATGATCTCCATGTGGTTCAAGGGGAAGTCACAAGGATAAGAGGAGAGATGAATGGATTGAGGAATCAATTGTAACAAATAAATAGGTAATTGGCTAACCTTATAGCTCAAAATTTGAAAAATAAATCTCCACCACTCTTGTTTGGGTTTCCCAATCCAAATAATTCTAGTGCAAATTTGGTATTGAAGCTAATGTTTCCAAACATGGACTTGTACAAGTTTGATGGTAAGGATATTTTTAGACTCAACCATTTAACTCAAAATTTAACTTAACCACCCTAAGGTTAGAGTTAGTTATTAGAGCTATAAATACAAGTGCCTATAACATATGCAAACAAGCTTTTGTGTGTATGTTTATTTTTTAGAATGCCTTCAAGAAGCAATTGAGAGTAGTGTAATAATGCCCATTTTATGCCAAGCTTCACACCAAGACACAAGTGACCATTAGAGAAGTGTTACCACCATGGAGAAGCATTGACAAGAGTCTCTAATGTCATAGACCGAACATGAACATCTTATGCCAACAAATGGACATAAAATTTGAAAAAGGATGTAAATTACCTACTTGTTTTTATCTCTATTTTTTTAATCTTGTTTATTATGTTATGAACCTCCTAGTTCTTAGTCAAGAGTGTTTAGTTCTAGTGTATAATTATGCATGGATTTTTGTCATTTTGACTAATAAGGAACTAATAAACATTTGTGTGCTCTTCAAATTCCTAAGATACATAATGGCATGCCCAGTGGGACCATGCATCTCTTATGGCCAAGGATAATGATGTGCAACCTTTAATTTTTCTAACAAAAGCACATAATTCTTCAAGTTTAGAGATTTATGCTTAAAAATCCTGTCATTCTATTTTTTCTATAATTGGTGGCTTCACCCTATGTAATGATAGCATTTTTCCATTCCCATGCTCTATTTTTTTTATCTTTATTTATGAAAAAATATAAATTTTGAAATGATGGATTTGACCTGTTAAAAAATAAAATCGTTACCTAGAATTGATAATTTTGACCCTGCTAAACAACAACTTTGCCAGGTAAATTTCCATTTGATTTCAATGACTTCACCTATTTTCAACTGTAATCAATGACTTTACCAAATATAATTGGTGGCTTCACCCTATTTAATGATGAATTCACCAAATTCTATTCTCTATCTGTGTCTAGGTTCTTAGGAAAATAATGGCTTCATTGAAAATGGTGGTTTCACTCTGTGTTGTCAAAAACTCAAGGGCTCAAAATGTAATGTTGTTTATTGATTTTCTTTTTGGCCCAAAGACAAAAAAACCCCTTAACATTTTTATAGGAACCAAAGTGGAGAGAGAGAGGCCTAAACACTTCAAAATCTCACATACACTTTTGTTTGGTACTTAAAATCAACCTAATCACACTTGTCTTTTGTTATTTTCATAGTTTTTACAAGTACAAATAAGGCCAAGGGGTCAAATTTTAAATCACATTTGAGTTGGTGCTATTAAAAATAACATACACTTTAGTTAGAGCTCTTAAGATCTTTTGCACTTTTTGGTTGTTCCTTATTATTATCTAGTTTTAAAGTTCATAGATTAAATTCTTTGTTTGTGGCAAATCCAAAAATGATAACGTGTATACTTTCCCCCCATCCTCTATAGAAAATTTAGGTGACCAAAAGTGTTTGGTTTATTGCCTTATTTATTTTGTCTTATTGAAAATAACGTCACATATGCTCTCCCCAAGCTCCAAGTGACTTGGGTGAATCAAAAATGACCTCTAAAGTATTTCCAATTTATTTTTGTTTCTCCCTCACAAATTATTTAGGGGTGCATTGACCTAGGGTTTCATCTCCCAGCATCGTACCAACCCCACTCTAGGATGGGGTATATAAATTGAGAACATGATGTAGAGAGGATTACATAACATGATTATTCAAACATTAGTCCAATAAATTAAAGGAAAAATGCATAAGAGTAAACCAAATTAAACTTATCTATTCATGCAGGAATTGTTAATGATAATGAAGATAAATGAAAGAAAGCAAAAAAGATATACCTTCCCAAGTGAATCCATCCTCCAAGAATGGCTCAAAAACATGTTCTCCCTTGATCAAGCATCCTTGTCTTCATCAACAATGGTGCCAAATTCCTCCAATGTCTCAAGAACACTCCATAAAACTTAGGCTCATGATATGTAACTATCTAATTTGCCTATCAATGAAGATTGAAACTAAAATCAATAATTAAATTCAATGGATTGTGTAAATAATTTTTCATTATAACTTTGCACAAATCAAGCTTAAAAATTATGTTCATGGCCTCTCTATTTATAGATTTTTGAGATTGATTAGGATCAACCATGATCGTCCATCTCAAGATTGAGATGTATGGCCATGAATTAATCCAATTATATAATTAAATCCATAAATATCCCTCATAAATATTTAGGATAGAGGGGCATTTAAGACGCATAGAGGGTCTTAATGAGGCATGAGGGACCCATAATCTTGATATTTTATGCATTTATGGCTTATGGATGCCACCTCATAGGATGATGTCATTTGATGATGCAGTTAATGACAATAAATTTATAAAAATAAATATTCAAAATGTTTCATGGAAAATTAACTTAAGCTCTTGATTTGGTTTAATCAGCCTTAAACATGATTAGTCAACTTTGATGCAAAACCATGGTAATTTGTGCACAAATTAATCAAATTGGTCAAAATGTCATATTATTGGCTCAAAATTTAACTGAATTGAAATTGGAAGTAGATGTTAGATGCGTTGAATCTGTATTCTCATTTAGGATGCTACCAACATAAAATAACAAAGGTACATGATATGTACCAATGAATTAGAAGAAAAGAGTGATCTAGAGCACAAAAAGGAAAAATCATCATTTTGATTCAAAATGAATTGATCAAAGTTAGCTATCACATAAAATGCATTTCCCTATTTACAGATACTTTGACCTAAATTAGCACTTGCAAATGACAATTTCAAACCATTTAAGGTGTTTTAATGATTTTTGTGCATTTGAGTGCAATTCGAGTAAGATTGACAATTTCAACACAAATGATGTTAGGAATTGGATGTCTACATTTTGACCCTGTTTGATAAGGTGTAACGAGACATTCAAGTGAAGTAATGTATTTTCAAAAAAAAATTGTCAATAAAAATTTTGAATAGACCCATGATGCCCCCTCAAGAGGACATACTAGGATGGAAGAAAAGGATGGACTCTCGAAAAGAGAGAGAAAGTGAGAAATTAACCCATAGAATAGATCACATCCATATGAGCTAATGCTTGCATACGTGATTACCATCAATGATCAAAATATAATTAGATGTATAATAGGCCCAAGTATATGGTATAAATGGGAAAGATATAATCCATAAATGTAAGTGACACACTTTAAATGTACCTAATTTGAGAGTACAAGCTACATGCCTATGACATTGATCAATCTCAAGACAATTTGCACACTAAATATTACCATCATGGGCATTAGTGTGGAGAGCTTAGAGTTAGAGGAAAATAGAAAACATTATGCTTTAGGAAGGAAAGCACCACTAGAATGGGGTATCCAAAGAGAAGATAATAAGAAGTACCCCAGTAAAGCAAATGTGATCGTGATAAAATAGTTTTTGCCCCAGTAGGGCAAAGTTTGATCACTAGATAAAGAATAAATAATGGTTTTTCCCCTATAGGGATTATGTGATTCTGACGTTGTTCAAATGTTGTGCCCCAGTGTGGGCAATTGGCAAGCAAAAATAGGTCAAGGATATAACCCAAAAGATAGGTTAAAGCAAGCAGGCATAAATGTACATGTGATGGTGTAATAGCTTAAAAAGCCACATAAAACCCAGCATAAAAGAATGCACAAAATGATGAAAGAGATGAAAAGAATAATGAAAGATATCTAAGATGACTCCACATGTATAATACAAGTGGATGTTGCCTATTTAGTTCCATAGACTCATGTCCCAACATGAACTTCAAGCCAATGTAGTTCACCCAAGTTTGGGAGAGAATGGAATGAGGAATGATGAAAACTGACAATAATTGATTAGACCCACAATGTATGTGAAGAGATGCACATCTAAGCATAGAGTTGAAGCTACTAAAATGCATGATAACTAGATGCCTAATTTCATATCATGCACCTAGATTATGCAAAGTGTTCTTGAGAATCGTTCATCAGAGCTATGTTGACATTTAAGACATTGAAACCTACGCATAAAGTAATTGCTATAGAAAAATAAATTAGGAATCATAAGTATTAATAACTTAGAATGACATAACATTCTAATTGTGTTGAGCTGGTGCAAATGTGAATACCTATAACTAAGGATAATGGTAAAACAATGACCAAAACCAGAGTTACAAATATTTACATTTAAACAAAAAAGATTAACATAAATGAACCTAACTTGAAATCAAGATATGATCAATCAAGACTTAAGTAGGAATAAAAATGTTTAAAAATAAAAAGCAAGAACATTTGAATGACATGAGACCAAGGTATGAATAATCAAGAACCATGTGGACCATCAAGACATTCGTGAACATGAAAGAGAAGAGCAAAATCAAACCAAAAAAAACAAGACACCAACAACAATCAAATAAATAAAATGGTCCAATAACAACTTAATAACATAGGATCAAGATATGAATAATCAAGATCCATGTGAATCATCAAGACATTCTGAAACACAAAAGAGATAAGCAAAAATATGCAAGGAAACACAAGACCAAGATGAGACAAGAAGTAATAAAAAGAGAAAAGGAGAAGAAATAAAAGGATAGGTGTGAAATCACAACAAAACACAAAGAAAACACAAATAAACACACACAACCAAAAAACCAAGTTAGTGTGATTCAAAGACAAATGTTCATGCATGTGCGATAGAGGCATTACTTTCCATCACAACATAACAAAGAACAATGACACAACAATTATTCCCTAATTAAAGAGGAATAATGATAGAAGAAATGGAGGAAGAAAATAAAAATAAGGGGTTGTCCGAGCTGACTCTAGATGTACAAGACAAGTGGATGCTACCTACATAGTTCCATAGATGCATGTTCCAACATGAACTTTAGGTCAAATGTAGTTCTCCCAAGAGATGGGATAGAAGGAAAATGATGATTGGACCAACATGATTAATGTTATAGAAGAAATGAAAGATATGACAAACAAATGAGAATGGTCTTGCAAACAACAAGCTGATGGGATGAGAAAAATGATCTTGTAAAATAGCAAGTGCATGGGACAAGATGAATAGGTGTTTCCTTACTTGAAAAATGGCAAGAGCGTAGCATGGTGGGATGGGAATGTGCAAATGTACAATAGCATGATACAATGTTTTTGTTCTTTTGTGGATAGTGTTTTGATGTTTTTGGTATTTCCAAAGTATTTCCAATGTTTTTGGTGTTTTTAGGATAAAATATGCACAATGTGGAACCTATCTAGTCAAGGAGATGCTCGTCTAAGAGTAGAGGTTCCAATAAAACAACTAGGTCAGCTCCAAAGGCCCATGCTCATAAATAAGTAAGAGAGAGGATCCTTATAAGACAACAAATGCCTACAAAGAGCAGTAAATGGAATATAGAACAGTGTGAAATATGAAATAACTTTGAAAAATTATCTATGTTCACTTATCTGTAGAAGAAGCTACAAAATATTATCTTAGTTGAATTGTTTTGTAGAGTTGGTGCTAAAGATTATCATAATGATCATGAGACATAATCAGGATCATAATTGGTTGAGGGAAAAAAAATGTTAAAGCTGATAATATGCCATTTATATAAAAAAGAATATGGTTCTCAAGGAGAACAGTCTAAAGAATAGGGTCCAATAGATGGATAGTCCAGAGTGGGATAAAGAATATGGTTCTCAAAGAGAATGGTCCAGGATAGGATAAAATGTGTTCAGAGTGCTAGCGATTTAAATCCTTCACTATCTTGAGTTGTGAAGAGCGGGCTAAGGTACTATAAAATGTGTTCAGGGTAGGATAAACTGGTGGGATACAATTACTTCAACACAAGTTGCCCCCAAGTCAAGGCTCTTGTATAAAATGGTTTAAAGTTGTTCATGCATAGAACCTCTTAAGGTGTATGATGTTCATAGGCTCTAGGAATTCTTCACCATCAGGTTTAGCTATTTGATATGCCCCTAATCCATAGTTCATCATGACAATATATGGTCCCAACCATTTAGGCTAAAACTTACCTTTCTTTTTATGTTCAACATTCATGTCCTTTTGGTTCTCTTTTAAAACCAAGTCACCAATATCAAAATCTCAAGGGAGAATGCACTTGTTATAGTGTCTCTACAATTTATTCTGATAGGCCTACAAGTTTTCTAGAGTAGCCAAATGCTTAACATCAAGAAGGTCTAGTTCTTACAACTGTGAGGCTCTATAGTCTTCATCATCTTCAATGTGTTCTAGTGATATTCGTAATGATGGTATCTCAATATCGACTAGGATAATAGCCTCAGTGCTAAAAATAAGGGAGTATGGAGTAGCTCCAATTGGGGTTAGATGATTGGTTTTATAAGCCCAAAGGGTAGGACAGAGTTGCAAGTACCAATTATGGCCAACATCATTGACAATCTTCTTTAAGATGGCTATAATGATTTTAGTTGATGCCTTAGCTTATCCATTGCTTTACGGGTTATATGGATTTGATTTCTTGTGCTTGATCTTGAATTTTGCACAAAGATATTTTAAATCATGTTTCACAAAAGATCTGTCATTATCAGATATAATATGGGTCAGGATGCCATATCGACAAATAATATGATAATGAATGAATTTGGTATCTGCTTCTCGATAACATAAGTGAGAGGAATGGCATCAATCCACTTGGTAAAGTAGTTAGTTGTAGTCAAAATATGTTTATATCCATCTGAATATGTTAGGTTAATTTACTTGTTGAGATTGAGACCCCATGTTGAGAATGGCCATGGTGTTGTGTTCGGTTGTAGTGGTAAAGAAGGTACATGTATCAAGTTGCCATGTTGTTGACAAGGAACACACTTCTTCACATAGTTACAAGCATCAGTCTCCATTTTGGGCCAATAATATCCTATTTTGAGGAGATTATTTGTTAGGACTACACCATTGGTATGGGCCCCACACATTCCTTCATGAACCTCCTTTAGTGTCAACTTGGATTCTCCCAAAGATAAACAATGAAAAAGAATTCCATCATAGCCTTTATGATAAAGCATGTTTTCAAAGATAGTATAATGTGTTAAGTGATGAAGGAATAGTTTTTTTTGGTTGTTGGAACGGTTGGTGGGGAAGACATGACTATGGAAATAGTTATAAAAATCTTGGTGCCATGGTAGTTCAGGTGAGGGATTAGAATAAGAAATGGTGCATAACCTTTCTAAATCTGGTATAATATGCATAAGCTAAAGAATATTTTCAATCAAGAACTGATACTCTTTATCAATACCATCCATTTGAATCATAGAACCAATTATCACCATTGCATTGTTAGATATGTTGTTTACTCTCAAAACTTGCTCAAACTATAGAGATTTAAAATGTGTTTTGAGGTTATCAATGATTTACTTGTAAGGAACAAGCTTGTCATCTTTTGTTTAATGCTAATTAGTGTTCATATTGATTATCACCTATGAATATCCATAGACCTTCAAGATTTGAATATCCCACTATATAGCAAGGCAAAGCCCTGCAATCAATGCCGCATATGCAGCCATATTATTTATACAATGAAATTGTATATGGAGTGCTTTGGGAATCAAGTCACCCTATTGTGTGATAAAAAATATGCCAACTCCAAATCCATGGGATGTGAAGGATCCATCAAAATAGAGTATCCACTATCTAGGTTCCTAGGATGTTTATTCTATCATCATGATAGAATCATTTGGAAAGTTAAACTTGAGAGGTTGAGTGGCCTCAATAGGAGCTTTCATAATTTTGTTGGTAATTACCTGCCCTTTGACTACCTTTTGATTATGTTACTCAATATCAAACTCAATTAAAATCATAAACCATTTATCCATACATCCTTGAAGATTTGCTTTAGATAAGAGGAATTTTAGAAGGTCCACCTTGGCAATGATAGTAGTTTTGTTATTTAGCATATAATGTCATAATTTCTAAGTGGGAACACCATAGCTAAACATGCCTTCTCAATAGGCATATAATAACATTTAGAAGCCACCAATGTGTGGATTAAATAATAAATAACATGTTCCTTACCATGATCATCATGTTGGGCCAAAAGTGCCCCTAGTGCATATTCTGTAGCTGATATATAAAGAAGTAGTGGTTTTCCCTGTGTTGGCAGTCTTAAGACTAATGGATTGGAAAGTATGTCTTAAGCTTTGAAAATGCTATCTAAAAATATTCATCCCATTCGAATGTTACCCCTTTCTTCAAAAGATGAGTAAATGGGTGGTACTTATCTGCCAACTGAGCAATGAATCTATGTATAGACTAAATCTTTCATTGTAGGATTCATAGTTATTTAAGATTATTTGGTGGAGGCATTTCCATAATAGACTTAACCTTGGTAGGGTCAAATTCAACCCCTCTTTGTGATACAATGAACCCTAGCAATTTCCTTGATGTAACTTCAAAAACACATTTCTTAAGATTTAATCAAGCTTTAAATTCATGAAGCCTCTCAAAGATTCTTCATAAAACATCAAGATGTCTAGCTCTTGTTTGTGAATTTTCTATTATATCTTCAACATAGTACTCTATAATTTCATGCATCATGTCATGGAAGATGACAGTCATTAGTGTTGATATGTTGCTCCAGCATTCTTCAAGCCAAATGGCATAACTTGGTAATAGAATGTCCCCCACAGAATGGTGAATGTAGTTTTATGCTGGTCTTCAGGAGCTATCTTGATATGATTATAACCAAAAAATTCATCCATTAAAGATAGCATCTCATACCCGATAGTTGATTTGATGATCATGTCGATGCTAGGTAGAGGAAAATCATCTTCGGGGCATGCTTTATTGATATCTTAGAAATCATTACAAAGACATATACCTGAGGTCTTTTTACTCACTAGGACTATGTTGGAAACCCATTCAGAGTAATCCAATGGTCTAATAAAATATGCTCCTAATAACTTTTCTAGTTCAGCTTTAACCAATAGGGTGATGTGTGGATGCATTTTTCTTAGTTTATGCTTGACTAGTTTGTCATCAAGATGGACAAAGAGGCATTGCACAACCAAATTAGGATCCAAGCCTGGCATGTCAAAGTATTCCCATTCAAATATGTCTATATAATATTTAAGAATGGATATAATATGCTCACATTTTTCTTCAATAAAGGAAGCTCCAAGATAAACAATTTTAGAATCCTCATAGGTTCCCAAGTTCACTTATGTCATGTTCTCCACAATAAGTGTGGATCCATCTTCTAGAATTGTGGGCAAGGAATGATCATGGTCATCTTCTTCTACTACATCTTGTTGGTTATCCCAAAGTTTTGGATAGTATGATGAATCAGAACCAGCCATCTCAGGTAAAGGCCAAGTAGTAAAAACATCTAGAAACTCAAGAGCAAGACACTCAAATATTTGATGTTATTCTGAAGAGATGCTTGTATTGGATATGGAACTTGGGCTAGATATACCTTTTATGTCTTGAGGGGATGAGAAAACTTTCCCACCTAGGAGTGCCTGAAATAGGTTTTCACTCAAAAGCTTGTATTTTTCTTTACTTTTTCCCTGATCAATGATTGCCTCAAAGAGGTTTTCACCCAAAGATCTTGGTGTTTATTATTTATTATGACCAAGAAAGTTTTCTTTCTCTCCAAAGTATAAGGATGCAATGAAAAATCAAAGCCCTGTTTGTGATCACTGATGGGCAATCTATCTCTTAGGCCCATGTATTCTACAATTGATTCTTCATTTTAAAACTCATTGAGGCATATGACCAAATTTTCTCTAGTCCCAATCTATGAGTTTAGGATGGAAAAGGCATAGGGAAAAATGAGGGTTTGCTTTAGGATGGGAAGCTCTAATGGTAAAGATATAGTGTCTTTCTTCAGGAAGGGAAGCACCACTAGGATGGGTTCTCGCTTCAGTATGGGAAGCTCCAATAGGTGTTATGGTTAATATGGAATTTGAATCAAATAGATCCGAGTCAGTAAGCTCATCAAAAAGGCTATAATAGGATGTTGTGTCACTGCTAGGAGTCTCATCTCTAGTCACTTCAAAAGATTCGCTATCAAAAGTGATGAGGTCACCCTCTAGTGGTTTAAATTCGAGACCATGATTCTAATTGACAACTCCAGCTGATAAGGATTCTAAGATTCCTTATGCTTGTGGTCTAAGGCCTTTCCTTATATATTCAAGATGATCCATTATCTGATTAGGAATAGTATACTTTGGATTCTAAAAGTAATCAACAAGGCCTTCAAAACATAACCAATCTCCTTTGGTAAAAGCCTCTCAATCTTTCTTTGGCATAATTGTTGGTACAAAAACCATAGGTGGTTTGTTTTGTTTCTTCTTTGGCTACCAAATCTAGTTGGGTCTATTAAGAGTCTTGGATGGTTTAGGCTTTCCAAATGATTTAGGAGATTTAGGTAATTTTACAATATGGAAGATCTCCTTCAGATGGTGCGTGGAAATACCCACATCTTTAATTACAACCTATTTTTCAAGAGCTATAGGAAATGGATCGGCCGAAGTGAAAGCTAGATCACCAGGGTTGATATAATTAGATGAAGATAGATGGGAAATTATGGATTTGTTCCATTTTACAATGAATTCAAAACCTAGGCAATAGTTATAATTATGAAACTCAGCTCCAAGATGTTTGCAATATTGGTATGGCTACTAATTACCAAGTATAGTAACCTCAATCCCATCATGGGGAACTTAAGGCACTGGTGAAGAGTGAATGGCACTACCTATACTTCATGGATCCAGGGATGACAAAGAATTATGTTATACAAAAGTTTAATAGCCACAATATGGAATAATGTGTGATGAGAAATGGACCCAACCATGACTGGCAACTAGATTATATTGGAAGACTCCCTCTCGACATTATCGTAAGCCTTTATTGTAATAATTTATGGCTAAATGTCTTTATCCATGCAACCTAATCATCATACCAATTTAAGAGATATGACTTTCAACCCTAAAACATTATCTATAAGAACATGCTTGATCTTATGATCTACAATGATTATTTCAATGTATAGTGGGTTATTATGGTTTGGTCCAAGAGTGGACATGTCTTTGTGTTCAAATGTGATTTGCCAAAATGAAGAAAAATGTCCTACTAGGTTTTGGAACTGATCAAGGTTTATATCATTAGGCATAGCAGATTAAATCAAAATGTTTTTCATGATAGTTCTATAGAAATTATATGTCTACAAGAGTTCTAATTTGAAAATCTATGCAGGGGTTTTGTTCACTTGGTCTACTAAACTATAGGTCTTTTTTATTATGGATTTAGATAGTTTAGTCTTTATTGCACAATATTTACCTTTGGAACTATTAGCACAATGTTTTCATTGGGTTTCATGGAAGAAGTGGGTGAAGGGCCCTAGATGGTGACTCATGGGCATCTAGTTGTGATTTCACAACCTAAAGGTGGCAAGGAGTCATTATAATTAAAAAAGGAAGGTGAAGGGCCTTAGATAGTGACTCATGGGCATCTAGTTGTATTGATATAGTTTTGAGTTGATGAGGAGCCTTTATAATTAGATAAAGGGTGATGTTGTTCAAAACTAGTAACCTGTGCAAATAGAGTCACAACTTGATTATGCAGGATCAACACAGTATTATTATGGGGAGAGGGTGTTGACCCTGTAATGATGGGTCTCATGTTGTGAGAAACATGAGATTTTCCACATGGTTTCACAGTAACAATGGCCATGTGGGTAAAATAAATGTGCTCCACGATATTGTTATAGTCATATGGCATGTTTTTATAGGCCACATTATTAGTATGGGCATTATGATTCTGATTATGCTCATTACAATTCTAACCCTGATGTTGGTTCTGATTCTACCTCTATCCTTAATTTTGACCTTGGTTTTAATTATTTCTTGGTGGTTGTGGGTTACGCCAAGGAAAGGGGTCTTTGTAGATCTTGTTATCCTGATTTATGTCCTGGTTAGGGGAAAAATTAATTTCCAATTCATTACTTTTAATAAAGTCTTTAATAATGTGTCATAATTGGATACACCAATATGCACTGTGACCAACAACACGATGGAAGTTACACCATTCATTCTCTTTGTACCAATATAGTTTTGGTTGATCTTGACCAAATGGCCTTGGTACTGGTCATACAATCAAATTAGCAATGATGAGCTTTTGTAACACTGTTTCAATTGGTTCTCCTAACTTACTAAAGACTCTAGAATTATTATGAAATGTCCTTCATGGAGGTTGTCTCTGCAAAGTAAGTATTGGATTTAGGGGAGTTATTTGTAAATTTTGGGTAGATGTAGCTTGTATCATTTGTACAGTCACCCCATTTCCAACCATGTTCTTATTTTTGTCAAAGCCCTTGGGTTTGTCCTATGTAACCGTTTGAACTAGTAATTGAGTTTGATTATATGTCTGAGCTTGTGTGAAAATATTGACAAGGCCTTTAGCAATAAGAGCCTTCTAAATCTACACTCCTTTGTCAATAATTTATTCAAATTAGTTAGCACAAGCTAACCATAGATTATGCATGACTACAAGATGCAAGTTCTGTGCAAATATATCAACCAACTATTTGTTTGGCAAGTTATGTTGAAAGCAACCCGCCAATGCTCTCCACCTTTGCAGATATGTGGCAAAACTTTCACCATCACACTATTTGGCTTTGCACAAGTCAATAATGATCAATTCATGTCATATGTTGTATGAGAAATGGTTAACAAAATTCTCTGATAAGTCATTCCAATTCATAACTAATCCCTTGGGTAGTTTAAGTAGCCAATCTAAACCTTGTCCTACTAAACTTTGTGGAAATAGTCAAAGTAATTACTCACTACTATAAACAATTTCTTGACATAAGACAAAGAATGCTTGTATGTGATCATGTGGATCTCTGTTTCCTTTGTACTTGCCAAATTTGGGTGCCTCAAAATGAGGTAAAAAGAGGTTTTGGAGAATAGATAAATCAAATGGATATGGACATATCTCATCAAATTTGTAATTTTTAACTCTATTATTCATCTCCAATCTCTGAGCAATTTCCTTCATAGAATTTCACTTTTGCATGTTTGGTGCATTTATGGATTGGATAAGATGATATTGGAGTGGAATGTGCCCCTAGTTTTGTTGTTGTTGGGGTGGAATGTACCCTTGGTTTTGTTGTTGTTGGGGTGGAATGTGCCCCTAGTTTTATGTGGATCTATAGGGAATATAAACCTTTTGATCTGCACCTTAGTTCTGATTCGCTCCTTAAGTTGATAAAATAGGTCATTGATTTTTGGATTGTAAAACATTCCCTATATTTAGTTATTTAGTATTTTGTTTATTTTTAGAAGTTTTGTGTTTGTTTACCAATTTTTGTGTTGGTTGGAATGAACTAGCCAAATTTTCTTGAGGGATTTCCTCAATTCAAACTGAATGTTTAGGTCTTTGATTTTGCAAAGTAACAAGAGGTTTTTGATGTTTGAAGAATGTATGATCCATGTCAAATGGAATATTTTGTAAGATGTCTTGTGACTTTGACTGTTTGTTTAGGTTACCTTGATCCACTATGATTATGTTCTCATCAAATGTTTGTTGAATACTTTTGGCCACATTTCCCTATTCTTTCAAAGCATCATTGTGAATTGAAGTGGCAAATCATGAGTCATTTAAGTCTGTGACAAGTTGATCTTCATATCGACTTATTATCTTGATCTTATCTAAAATATCTAGATTTGTGGGTTTTGACTCTGTTTGTATTTCTTTTCCTTTTTTAGAAGAAGAAGGTATGTCTATTTGTGCAAAAGCTTTCTCTTTTCATCATTGTTCTCCTTTTCTAACTAAGGTATGCAATTATTTTGTAGGAAAGTTTGAAGGTAGTTTAGCACCCGATTCTATTAACTTAAGAAGTACTTTGTCTTGATATTCTTGGGGTTGATATTCATTGTAATCATCTTCAGATCCTACTATTATGGGGATGTCATAAAAAATAATGGGGTTGTCGTGACCATCATAAAATTTCTCATCCTCATACCTAAGGCCATAAGAGGCCCCACTACGAGTGAACCTCTGAGTCATGTCTAAAAAATATTTGTTCTCTACATGTGACTGGATTTGGATCAATGTTTTGCAAATGTTTAAACAAGGTATGCTTAGTTCTCTTAAAAAAAAATGACTAAGGTACCAAAGAGACTATAAATGAGGGTGGTTTGGAACCACATAATTAGAAGATTTGGTTCATGAATTTACTTAATTTTTGATAAATTTTAAATCATATGGATTGGAATAGGGTAAGGTAACTCAAAGATCCAATGTGAAAACTAGTCAACCAAAGCCTATATCTTTGTGATACACCTATACCATAAAATCTAGTTTCAACTTCAACGAGTTGGCCCTAGAAAATTAGAGGTAAACTCTTAGGATTATGAAGAAGATAATTGAACTAAGAAACTCAAGATGTAAAAACATACACGGATCACTAAGTACAAAACTAGGACCAAATGGTAGCACAATGTCACCACATGGTTCTATTAGGATAAAATATGTTCTAGGACTCAAAGCATAAGTCATACACAAGATGACTTAATTTCACAAAGATGATAATTTGAGTTTGAGTCTAATAAATGGCCCTCAATCCAAATGGAAAATTGAACCCAAGTTAGAACAAGTTTAGTGTGCAAATGGCGAACCCAATTTGACACGCTAACCCTTAAAACTTAGAAAGGTTTAATTTTGAATGTGAATTATAAATGAGGGACTTAAACAAATTGGGTAAATGTTTTAGGCTCAACTGGGCATCATGACTGCACCAAAGGGGGTGATATGACACAAAGTTTTTTATAATAATTTGAACAAGGAAAAGATAAATTTTCCAATCAGATAGCATAACACCTCCCTTGCTCAAGAATTTTGAGAACAATGTGTTTTGGTTAAATTTGTTGAGTTAACAAGTAGTTTTAGACACAAATCATGACCAAGTAAGCTAACGACAAAAAATAATCATCTTAAGTCTAAAATGACAAGGTATAGTAAAGTCGGGTTAACTAAACTAGCAAGTGTTTTATCATTTTAAATGGATCAATTGCACAATCACTTTCACATCAAATGATGCAAAAAAATGCACTTTAATTGGGTGTCCATGGCACTTGGATTATTATGAAAAGGTGTGGTCCTTTTTGTAACCACTACATCCATCGCTTGCTCAGTGTAGTGTGATGTCCAAAGTACAGATACATCCCAATGCTTTAACCCTAGAGAACTCATGGGAGGTGATGAAATCCCCCTCACAAGCCAAGTTTGCATAAAATAAAAGACATAATAGAAAGACTTTATGGTCACATCAATATCACCCAATATTATTACAAGTTTTTAGGGAGCGCTTTAAGTGACATTCTTTCTATGTCTTGGACTAGGCATGATTGCAATAAGGACGGTGCTTTTGATTCCAAAAGTTTACTAAAGGGGATGGATGGAAGAACATACATGCAACATCCCTCTTTTTTCCAATCAATTAATTAATCACCTATTGCATACAAACTTGACAAATGAGTTCAATTTTAAGCACCAAATAGGAGATTAGGTGATGTTCTTTTTGGACCTTGGCTTTAATTGCTAAAATGGTAAAAGATTGCACAAAAAAGGCCACATGAAGCAATAAAGACCTAAGTTAATTTTAATCCCACATTGGAGATTCAAAACTTAGCCTAGATTCATGATTAAAACACCAAATTTAAAATGTTGCAAGATTTATGATGTGTTTTAAGCGCTAAATGAAATGTACCTAAGATTTAGCCAAATCTTAGGTTCATTTGAAGCACTAATTCAAATGTGTGAAACCAATCATGTTCATTTTAAACACAAATGAAAGTGTGTTTGGTTAGTCAAAAGCATCAAACCAACTTTCAAACTACCCCCTCAACCTACAAAAACATAATTATAAGGGCTTGCTTTGAATCACTTAAGAGTTTGAGAAAATGACATTAAGAATTTATCTCTCGAGTTGACAGTTGAGTTAGGTTGATAGTCGAGTTGGGTTGACATGTGAGTTGTTGACAAATGAGTTAGGTTGATAGTTAAGTTGGATTGACAGGTGAGTTGGGGGGAGTTAAGATGAGTTGGGGTGAGTCAAGGCTAAGTTAGCGCTGAGTTGAGATGAGTCGAGGTGAGTTGGGGCCAAGTTGAGGCTAAGTTAGGCCAAGTCAGGGTGAGTCAGAGCTGAGTTGGGGTTGAGTTGGGCCAATTCAGGGTGAGTTGGGATGCATTGGGGTGAGTCAGGGTGAGTCAAGATGAGTCAGGGCAAGTTGGCCTGAGTTGGGGTTGAGTTAGGGCTGAGTTAGGATGAGTCAGGGTGAGTTGGCACTGAGTTAGGGCTGATTTTGGGCTGATTTAAGGCTGAGTCAGGGTGAGTTGGGGCTGAGTCAGGGTGAGTCAAGACAAGTTGGACACATAGTCAAATTGGGTTACACAGTCTTGAGAACAAATTATGGCTTATAAAAAAATTTATTTTTGCTCAAATATTTACCTTGTTTGCCTCCACACTCTAAGATCCTGCATGACAATGGTTAGTAGGTTGCTTGTATGTGTAATTTGACCAAATTTATGAGGCTAGATCCCACTGAGCATGCTAAAATATAGAGATAATTGCATAACATGATTAGTCAAACATTAGTCTAATAAATCAAAATAAAATTACATAAGAGTAAACCAAATTAAGCTTATCTATTCATGCAAGAATTACTAATGACAATGAAAGAAAGAAAGAAACCTATACCTTCCCAAGTGAATCCATCCTCCAAGAGTGTCTCAAAAACATGTTCTCCCTTGATCAAGCATCCTTGTCTTCATCAACAATGGTGGCAAACTCCTTCAATGTCTCAAGAACACTCCACAAAACCTAGGCTCATGATATGTAACTATCTAATTTGCTTATCAATGAAGCTTGTAACTAAAATCAATAATCAAATTCAAAGGATTGTGGAAACAATTTTGCATTATAACTTTGCACAAATCAAGCTTAAAAATGATGTTCATGGCCTCTCTATTTATATATTTTTGAGATTTATTAGGATCAACCATGACCGTCTATCTCAAGATTGAGATGTGTGGCCATGAATTAATCCAATTGTATAATTAAATCCATAAATATCTCTCATAAATATTTGGGATAGAGGGGCATTTAAGAGGCATGGAGGGTCTTAATGAGGCATGGGAGACCCATAATCCTGATTTTTTATGCATTTATGGCTTATAGATACCACCCCATAAGATGATGTCTTTTGATGATGCAATTAATGATAATCAATTTTTAAAATAAATATTCAAAAAGTTTCATGGAAAATTAAATTAAGCTCTTGATTTGGTTTAATTATCCTTAACCATGATTATTCAACTTTGATGCAAAACCCTGGCAATTTGTGTATAAATTAATCAAATTGATCAAAATGTCATATTATTGGCTCAAAATTTGACTGGATTGGAATTAAAAGTTGATGTTATGTGTGTTAGAACCGTATTTACATTTAGGATGCTTCCAACACAAAATAAAAAAGGTACATGATGTGTACCAATGAATTAGATGAAAAGAGTGATTTAGAGCACAAAAAGGTGAAATCATTATTTTGACTCGAAATGAATCGATCAAAGTTAGGTATCACATAATATGCATTTCCCTATTTATAGATACTTTGACCTAAATTAGCACTTGTAAATGAAAAGTTTGAACCATTTAGGTGTTTTAATGATTTTGACCTAAAATGTGCATTTGAATGCAATTCGAGTAAGATTAAAAATTTCAACACAAATGGTGTTATGAATTAGATGTATACACATGATATTGGGATTGCTAAGGGGTTGAATGGCCAGCCTCTTTAATCCTAATGAAAACCTAGATCAGGTCTTGCTAAACATTAGAATTCACTAAGCAGTACACATCTAAAGTCACTATGCAAATGAATATACCTTTGCATAGTAAGTTAGTGAGTATGAACCCAATTGACATCATTATACCCTTGTGTTAGCCACACTTGGGACCATTTAGTGCATTTTGAAACTTATAGTTTTTTAGTTAACCCCACTTACCATAGAATATATTACCAAATGCTGAGTGTTCTTCACTCTAAGTTTGTGCCACGTACCAAGATTAAGAGACAAAGGAGGCATAAAAACTCTACCTAAAACTATTATTCAATTTTTAGATAAACTTTAATTCCTCAGAAGCATTGGTATATTGATAGAAGTTTTAGCAAAAGCTACTCACACCCGTGTCAATTTTAGGGATAGGATGACCCATTAATGTTATTTTTATTTTCTTTGATTTACATTTGTTTTAGACTAAAATTATTTATTTGTATTGTCAAGACAAAACAAGTCCAAAATTGTCACATTGTTTTCACACAAATTTAGCCTAAGAGGTGTTACTCTATTCATTTTGTGTCACTTTTTTATCTTAAGAGTTTTATTCCAAAATTATTTGTGTGTCACATTTAAATGGGGTGTCATTATGCTACATGTTTCATCTCAAACATTTGCCTCATATTTGTTTTGTTCAAAACCATTGTCATGTTATTTATTTGAAGGAGCATTATTACCAGGGTAAATTTTAAGAGCTCATATATGAAACTCCCTTAGATTTATTTAGGTAAATCTAATTTGTAGCCTTGGTGAATCGATAAGTCCAAAATTTATACCCATTCACACAACTGTATTTTTATGTTAATGAGTTTAATCTAGGAGGAATTTTTTTTTAAGTTTAATAGACATGAAGTTTTAAAGTCCTATGTTAGCCAATTCAATTGAAGAAATTATATTTTCAAACATAGTGCAATTTTTTTTAAGAAATATATATTATACTTTTGATTATTCGATAACATGTTCTAAGGAAGTTAATCTCCTCATATGAGAAGAGTTTTTTTTAAAAATGAAGCATAAATAAGTAATAGGATATGCTGACAAGAGATTCATTCAGCTTTTCCCATGGCAGTGACACTTAGCTCCATCGATGGGAGAGCCAAAAGGCTCTACCCACAATGAAGTCAAAAGGCTCCACCTATGGTAGAGTTAAAATGCTCTCCCATTCAGCTCTACCCATGGTAGATCCTAAAAGCTCTCCCATTGGTAATGCCCACTACATATCCAAAAGGCTCTATAGATGATAGAGTCATTTGGCTCTGCCAAATATCTCTATTAAATGGGATAGCCAAATAATTATGTTGTGGCCCATTGGTAGAGCTAGACAGTAGAGCCCTTCTAACTGAGTGACACCATTAGTTGTGCCACTCGATAAAACCCTTTTGTCTAGACCAAATAGATCTACTAAATGGCTAAATAGAATGGCTTTGTTAAATGGCTAGACCAAATGGTTCTATCAAAAAGCTAGACCAAATGGATGGACCGAACTAGAAGGTTACCAAGGGGTCCTATAAATTATGCCCTCAGCCCTCATTTGATGCATTTGATTCCACTACCATGTCCCCCCTTGTCCCCACCCACAAAAATTTTCCATTGACCAAAGTCAGCCCCATGTATTTTGAAGACCGTATAGTAGCCACTACTAGATGTGTACCCAATACAATGGTTTAAGGAATATCTTATATATTTACCTTATTATATCTTGTAGAAATAGAAATTTCACATTGTTCAAGGAGAGCTTTATGAATATGAAGAGAGATAAAATTTATAAGGGGTTCATAAGTAGAATTTAGATTCCATATGTCAAGAGTTAGCAAAAAATGATGATGCACCTCTGTAAGCATTACCATTATTTTAGACCAACTGATACAAAAAAATTGAATCAAGACCTAGTCAAGATGCTTCTGGTAACCAATGTCATGAATCCATTAGATACATCAAAAATCCATCTAAAATCATATGGGATAGCTAAAAAAATGGTGGAAAATGTCTATTATGAAGCTGTGGGACATGATTTAGATGACAGGGATAACGAACAACAAAAGATGGTAGTTGAACAATGATCAATCAATTAAAAATATGAAACCCTTAGTGACATAAAGATTGAACTATTGCATAAAATTCAGGATTAGGATTAGTCTATATGGTGATCACTAATCCTAAATTCCATACAATAGTTCAATCTTTATGTCACCAAAGGTTTCATCTTTTTTATTATATGATCATTGTTCAACTGCCATCTCTTATTGTTCCTTATCCTTGTCATCTAAATCGTACCCTACATCTTCACAATAGACATTATTGACTTTTTTTAGCTAGCTCATATGAATTTGGATGCATTTTGAAGCTATCCAATGGATCCATGACATGGTTACCATAGGCAACTTCACCAGTTCTTGATTTAATCTTTTTTGTATCAGCTGGTTTTTAAAATAAAGGTAATACTTTCAGAGGATGCACCATTATTTTTTGCTTACTACTAACACATGGAATCTAAATTCCCATTATAAACCCCTTAAAAATTTAATTTCTCTTCATATTCATAAATATCTCCTTTAACAAAATTTGAACTTCCTATTTCTATAGGATAGCCAAGAAAATGTAAAGGTGTACATGCAGTGTTTTGTTTGTACATTCCATTAAAAATCACTTCATTATCCTTCAATAGGTGAGGCACATTTAATGGTTATGTCTTTCAATGTTTCAAATTTTGGTTTTCTTATTCATTTCCACCTGGTCCTAATAGGATTTGGGAATATAGTCCTTGATTTTTTTTGTTTTCCTTTCATCTTCCCGTGCCCTTCAACTTTAACCCTGGTGAAAGTTTTTAAAATTTCATTTGGCAGTATCATTCAACACTATCATTCAACATTAGCTTTTGGAAGTGTCATTCAAATCTATCATTTGACAATGTTATTTGGATCTATCATTCAACACTACCATTCGGTAGTGTCATTTAACACTGTCTTTTGTCACTTTCGTTCGACTATGTTAGGATTCAAAGGCGTTGTCTTGTTTGATATTAGGATCGAGGGGTATATTATATATGTGGTAAGTTAAACTATTTTTGAAGATAATTCTATAAATGGTTTGTGATCTGACCCCCAAAATAATTTCTATCTCTAAAATTTTGGTGACCCAGTCCTATTTATCAGCCCTAAAAATTTGCCAAAACCAAAATCTAAAAATTGGAATATTCATGAATTAATGAATATTCATCGCTAAAATTTACCCTATTTGTTATGCTGCCTAAACTATTTAAAAACATTTTTTGTATTTTAAACTAAGTTCCAAAACCATTGTTATACCCCTCTTGTTTCAAATGCGCAGTTATACTACCTGTTTTAGTCTAACCCATTTACCTTAGAACAACTGAGTCTTTTTGCATTAAATTTGGAACTCAAGCTTTCAAAGTAAAATCCTAAACTAATCAAGTTTATGCCAAAGCCTCATCTAATTTGGGCTTAGGTAGTCTATCTTTTGTGTTTGCATTGTACTACTTAGGTTGATTTCATATTTGATCTAACTACCCCCTTGCCTAGACTTAGCAGTTATTGTTGGTCTTATGTCTTGTTTGAGAGTCCTTTGAACCAAGTTGTTGCCATGTGCCTTATTTAAAGTTTATTGTGTTAAGTTTAAAAATATCCTAGTTTTATTATTAAAATAGTCTCTTATAAATCAAATATCAAGTCTTAGTGAGCCAACTACCGAGTATCTTTTCAGTGAATTACCTTAGCATTAGATTGTTCTTCGAGTTGTTTTATCAAGTTTATCTAAGCCAATTGCCTTAGTTTAATTTTTTTTTGAGTTCTTATTTGAGTTTTTTTATTTTTGAGTCTATACCTATTTTCCATGCTAATTATTATAACCACCTTTAGGAAGATCATTGTTATCTTTTTGACATAGTTCACGATTGTTCTACCTTGTCTAGATACGTTTATCTCTAATTATAACTACATTTGAGAAAATTAGTACCTTATCCATATACGAGTTTTGAGATTTTTTGTTACCTTTTTCCATTGATTATAATCTCCTTTGGTCAAATCAATACCTTTTGTTAGACTGGTTTCATGCTTTTATTCTTCCTTTTGCCTAGTTTAGTTGTTTTACTCTTTGGGCCTCTCCTACAGAGCCAAAGGTTATTTGTTTAAGACCTCAATTGTTAACTACCTTTAGACCTCTTATTTTCATGAGACCTAGCCATAGATATGATCATGCCTTGATCAAATTTGTTTTCAAGTGCCTATCCTATGTTTATTTTCAAGATTAATTTCACTTTGCCTAGATCAATGCCAAGTTTGTTTCCATGTCCAAATTGACCATGTTTAAAGCTATACCTTTTTCAAATAGTGGGTATTTCAACTAACTTATCTCTTCATGCCAAATCAAGGTTTATTTTTGAACCCACATTCCAATCTAATCATGGTAATTTTTTACCCCTTTTAGACCATGCCATCCAGGTTCCAATTCGACCTAGACCTAAAGGGTATGTGCATGGAGTTGGGGAACAATTTTATGCACATTACCTATAATGCAATTGTGTTATGTCAACAATGTGATTTCATTATTGACATAACATGATCACATTATTTAAATTATGGATTGATAATTACTATGCCCTAATGTGATCATGTTATTAAAAACTAATAACACGATCGTGTTCCCTATGTCATTTACAAAAAATAAAAGAGTGAACCCAAACACAAAATTTCCTCATTTTGCATTCAAGTTCTTTATTCTCCCCACTCTCTTCCACTCTATGATCACATTTTGCCTTAATGAGGCCAAACCTTTCTATAATTCATCCCAGGAAGCTCGACACATCAACTAATTGATGATGCATCCACACAGAAGAGGTAAGTGCTAAAAATCTACACTTGTTAACCCTAAATTTTAGTATTTTTTATTACTTTAATTATTTAATTGATAATTTATTTGTTTTGAATAGCCCATCCTGATAACCCTCATGTTCCTCGGCCTAACCCTCCTCTTAATCTTCCACTTAACCCTCCTCCTAACCCTCCTATAGTTCCACAAAATCCTCCAAGTAGTTAGGAGAGTCTAGTTGACCACATTGTGGAAAATACAATTTAAATTTAATAATTAATTAAGAGAATGAGGAATCCCACTTCCACCAACATCTACTACACCTATCTAACCAATTCTCTAGAGTTGTTATTAGGTCAAATTGACTCTTTAGTGAGTGAAATTGATAGATGGACTTCATATTGGGATAGTTGTAGGGTTTATTATGTTGACCAATTGTCAACACATGAGATCAAGAACAAATAAATATCAAAATACTCTATTTTCACCTTATTCATTGACCCATCCACCAATGCACCATTTCTAGTAACTGCTAAACATTTCTCAATCCATCATTGCCAACATAATTTAATCACAACCAATTTTTAAGATCGATGGTGGATGGTGTTTGATTATCCACCATGTAACAACCACAAGATCACATTTTATTTTTTGAGAAAAATCTACTGTGAGTTTATCTTCAATGAGATTATGAACTATTTTGATTATAGTGAGTTTCAGGGCCAAGGGAAAGGCTTTGCATAGGATTGACCAGGTGCATGTCATGCACCTAATCAGCCTACAAGGATCTGTATATAAAATCCACTTCAACATGAGATCCCCTTTATAGTTTAGGAGGTCATAGAGATCGACACTCTTCATGCACTTAGTTCACTCACTAATACTCTCGTTTAACATATGAGTAAGATATTAGATATTGATGGTAGAGATACGCCACCTAGTGTGTATACCCAACCCCACCTTTACAGATCTTGAGGATCTCTATGGATCAGACCTTCTGATGATGATGGCGTCGATGGTTTAGAGAGCTTGGATAATATACTTATGATTGATGAGTTTTTGGCATGTACATTTAGTGTGCAGATATTAATCACTACACAGATGCAGGTATATTTTATATAAATATCATGTTAAATTTAAGCTATATTTACTAATTTAATTTAGCTAACAATTAATTTACATAGAAACTAAATTATATATATATATATATATATATATATATATATATATATATATATATATATATATATATATATATATAATTCTTATGTCCTAGGAGGAGACGGTGCCTTCATCGTCACATTCCACATTTTAAGGATTTGATTTAATGCAACCATTGTTTACATATACAGATCTAGTTATTGGCCCATCCACTACTACATATTTCTATGTTAGGATGACACCTTTTACTTATATAGAGGTAAAATTTTGAGCTAATATTGTGCTCGATGCACATTTAGTATATATATACCTTGTAATTTTAACTTAAATTTATCTATCAAAGATCTCAAAATTCAAGTACAGTGTTATTAAATACACTCTTGGTTTAATAAAGGAGAAAAACTTGCATGTATATCTTTGATACTTTATAAAACATTAAGTGAGACCTTGTTTACATTGAGATTATGGTTCAAGTAGACACTCCTCCATCATTGCAAGCTGAGATAGATATAGGCATTATTGTTTTAATGTCATCCACATAAGCACTGACAGAGGTATATATTAACTTGTAATTTTGAATTGTAAAAATAATCTTGTTTTAATAATTTCACTACATACTTGGGGAAAATATAACATACGTGAATGAAAATGTATACAAGGTTGTCCCATGACATCTAGTAGTCCTAGTCAAATGATTAGTAGGGAAACTTTTCATATTTCTTCCCTATTTTAGATGCTTTTTGGTATAGTTGAGACTATCACTGACTTGTATGAGCATCAAAAGCACATTGAGCAGGACCACGATCTTGCAATAAGTGCATGTTTAAAATATTTTTTATTCTAGTTTAAAATTAATTTATTAAAAAGTGGTTGAATGTATTTTATGTTAATTTTGTAATAATACTTGTATTTGAATAGTTTCAGCTATAAGCGAGTTATGAGCATAGGACCTGCAGTCAGATCTTGGAATAATCCAAGGCATTCGATGGATCCCCATCTACTATTAGGGCATCCCAAGGAGAGTCTTCTTTGAGGAAGGCAAATTATTACATCTTTATTCTTCAACAAGAAAACTTGCTAAATTATCCATGGATATCTATAGTTGACAAAGTCATATTTGTCTATTTTTAACTAAGCTTGAGATATATGCTATTATGGGATAGTAGAATATTACTTAGATGCATGGTTTCTTTACTGTGATTTAATTATAGTGTACACATTTACATTATAAGCATATTGATGTATTATTTTAATTAAATTTTATGCTATATGTTTATCCTGACTACTAATGTCTAACTACCTACTTTGTTGTGAGGTGGATGCAAGAGAACTCACCCCTTGGAGTGTGCGGAGGGAGAGCATCATTGGAGAGGGTGACGTAGATCAAGATGTTGGAGGATGATATAGAAGCTAACCAGTACCCCACACACACCATAATAGTAATACATGGTAGAATGCATTAAAAAAATGGTTTTCATATGGTGTGTATATTCCTAATTGCTTCGAGAAGTTGATTTTTATGGTTTGTCAATTAAGGTGGAATAGCGTAATGAATTTGTATTGCATTATTTGTATGTTTCATCATTAATGCTTGTAAAAACCTAACTATTATAATTAGACTTAAAATCTGGATTATTGATAATTTGGAAATTTTCATTTAAATTAGTATAACATTTTTGAATGTTAATTCAATTAATACAATTATGGAATTGTGATATTTAATAGGAAAAAAAACCAATAAGGAATAAAATAAAAAATAAAGAATCATATTTAACTTTTTTTTTTTAAAAGGAAGAAATCTTTAAAACAAAAGGTAAAGCTACTCCTATTTTACATAGGAATAAAATTAGAAAAGAAAGGGCCATTTTAAAAAGGATTAAAACAAAAAAGAGAAGAAAAACTAAAAGTCAGTTATGCCCTTCTTTTTATTAGAGCATGGAATAGGAAAAGGGCATGGCAAAAAAAATACAAAGAACATAGAATATGGAAAGTGTGAATTGGAAAAAGGGAGGAAGTTTTTAGAATCAAGCAAATTTTATTTGGCATTTGAGAGGTAGGTGGTGCATTCATTTTTTCTAGGAATTATTTGAATAAATTGTGTAAATTCAATTTGTTATTTGTAAGGGTATATAATTAAAATTATACAAGCATATATATTTATAAATTTTGTAGGAACATATTTATAAATAGACAACAAATTTGGAAGTCCCTGAGTATTAAATTAGTCAATTAAAATAGTAAAACTCGTATAATACATTACCTCCTATCAATCAATGACTTGAGACAAATAAACTTGGTAAGTCACGGTTTACAAACTGGTAGTGTACATGGGAAACTCTCTTAGTTTTGAAATTTTATAGACAAGGGAAGCAAAGGTAATTTCTTTTACGATTTATAATAATCTCAACAAGTTTTCAATGACAACAGAATAACTTTAATTTGGTAGCTAAAAAAAGATATCTAAAGGTGAGAAATTAAAAGTGCTTGCAATCAATGGAAAAGAATATAAGGGAAATCCCCTTAATCCTCATTTACAAGTTGTAATCATATAAAATGTAAAAATTGGTAATTTGAGCATGGCTAATGACACTCAATCCTTAGGTCCCTCTTGTTTGCTCTCAAGACCCTCTTAGGCTTACTTTCACTGATTCTCAGTCATCTATGGCCTTTTAGAATTGATCCCTATGGATCCAAGACCCTCTCTTCATGACTAATCCATGATCTTAGGCCCTATCAGCTCAGGACAATAGTGCCCAACTTGGACACTAGCATTGAATCCTAAGGTGTCCAACTTTTGATGCTATTATCCAAGTACATCTTAGGCCCCAATGGTCATTTCTTTCTCGATATTTATCTTCAATCATGTTGGTCTAACACAAATTCATTTAACCAATGACCAATAGATCCATATATAAGGCCATTCAAAGATCATTTAGAAAGGGTTGGCAAATATCATTCAAGCAAGCAAGAATACAAGAAAGACCACTCAAGAAATATTTCCTATTCTTTGCATACAACCAGCCTACACACTTTGAAGCCAATTCAAGACCTTACACTAGTCCCTAGTCATCTCAAGCATACTCAATTTTAGCATTTTCTAAATTTATTCACTATTGCACCAAGCACTTTTAAAGGGAGAACTACACATGGATTGATCCCTTCTCAAAGTATTGGTATGTAGGCAATGTGTGCACACACAGGGTGTGAAGCACGTCTAGTGCATCTGATACACACTAACCCATTTTCCCTATATGTCAATGTTTCATTCAATTGTATAAAAGATACAAGTACACAAATAATCAACTCTACAGGAAGATCTATTAACGAGGATCTAAAATTTGGTACACAGGTCCACATTGACCAAGTGAACAAAACCCAAAAATTTTAAATATTTAAGATAATAGTGTCAGAGGACTATAGCACTGGATCCCAGGGTGTCCAATTCCAATGCTCCTGTCCAATCAAGAAATGAAATTCAAGATTCTATTTGTAACAATGTCCCAGGCTTGCACACAAATTTTTAGACCCTGTCTTAGTCAAATCAGCACAGAATAAGATAAGTTTAATTTTCTCTCTCTCTCACTACTATTTTTATAAAATATCTATTTACAAATTAATTTCACAAATCAATAAATGTAATTTGGAATATTATTTATTTATTTTCTTGTAATCAACCCCTTTTATTATTTAGGAATTAAACAGTAATTTCTCCAAAAATAATAAATCACAAGTCCTAAAAAAATCCAAAGATGGAAAGAATATGCCTTCCAAGCATTGGCCTTCTAAGAAATGACCAGTTAAAATAGAGGCAATCAGTTCTAGTAATTTTAATAACTATCTCAAATACATCAATATCATGTATTCTTCTTCAGTAATTAGGTAATGCTAAAGTAACTGAGTTTGACATAATAAATCACTAAAAATTGCTCATGTATATAGGCATCCTCAACTAATATGAGTTGTAGTTCTATTAATGAAATCATTGCATGTATTTATTAATAAATAATAAGGCATTGATTATATACTAAAAATCACTAAGTATATTATTGAGAAATCATTGGGCTTAGCATCATGCAATCATTAGAAATTATAGTCATTGTATAAAAATATTAATAAGAGGTTGGAACTAAATTAATACTGAGTTGATTTTATTATTTCCAACGATATGTAAATGGCATTGCATATGTATGAGGATAACATTTGAATCATTGTAGATCCCAGTCGTTGTTGTAGATCCCAATCATTGCATATGTAAATGGCATCATATATATCATTATGCCCTTTTCATAATGATATACCTTAATGTCATAATTATGATGGGTGATGAGTTTAAAATTTGACACCTTACTACATGTGAAATTTTTTGTGTTATAATGATGTCAAATACTTTGATAAGTTGTAATTATTTCCTAAATGTTATAGCATGTTTGCTATCACCATACATTTTAAACCCTATCGGTATTATGTCACTTTAGTAGACAAATAAAAACTTGGTATGAGCATAGAGGTTGTTGAATTATGTCTCCAACTATAAGTATAGTACGACTGCATTAGGAATTAATAAACACAGTGTTCTATTTAGAGGCATAAATGGGAAACAAAACATTAAGAATTATAGTGACATTTGACATATTGAGAGATTTCATATGATTTATGAAAGTTAAAAATTATAATAGTGATTTTTATCTTTTATATATATATATATATATATATAATGGTCATAACATAAAAGGTAGAAGAGGATTATGGCCTAGAGTTTAGTTACATTGTCATGAGAGGTATCATAAGATAAGATCCTCGTAGCATAATGTATGTATTTTATGGTAATTAATGGATTCAAATTACCTATGTAATGGGATTACAAGTTAACCCAGTTTAAATTACATAGAAATATAAATAACTTTACATTAAAAATCGTTGATACATATAGTTTGAATGATTGAAGACTTACGACACTTAGTTTTGTTATTAAAAATCTGTAAATGGTTTTGGCAAAGGGTAGTTCTTATTTATGCAGATCTAGGTTCGTAAACCTTCAACCTAATATTCATAACCCTTATAAAATCCCCAAAATTGATTAGATATGTTTATAAGATTTTAAAACATAGTCATGTTACACGATGTTACAACAGTTGAAAAACCTCACGGAAACCCTTTAGGGAATATTTGTATATATAGGATCAATATGACCAATTATTTATTTATAATCATAGAGGTTTATTTTTATGATTATAATTCCTCGGGTGAAGCATAAAATCATATTAAAGAAATTATGTATAGTTGGATTTTCAAATGCATGAATTTAAGATTTTAGATATATATCAAATGCTAGAGGAAATGGAGTTTTATTAGAATTATAAAGTTAATCTATGTTAAATATTGTCATGATTAGACTAGTTTGTTAATAAACTCATGTTGATCAAGTATTAATTTGAGAAACGTAAAGGCTAATGGTATTATTTATATTATTGAACATATTTATGTATAAAGGAAATTATTATATCCAAGAATTTAGGTGTCATTGTATGTGTCATAGTACATTAGGTATATTGGATCGTATACTTTCAAGTTGACAAATGTAAACACATTTTGCCACGAGACCTCGGAATTGGTGAAACTATGTCAACATGAACATAACTGAACAATGGGTTAGATTCTACATAGTATTGAAATAATTACATGTGATGCTAGTTTATGATGAACAAGTACGCTTATATAAGAATTATACCTATAGTTAAATAAATAGCTAGAGTGAATGATTAAGTTTCTTAGAAACCAAAAACTATAACCCTTTAAAACAATCTCGTAGAAGTAAAATGAGTCATTAGAATGAAAGATCATAACAAGTTTATGGGTTATCTAACTCACTACTGATAATAAGGTTGATTGTTATTTGTATGAAATCAATATTGAATACTTGTGTACAATAATAGTTATGAGAGTGTTAATTTACATGAATACTTGGTTATCTCTAGAATAAAATGGTGCATCATGATGCATGCTTATAAGTTATGTTGCTTTGAATGCTAGTATGCAATTTAAAAGTTAGGATATACCCAAATGGTATACTCTCGTACTTACTTGATTGTCATTATGTAAGTAAAATTGTAAGTTTGGTTATGTGTTTTTATGTAGTTGTGAGCTATGATAGTATGGTATATCATATAGTACCACAATAGAAATGAATGTTGTACCTAGTGGTATATACTTTAATTGTGAGGTTTAAACTTACAACTATATTTGATTGAATTAATATATGCATACTAGTTATTAGTATGAGTAGCATGTTTTTAAATCAGTTAGTAAGACTTTGTGTATGCATGCATACAATATTTGAGAGTGTAGCATATAATAAGATGGATGATTGGTTATTATGATTATTGTGTTTCATGAGAGCTGTGACTTGATTTAATATACCTAGTTATATGAATAAAATCTTATGTTTCCATGTGCTTAAGACTACTTTATGTGACTAATTGTGGAAAACTAATAGTTATGTCTAGAAATAATAGACTATGGTAATATGGGTTATCATAGAGTGTAGTATGTTTGAAAACAAATTGTGGTAGTTGAAATCTATAGTTATGTATATTTCACCTAGGTGGTATAGACTGTAGTCATTATTTCTAGTATGAGATAAAAATTAATGTAAGATTCATTCATGTGTTTGATGGAATAAATGTATGTTTTGGTTACTCCTATGTATAACTTATTATATGATGTATTTGTTAACTAGGATGTAAATTAAATGAATCTTGTGGTTGAATTGTATTTGACCAATCTGTATTGTTGATATAGATTAAGGAGTGAGATGGACTTCACTGGCTTACTAGTCTCACAATGGTAGATGAAGGTAGTCTGATCAAGTGGTGTGTATGAATTTGATTGATCTAGATGGTTATTATTCATTATTTGTAAAACTTTGGGTCAAAGTATGTTTAGTGAGACATTATAATTTCATGAGTGTGATTCACATGTTTGTGTGATATCTTGAAATAGAATATATTCTATGATACGTTGCATGTTTAGTTTAGAATCATATATCACACAGGTACTTGCTTGTCTCCCTAGATTATCGTATCATCACTATTTACTTATCTATGAAGGGAGGGCCATTTCTTAATGGGATTAGTTTGGGAGATCATTGGTCTGTGTTTTATGTGTAAAATCATTCAGATGATGCTCTCCCTTCCCACAACAATACTACTTATCGAGATGACACTTAAGATTGCCACATATACTTAAGTTTAAAAACTATGCTCTGGGTGAGCCATGTATCTATATGTACATTGTATGGTATTGTAATTATCATTTAATATTATAATGAAGGTTTGTAATTACTTATTACTATACTTGACAATAGTGGTTTTAGACTTATTTCATTTGTATCTGAGTTATTTTGATTACTTTCTACATTTTCATTATGATGTGTTCTCTCATGATTTTAGAGATTAGTGATATGTGATGTATTATGCTTATTGTTATTATCACACCTTAAGTATTTATTATGGCCTCTGTAGTTTTTTGTAGTGTAATCTATTTTGGTATATGTGTTTAATTAAAAAAAATCACACATTTCTATGTCTAATCCAATGGGTTATTACGTGTGTTATCAGAGTTGTGGCTCAAACTATAAGACCTAATGAGTCCATTAACATTTTTGCGTTCTTATGATCACCAGTGTGAACCTAGTGACATGAAGTATTGCACTGATATTTTGGATTTATAGTGCCTCAGTGCAAAATCATGTTAAACCATGATTATAATTTTGAGACTTAATAGATCCTCCTGTAGGACTTGGTAATGGTTGTATACGAGGTTTGGGTAGGTGAGTGCATAGCATAATTCATGATTTATAAACAAGTAATTTTTACAATAGTTTGATCACTTAGGTCAAACACCTCGAGTATGATTATAACTTCTTTGGTAATCATGTCACCTTCACCATTTGTGTTTGGTGTTGTGAGTGTTTATTTGGCATGGGATGTTTCTCACTTAATATATGTGTGCTTTAGTTTGTGTTCATTAATTATAGAAATGGAAACTATTATAATACCATTCCTAGTTGGGTAACACCTAGTGTGGTGGGAATTTTATTGTAGTAAAGTGTTGTTATCTCGGTCGAGAATTCCTTTGTGTTAGGAGTTTGTGTTGGTTTGGCACCCTAGAAGAGGTGTCACCTCTCATAGTGGGCATAGAGGTGAGTTGTCACTCCCACATTTTTATTTGATATCATTTTAAGCCCCTGAGATGATTCTTTCTTTCTTGTTATTGTTTTGACCTTGTTTTCCTTGAGATCATGGGATCAATGTCTTTTACTTCTTGTTGATAGATAAGTTGTAGAATTGAATGGATTGAAACATCTTTATGGTTAGTATATTCCTTTCCCCAATTATGGAAATATATTATGATACTATACATATAAATTTGGTAAGTAAATAGTATTTTGGAAAAATTGAGTTACAGTGTTTTATTTTACCCTAAGAGGGTATATAAGATTTTTTTTTTGAGATGATAGTTCTCTATTTATCACTTGTGATTATTTAAGGTCACAACTTTATCTAACTTGTGATTCTAGACAACATGGAGTGGAAAACCTTGAACTATATATTGAGTTTATATTAAGTTAATTAAAATTATTATGTTATTATACACCCTTGATTAGATTCATATTGTTCTCTTTTTGATTAAATCATGTTATTTTGAAGAGATATTTTGTACCTTTCACCAAAAATGACTAGGGTATAGGATGTTTAGAACATCCTGTCAATCTAGTGTTGGAGGTTTGTCAATGATGTCTCCAAGGTGACTAAGGTAGTTGATGAAGTGTCATATGTGTTAGGATGACAATGATAAAGTGTGATTCAATGTTCTTACATTGTTCTTCAATGTTCTTACATTGTTCTTCAATGTTTGCTTGATATAGGCAATTGATGGTTGTTATTGATAGTTTGGAAAGATATAGCACATATGCAGGTCTGTAAGGACAAAGAAGAAGTTGTGAGGCATCCATAGATGTCTTGGTGAAGCTATAGTGTGTCACTTAATCATTTAAAATAAGAAACATGCATCTTATATATTAAGAGAAGTCAGACCATCACTGCACATCATGTAGATATGAACAAACTAGTAAGTTTGTGCATTTATTTCTAGTATTCAAAAAATCAACTGAGGTCAAAAGATTTCATGAAATTGTTGTCTATAGTTCCAAGAGGGTCACTTCAAAAATTTAAATATTGAAGTGTTTTCTAGCTAAAGTTATAAATATTCAAATTTTATCTTGTAGACTATGTCAAGTCAGAGATCGTCAAGTTTAACTACATTGAAGTATGAGGCCAACTAGTCAGTAGATCTAACTGTGCACATTAAATCATAGATATTGATCCAATGATACATGTAAAAGTCAATATGTCAAATAATTAACATGATATTAACATGTGTCACATTCATGGATCTTGGATAGAATATCAATGGTTCTTAGATGATCGTGCAATCAAAATAATGATGGTTTGGGTAGAGTCAAAAAGTCAAATGTATAGAAGGCACGCAGAGTTGCCAAGTGTCACAATCATAAGAGCTCTGATCTAAGATCAATGGTGAGAATTGAAAGATAAAGATAGCAATAATAAAATGGGATCAATGGTGTGTATTAGTCCATATTTACCAGGAAGCATGAGATGAGGTTAAGGTGCTTGATGTTTAACATTTGTTTAGTTACTGTTGGAATTCAAATATTCAAATCTGTGAAGAAAACCAGTGCTCAGTTTTTTGAGCTATATGTTTTGATCCAAGATGAATTTATTGATGCTATAAAAGGAAAATTTGTAGAGGATTTAAAGTGCATCCAAAAAAGTAGATTATAAGATTTGTCTATTCATACAATTGCATATATTAAACATTAAAGTTGATTGTGTGTTTTGCAAGTGGCTCAAGAAGGATATTTAAGTTATTGTTAATAGTATTTTTGATGTTTCAATATAAAATATCTATTTAAGATTGTTTTATAATCCATGAAGACTATCTATATGTATTTTGGAGGTTTGACTAATCCATCTTCAGTTTGAACAACTGCTTAGAAGTTGACTACGTTTGATAAAAGCACTAGCAGATTGAGTGACCATGTTGCAGGAGTGAGTTGAAGGTGTTATGATTAGAATTAAAGAAGAAAATGAGTATGTAAATGTTCTATAAGTCTCTAAGGCTTATGAAAAGTCTTTGGTTTTCATAGTTTACACTTGATTAGATATGGAGAGTCAAATTAGCTTGATTCTATTTTGACTGTATATGACCAGTCTGAGTGCTCATCATGAGAGAGCTATTTTGAGTGATTTGAGCTTGAGTGAAAGTGTCTAAGGTACATGGAGGTTTTGAGAAGATATTGAAGGGTTAACCCATGTGATATAATCATATAGATATGTTAGATAATTATTTGTATGCTTCAATTTTAAATGACAAGTTTTCTATGTATGAAGGCCTAAAGAGCAAGGAGATATAATTGGTAAGTTTGAGTGTTAAGTTGGTGTTCCTGGTGGCATGGACCAATGAGTGTGTAATAAAGGGGTCATTGGAGTCAATTTTGTTGTGTTTAAACCATTGGTAAAGTGTTAAATTGGTAATAGGTCTCCATGAGACCTATAAGGGGTACTAAGGTCTAATTAAAAGACATAGTTACCTAAGTGTGACCCATGGATGCTATGGCTAACCTATGAGGATGGTATTGAGTTATGTGTTAAGGTGATAGTAGTATTAAGGTTTAATATAAGTCTTATGTCCAACCAAGAAGATAATATTCATGAAGACTCTATAAAGAGTGAAAGCAAAGGTGGTGGTTTCTAGACTTGAGTATGATGTGTTGAGCTATTGTTGCGCGTATGAGGAGAAATAGATTTGTAAAGGTTGTAAGATTTGTATGGATGTATTGATAGATAGATCAGAGTATAGATTGCATGTATGACCTTGTGGCCATAATTATTATTTTGAATTTGTAGGTTTGATGCATGAGAACAAGTGAAGGTGTATAGTTTGATCCAAAAGGTGGTTTTGATACCTTGCTTGTGTGTTAAGGTTTGAATACGTAAAGAGGGTTGAAGATGATTGTTTTATAGAGTTTCTCCATCATATTAAGAATAAATTAGAGTTATGGTGTTTTTCATTTCATAGATGTTGTGTTGGGGCATAAAATCTTAGGCAAGTTAGTGCTTGTCATCTTCAGGGGTTGGTACTCCTTGTGAATTAGGTGTTTCACTATAAGTCTCATGTTTATAATCATTTTATAGGATAATTAGTCCATATGTTTGCAGTCTTGAGAGTGGGTTTTCTCCCCCAAGAGGGTTTCCCACATAGATATTATGTGATCTTGCTTATCTTTCAAGTTCATTGTTATGAGTGGGTTATTTTCTTCTTGATTGCTTATGGTGTATGACTAAGAGTTTGAGGGATTTAGTTTGAGGTTTTGAAATATCTTGATTCATGGATTCACTCCCCTCCCCTCTTAGTGATTTTACCTATAACATTTGGTATCAGAGTCATGACCTTTTATACAAGTTTGACCACTTAAAGGTAATCTTAGGTATAATGACAAGTTATCAAGGGTTTTATATTGAGAAAGCTCCATTGTTCAATAGATCCAATTATGCTCTTTAGAGCATAATGATGAAGACCTTCATCATGTATTTGGGGTTTGACACTTGGAAATATGTTTTGGATGGTTATTCCATGCCACCTACACCTCCAACTAGTGTTGCAAATAAAAATTTGAGTGAGAACAATTCCAAAGTTATTAATGTTATAATTTGTGGTTTTTTTGAGGCTGAGTTTACCAAGGTAATCCATTGAAATTATACTAAGGAGATTTTGGAAAAACTACAAATAATCTATGAGGGAGATTGAAAATTCAAGTTGGAAAAACTACCAACCTACCGAAGGCAATTTGAAAGTCTTAAAATAAAGAAAGAGGCTACTAAGACTTCCTATCTTCTAAGATTTGATGAGGTAGTGAATATGATCAAAGGCATGGGAGAGGTTATTGAAGAAGGAAATATAGTGAAAAAGGTATTAAGATCTATCACTTTTAAATTTGATTCAAAAGTCTCTGCTATAGAAGAAATTCTTGATCTCGCCAAAATGAAGATGGATGAATTGCATGGCATTTTTTTTGCCTATGAGATGAGAGTTAATGAGGATAAACCACCAAAGAAAGAAGCAACTTTCAATTCAGAAAAGAATTCAAAGAAGAAGTTCAAAGGTAATAAGGTCAAGGATGATGAGGTTTTTGATTTTGATGATGATGAACTAATAGCTTTGTTAACAAAAAAATTGAAAACAGGTTCAAGAAATTTTAAGGGTAAATTTCCCTTCAAATGTTTCAATTATGGAGAGATAGGTCACTTTGCCAACAAGTCTCTACATAAGCATAAGGGAAATGATAATGAATAACATGAAAAATATCATGATAATGACAAGAATAAATTCATGTTTGATAAAAGTAATAATAATTTCAAAAGGTAAAATGGCCAAAAGAATTTTTACAAGGACAAGAGGAGTCTCTACACCAAGGAATATTGTGGCTCATCTGATGAGAATGATGGCAATGATTCTGAGTATGATCATGAAGATAATGGTCTTGTTGAAGGTGAAGCTCTCTTCATGGCTAAATAAGGTAGATGTTCATATCAAGAAGAGTCTTCATGGTTTGGATGTGGTGTAGGTGATACAGATGATGAAAAATACAAGATAAACTTTGATATTGAGTTGATGCATGTCCTTGAAGATCTGAAGATTGAGAAGAAGAAAACCAGTAAGTTGAAGTCTAAAATAAAAGACTATGAGGATAAATTCAGTGTGTTTGAGGCAAGAATAAATGAAGACATCAAGGAGCATGAAGATATAGTTAAGCATCTTCGTTGTCAATTGGAAATCCTATCTACAAGCTTGAAAGCTAAAGAAGATGAGTGTTCACGGTATGTAATTGAAAATGAGTCATTGAAAGCTGAGTTAGAAAAAACATCTAGTAAGATGAAGTAATATGTGATGTTTGAAAAGAGCTCAATTAATCCAGACAACATTCTAAATAGTCAAAATCATGCTAGTGATAGAACTAGACTTGGTTACAAAAAATAACAAAAGAATGTAACCCAAGATAATATAAAGACCAATGTGAGAAAGGATAATCAGACCTTTAAGATCAATCATCAGTTAAGAAATGAAGATGTTGATAGAATGATGAAAAATTAGATTAGACAACCAAATGACATGAGGTATGTAAATTTTAATGGTTACTGCTACAATTGTAACCAATTCAGACATAAGGCTACAGAGTGCAAAAGACCTTCCAGGAATAAATTTGCTTGGAACTATGAGTAGAATCATCAATCAAGTGTTGTAAGTCAAAGTGAATGCAATAGTTGTCATGACATGGGACACATTGCTATATTTTGTCCAAATCATGTAAGGCAAGATGAGTTCACTTCAAGAAGAATGGTTTGCTACAACTATGAGAAGATTGGTCACATTTATAGGTTCTACAATCAAAGGCCATCAGGTCAAAATAATTTCAATCAGACTCCTAGAATGCAAAGAAGTAGGCAAGATAAAATATGGAAACCAAAAGTGGAAAATATGTGCCATGATCAGTCTGCAGGTCCAATTGGATTATTTACCATGGTAGAGAATGCTAAAGAGGTTTAGGAGAATCAGGGGATCTCATTGTATACTCATTTTGGTAATGAAGTGGATTCAAGTGAACATTGTATGCTGACGAGCAAGTTTCCTATAAAGAATATTAGTTGACAATGTCAAGTGTTGATGGTTTGAAGTGTGAGACTGATACTTCAAGTGAAAAAGTATGCCAAGAATCTTTATTTTCTCCATGTATTGTCAATACCATCCTAGAAGAAAAGAAGAATATTGTAGTGGATGAGCATATTATTTTTATTAAGCATGAAAAAAAGAAGAACTATGAATATCATATGACCAAGGAGGAGAAGGAATATGAGGAGTTCTGGGCAATTCATGGTTTCACATTATTTTAGGACATTATGGGTCAGGGTGTCTCTATCTAGGATTCAAAGAGACACTTGAAAATCAAGAGGAAGCATGGTGGATACCGGTTGAGATTTAATTGATATTGTAGGACAAGAACATTAGTTTAAGATGTGTTTGGATAAGGGGGAGCTAACTCAATTAGATTGAGTGGATTTAAAAAATTGTGCATGATGTGAGGGGGAGCATATGTGAGATGTTCCAGACATGTTGGAGATATGAATAAGTTTTCTATATATGTGAACTCAAACATGTTGATATGTTGATTTGATCAAACCAAGTCAAGTGTTTTTATAATATATTAAATCCTCATGCATAAACTAAAATAGAGCTTTGTAAGTGGTCAAGTCTTAAGATCATATCACTATGTAGTAGAATCTAATTGACAAAAGAGAGTTGAGATCAGTTGAAGTTTGGTTTGCCAATGTGGATGAGGTAGATTTATGATGTCAAAATGTTGTCATGATCTATTTTTGGTATTCTAGCATGTTGTCTACTGTATGTGCAAGGTTCGCAGGTTGGGTATGGAGATTTCTAGGTGTCATTTGAAGAATTGCAAGTTGTCAAGGTGTATTAGAGGATAGAAAGTTTTGTTGACCTCATTCAAGTGTGTTCCATGTGATATTAAGTTTTGAAGGTCTTTTGTGTGCAATTGGAGAATTATGTTTGCTCTCGAGTTTCCCAATTTATGCTTAAGGGTATGAATGTAAAAAAAACTATGGTATAGGAAGTATGGGTTACCAAAAGATTCTAAGCTCAAAATTTGGTTCATAAGTGTGTATTGATGACCTCTAGGTATGAGAAAAGTTTTACATATGAGCATTGATCGAAAGGTGGTGTGTTGACCAAGTTTCTCTTATAAACCTAATGTTTTTGCTCATGTTAGAAAAAATGTTTTCCTAATGATTTTAGATATAATACTACTTAATCAATTGAAATGGGTAAATGGGTGCTCAAAAAGCCTTTCACAGTCTTTTGAAAGTGCATGGTTGGTTTCATGGAGGTGGATTTGTGCACATGTAGGGCAAATTAGCTAGTAGTATTTGCGAAGGAAATATGTTGCAGAAGAAGACATGTGTGCTAATTTTTGGCATGAATAATGGGGAATATGATAATTCTCAAAATATGAAATTTTATGCCATGAAAGTTCATACATAGAAAGTTATGGGCTCTGCAAGGTTTAGGTAGGGCTACAAGGCCTCTAGCAAGTCTAGTATGAAGAATTAGATTTTTAGGTCTTTCTCTATAAAATATCAAGGTAATAAAAGGATTATTAAACTCATGTGACTTAGGGGGAGTCCCTCTTAATTTTTTCAAGGTAATTTCATGCATTTTATGATGTTCATGTATGTTTTATCTTGATAGAATCTATGTATGATCAAAGAAGAGTGTAGTCATGGAGCATGTTTGAAAAGCTCAAGGTAAGAAGAGGTATGCACTATATTAGGGGGAGTTTGTATCATCTCTTAAGATGTATTCCCTTCCTATTTATTGGTCCTTTAATTATTTTTAGGTCCAAAGGATAAGGAGTTGAACCCACTTTGTCATCATGTCAAAGGGAGAGAAAGTGCTTTGTATTGGTGTTGACATCAATGACAAAGGGGGAGATTGTTCGAGGTTTATCAATGATGTATCCAAGGTGAAAAAGGTGGTTTATGAAGTTTCATGTGTGTTAGTATGACAATGACAAAGTGTGCTTCGATGTTCTTGCATTGTTCTTCAGTATTCGCTTAATATAAGCAATTGATGGTTGTTATTGATACTTTAGAGAGATATAACACATATGCATGTCTATAAGGATAAAGAAGTTATGAAGCATCCATATATGTAGTTGTGAAAATATAGTGTGTCAATTGATTATTTGGAACAAGAAACATGCATATTCTATCTTAAGAGAAGCCAGACCGTCACTACACATCATGTAGATATGAATAAATCAAAAAGTTTGCGCATTTATTTTTGGTACTCAAAAAGTCAACTGAGGTCAAAAGATTTCATAAAATTTTAGTCTATAGTGCCAAGAAGGTCCCATAAAAATTTGGATTCTTGAAATGTTTTCTAGCTCAATTTATAAATTTTCAAAGTTGTTCTTGCAGAGTATGTCAGACAAGAGACTATCAAGTTTAACTATGTTGAAGTTTGAGGTTAACTAGTTAGTAGATCTAATGGTGCATGTTAAATCATATATCTTGATCCAATGTTACACGTAAAATTCAATATGTCAAATAATGAATGTTATAGTGAGATGTGTCACATTAATAGAGATGTTAAGTTGTGGAGCTAAAAGCTTCACTATTATGCAGATGAGGAGGTTGCTGGACTCAACCAACAACCGGCGTCAGCAGTATCACCGACATCAGTCAGGCATGGATCAGGGATCGACCGACATTGGTCATGTGCAGACTGACAGCAACTGACGTCGATCACCTGTGTGTGCATGCGTTTGCATACGTTTTCAACATTAAACTTGTTCTAATTTAAGGAGGTCCGAGTGTTTGCATGTAAAGACTAATTTAAGTCTTGGGTCTATGTTTCTAATTATTGTAATTAGGAAGTCTAATTATTGTATGCCTTGGATCCTATTTAAGAGACCCATGGGGCATGTATTGTAATTAAGTTATAAGCAAAGCCAAGTAGATTTGGAAGGTGTAAGATCAAGAAGGTCTGTGGTGAAGGGAATAACAACTCGGTTATTGAGTTGATTGTAATTGATTGTGAGAGAGAGAACTCTTGAGAGAAATACTGTACACCCAAGAGGTGAGGAAGATTGAGATTTCTTCATTGTATTTGAGAAGAGTTTAATGCAAGATTGGTTATTTCTTGTATATCATATTATTTGCTATTCTCTGATTTCTAGTTACTTATTACTTCTGGTTTAATTCCATGTTTAGTTGCTTATAAAAAAGGAATCAATTGTACTCCAAGTTCCTAACAAGTGGTATTAGAGCCAAGTTCACTAACAGGTTGTATCAGATCGGGTTAGTGTTTGTTGATTACAGGTCACTCACAGGGGTTTCTGTTTGAGTGGGAGCAAAGCAATGGCAGAAGAAAGTAAGCTAAGAATGGAGAAATTCAATGGCAAGAATTATCAATTATGGAGGATGCAGATAGAATATTATCTGTATCAAAAAGATATATTTTTACCATTGGGTGGGGTCTCTAGTAAGCCCACAGATATGCAAGATGAAGAATGGATTGTTCTTGATAGAAAGGCTCTTGGATCTATAAGGTTGAGCCTGGCATCTTCTATGATTTCTAACTTATCACAGGCAAAGACAACAGTAGAGTTAATGGATACTCTGGCAAACTTATATGAAAAACCCTTAGCTTCAAATAAGGTATATCTTATGAAGCAATTATCTAGTTTGCAAATGCAAGAAGGTGGATCTGTATATAGTCATCTTAATGATTTCCATGAAATTGTAAATCAGTTAAATTCAGTCAAAATAGTTTTTTATGATGAAGTTAAAGCTCTCTTGATCTTATGTTTTTTACCGGAAAGCTGGCACAACTTGGTAATGGCAGTTAGCAATACTGCATCTGCTTCAAATATCTTGAAAGTTGAAGATGTTGTTAGTGTAATCTTGAATGAATAAATTCACAGGAAAAACACAGGTGAAACATCAGGTAATGCTTTAAGTATTGAAAGCAGAAGAAGGCAAAGAGAGAAGAGCAAGCAAGGGAAATCAAGGTCTAAAATGGGAAGGAGATCCAAATCCAGAACTGGCAGAATAACTTGTTGGAATTGTGGAAAGAAAGGACATGCAAAGAAAGATTGTTGGTTGAAGGATAGTAAAGAAAATCAGCATGAAGGTAATAAAGAAGCAAATGTTGCAGGTATTGTTGCACAGGATGGTCTTATATTTTCTTTGGATAGTCAAGTAGAATCATGGGTTTTAGATTCTAGTGCTTCTTTCCATGCAACCTCAAATAAAGAATTTTTCAATGATTATGTCCATGGAGACTTTCAAAAAGTTTATTTAGGGGATGGTGAGCCTTGTCAAATTGTTGGCAAAGAAAAAGTGCAGCTGAAATTGCAGAATGGCAACACATGGGTGTTGAAAGATGTCATGCATGTACCCATCTTGAAGAGGAATTTGATTTCTGTAGGAAAGTTGGGCGATGAGGGTTGCACAGTAACTCACAGCTGAATCTTGGAAAGTTTCCAAGGGTGCACTTGTATTAGCAAGAGGTAAGAGAGTAGGTACACTTTATCTATCTACTTGTGTTACTGATTATTCTCCTTCTATTTTATCTACTTCAGATGTAGATGCAAAGATGTGGCACTATAGGCTTGGTCACATGAGTGAGAAAGAAATGAATGTTCTCAAGTCAAAAGGTAATCTTTCAGATTTGAAAAACATAAATCTAGATTTCTATGAGCACTGTATTTTTGGAAAATAGAAGAAAGTGAGGTTTCTAAAAACTAGGTCAACAAAAAAGAAGCACAAGTTGGAGCTTGTTCACATAGACGTGTGCGGACCAGCTCAGGTAGCTTCTATTGGAGGATCATAGTATTATGTTTCTTTCATTGATGATGCTACAAGAAAGGGAAATGACGGTTCCAAGGACACCTTAGCAAAATGGAGTTGCTGAAAGGATGAATAGAACAATAATGGAGCGTGCATGGAGTATGAGGTTACATGTTGGTTTGCCCTTAAAGTTTTAGGCAAAAGCTATGGATAATGTGGTTTACCTGATTAACAGAGGACCTTCTACTACTCTAGATGGTGGAATTATAGAAGAGGCTTGGACAGGCAAAAAGGTAGATCTTTCAATTCTCAGAGTTTTTGGTTCTGAAGCTTTTGTGCATGTTGATAAAGAGAATAGAAAGAAGCTGGATGCTAAATCCATGCGGTGCACTTTCATTGGTTATGACTTTGGAGATTTCAGATTTCAGTTGTAGAATTTAGAAACTAACAAAATTATTAGAAGCCGTGATGTAGTTTTTAATGAGAAGGTGATTTACAATGATCAGCTCAAGAGGCTGAATAATTCTGAGTAGGGCAATCTTGATTTGGACAAGGTAATGATCCAAAATGAGCTCGCAGGTAAAGATCATCACTCACAAGAAAACACAAATACTTACGTCAGTCATGCAGAGCCCAACATCAGCCAGACAAGAACCAACGTTGGTCAGGTAGTAATCGACGTCGATCAGGTCAGACAGGTGGAACCGACATCAGTCGAGTACAGATAGAAAGATGACCGAGATTGGTCACTGTCAGAATGAAATTTGGGTAGACAGCAAGCTGTGAATGAGTCTCAAATGCCCATAAGGAGGACTATAAGGGTAAGTAAACCTCCAATTCATTATTCCCCTTCTTTATACTATGTGTTGCTAACAGATGGTGGAGAACCATAAAGTTTTGATGAGGCAATACAGGTAGAATACAAAAAATAGTGGGAGCATGGCATGAATGAGGAGACCAACATCAGCCAGATAAGAACTGACGTTGGTCAGGCAGTAACTGACGTCAGTCAGGTCAGACAGGTGGAACTGACATTAGTCGGGTACAGACAAAAAGATGACTGAGATCGGTCACTGTCAGAATGAAATTTGGGCAGACAGCAAGCTGTGAATGAGTCTCAAACGCCCATAAGGAGGACTATAAGGGTAAGTAAACCTCCAATTCATTATTCCCCTTCTTTATACTATGTGTTGCTAGCAAATGGTGGAGAACCATAAAGTTTTGATGAGGCAATACAGGTAGAATCCAGAAAATAGTGGGAGCATGGCATGAATGAGGAAATTGATTCCTTAGAAGAGAACCAAACGTGGAATTTAGTTGAGTTACCAGTCAGAAAGAAAGCACTGAAAAACAAATGGGTATACAGGTTAAAGGAAGGACAGAATGGACAATTGAGACATAAGGCCAGGTTGGTAGTAGAGGGATTTGCACAGAAACCAGGTATTGACTTTGGTGAAATCTTTTCTCCTGTAGTAAAGATGACTTCTATTTGGACTGTAGTGTCTTTAGTTGCTATTGAGGATTTACACCTTGAGCAACTTGATGTTAAGACAACATTTCTTCATGGAGATTTGGATGAAGAGATTTATATGGAACAGCCAGAAGGTTTTGAGGTCAAAGGTAAGGAGAAACTTGTGTGCAAGTTGAAGAAAAGCTTATATGGTCTTAAGCAAGCTCCAAGACAATGGTATTTAAGGTTTGACAGGTTTATGACAGAGCATGTCTTTAGTAAATGTCAATCTGACCATTGTGTTTATTTTACCAGATTAGATAATGGTCATTATATTATCCTGTTACTATATGTGGATGATATGCTTGTCGTAGGTTCACACATGCAGGAAATTACTGAGCTAAAGGTAAAATTAGCTCACACATTTGCCATGAAGGATTTAAGAGCAGCAAAGAAAATCCTTGGCATGAGTATTACGAGAGATAGGAAAAATCACAAGTTGATTTTGTCTCAAAAGGATTATGTGAATAAGGTGTTGGAGAGGTTTTATATGCATAATGCAAAACTAGTAAGCACACCTATGGCTGGACAGTTCAAGCTGAGCAAAGAACAGTGTCCTAAATCACATGATGAGGTTGAGTACATGAGCAAAGTTCCATATGCTTCAGCAGTTTGGAGCTTAATGTATGTTATGGTATGTACCAGACCTGATATTGCCCAAGCAGTGGGAGTTGTCAGCAAGTTTATGGCCAATCCAGGAAAGGAACACTGGAAATCAGTTTAGTGGATTCTCATATATCTGAGAAAGACCACTAGTAGGCATTTATGCTATGGAGGGTTAAACACTTCTCTACATGGGTATGTAGATTCGGATATGGCAGGTAACTTGGATGGTAGGAGAAGCACCATACGATATGTGTTCACTGTTGGTGGAATGGTGGTTAGCTAGATTTCAAAGTTGCAAAAAGTTGTTGCCCTGTCTACTACAGAGGCATAATACATTGCAGTCACAGAGGCTAGCAAGGAAATGATATAGATGACACGGTTCATGGAAGAGTTGGGAAAGGAGCAAGAGAGTTGCAGATTGTATAGTGATAGTCAAAGTGCAATTCATTTAGAAAAGAATTCAACCTTTCATTCAAGAACCAAACATTTATAGCTTAGGTACCACTTCATTCGACAGGTATTAGATGTTAGGTTGTGCAGCTAAAAGCTTCACGAGGATGCAAATAGGAGAAGTTATGGAGGTTGTGAAGGTTGCAAAGAGTTGCAGAATGAGTTGCAAGGCAACCGACGTCAATCTGATCAATCGACGTCGGTCAGATAGCAGTGAAGAAGCAACCGACATCGGTTACCAGTCGACCGACATCGGTCAGGGAGGAGCCGACGTCGATAGCCTGTGCGTGAACATGCAGTTTGCATGTTGATTCTAGAGAGTCTATTTTTGAACTGTTAGTTTGCATGTTAAAGGCTAGTTGTAGTCTTGAGTTGCGTGTCTAATTATTGTAATTAAGATAGTCTAATTATTGTATGCATGAGATCTATATAATAGACTCATGGGTTGTATTGTAAACTAAGTGCTAGAGAGTAAGAGAGCAAAATAAGCTCCTTCAGAGAGAGGAGAGCAATGGTGTGTTCCTCCTAGTGCCACAGTACCAAGTGTGGGTGCTAGTTTGAAGAATCAGAAGGGTTCTTCGTATATGTATGATCTTGGTCAGCAGGTGTGCATGGCTTCTTTTGGAGATCTACAATGGTGAGTAAGGTCTGGTGATTTGTAGGTAGCAGCAGAGAGCAGGAGATCTACTTGGAGTACGGTTGTGTACTTGGTGTACTGGCAGCGTTGTTTCTGACTGGTGGAGGTGAACATCAATTATGTATTGGAGTTGATTGTTGGGACCGAGAGAGAGAGGGAAGAAGGTCTTGAGGTGTGGCGAGCCTTTGAGGTGGAAGAAGAAGTGGCATCTTCTTTATTGTATTTTTTTCTGAGTGATTATTAATACAATTGTGTATTGTCTCTCATATTCCTGTGTTGTTTCATATTTCTAGTTACTTATCATTCTGGTTAAATTTTGTGTTTAGTTGCTAATATAAGAAGTAATAATATGTGCTCTAATTGAGGAGTAAGATCCTGACAAGTGGTATCAAATCTTTTGGTTGGGTTGACTAACAGGTGGTTCAGATCTGGTAGTGTTTTTTGATTACAAGTCACTCTCAGAGGTTTTAGATTGAGTGGGAGTATAGCAATGGCAGAAGAAAGTAAGCTACGAATGGAGAAACTGAATAGCACGAATGGTCTGATTGATGGAAAGAAAGAGCAGGTAAAAAGAGATTGTTGGTCGGTAGAAGATCAGTGTGTAGAAGCAGATGTTGCACAGGTTGCTCTGGATAAAATAAAAACTTTGTTTACAGATTATTTTGCCTCTTTCCATGCAGCCCGAAATAGAGCATCTTTTCATGGGTATGTCTTGGGAGACTTTGGAGAGATTTATTTAAGGGTTGGTGAGCCTTGTCAAATTATTGACAAAGGGGAAGTGAAGCTGAAATTGTAGACAGATAACACACAGTTGTTGAAGGAGGTCATGCAGGGCCTAGTCTTGGAGATGAGTCTAATTTCTTCAGAAAATTTGGGTGATGGGAGATGCACAGTAATTCTCACAGTGGATGCACTTGAATTAGATGGTGGTAAGAAAGTAGGTATCCTTTATCTATCTACTTATATTACTGATTCACTTTTTGTTGCAGAGATGTGGCTTTGTAGGCTTGGTCACATATGTAGGAGGGGAATGCATGTTCTTAAGCGGAAAATAGATGTTTTTGATAAACTTTAGAACTGGAAGGCCTTGGTGTTCATGGAGGAGATGACGGACAGAGATCAACTAAGGGGACTGAATTATTCTGAGTAGGGCTATGTTGATTTGAACAAGGTTTTGATCCATGGAGAGCTCACGGGTAAAAAGTTATCACTCACAGGCGAACACAGGTACCGGGGTCAGTCATACAGTAACCGACGTTGGCAACAGGAAGACTGATGTTGGTCAGATAGGAACCAACGTCGGTAGAAGGGATACCGGCATCGATTAGGGAAATGACGTCGACAGTCAGGGTCAGTGCAGGGAACCGACATCGATCAGTTGTAGACTAGGAGATGGCCGAGATCGATCACTGGAACGGATGTTGGGCAGACAACAAGCTGTCAACAAGTCTCAAATGCCCATATGGAGGTCAAAAAAGGTAAGTGAACCTCATATTCGTTGTTCACCTTATTTATATTGCTTATTGATGGTCAAGAACTAGGAAGACGTGAAGAGGCAATGCAGGTAGAATCCAGATACAGTGGGAGCTTGGCATGGATGAGGAGTGTGAATCCTTGAAGAAGAACCAAACAGGTGTTTGTTGTTGGAGTTGTCAGCTGGAAGAAAGCACTAGATGAGGGATGGATTCCCAAGTTAAAGAAGAGAGTGGATGGATACGTGAGACTAAAGGCCAAGGTATATGGTCTTGAAGTAGCTGCAGGATAGTGGTACGGGTTTGATAGGTGGATGATGAAGCATGGCTTTTGTCAACGTCAGTGTAACTACTGTGGTTTTCTTTACCAGGTGGATGATGATTGCAACATTATCTTGTTACTGTATGTGGAGGATGAGCTTGGAGCAAGTTCAGACATACAGGGTTTTGCTGAGCTAAGGGTAAGGTTAGTTCAGAGGTATGTCATGAAGAATTTGGAGTAGCAAAATTCTTTGGCATAAGAGACATGAAAGATCACAGGTTGATCTCCAGTGGGAGATGATGTGAATAAGGTGTTGGCAAGGTTCAAGAAGCAGGATGTAGATTCGGTAAGCACACCAAGGGCTGGACAGTTCAAGCTTAGCTTAGAACAGGGTTCGAAATCACATGAGGTCTAGTGTAGACCTGAGTTTTTCCAATCAGTGGGAGTTGTCAGAAAGTATGGAGCCAATTTGGGGAAGGAGTACTGGAGGGCAGTTCAGTGGATTCTCAAGTATTTGAGATGGACTAGCAGCAGGTTAACATGTTATGCAGGGTCAAGGTCTTCACTACACAAGTTGTAGGTTCAGATGTGGCAGGTTACTTGGATGACAGGTGTAGCATCACAGGTTGTGTGGTGGTTGGTCTTTAGGATGGAGCTTGAAGAGGGATACAAGCCAGGAAATGAATTAGACAGTGTACAGGTACAGGTACAGGTGCAGCTGTTTATCTCTAAGTGGAAGATTGTTAGGTTGTGGAGCTAAAAGCTTCACCAAGATGCAAACAAGAGAAGTTACAGAGGTTGCAGAGGTTGCAGAGAGTTGTAGAATGAGTTGCAGGGAAACCGACGTCGGTTAGATCAGTCAACGTCGGTTAGATCAGTCGACGTCGGTTAGATAGCAGTGAAGAAGCAACTGACATCGGTTACCAGTCGACTAACATCAGTCAGGGAGGAGCCGATGTCGGCAGCTTGTGCGTGAACATGCAGTTTGCATGTTGATTCTAGAGAGTCTATTTTTGGACTATTAGTTTGCATGTTAAAGGCTAGTTGTAGTCTTGAGTTGCGTGTCTAATTATTGTAATTAAGATAGTCTAATTATTGTATGCATAAGATCTATATAATAGACTCATGGGTTGTATTGTAAACTAAGTGCTAGAGAGTAAGAGAGCAAAATAAGCTCCTTCAGAGAGAGGAGAGCAATGGGGTGTTCCTCCTAGTGCCACAGTACCAAGTGTGGGTGCTGGTTTGAAGAATCAGAAGGGTTCTTCGTATATGTATGATCTTGGTCAGTAGGTGTGCATGGCTTCTTTTGGAGATCTACAATGGTGAGTAAGGTCTGGTGATTTGCAAGTAGCAGCAGAGAGCAAGAGATCTACTTGGAGTACGGTTGTGTACTTGGTGTACTGGCAACGTTGTTTCTGACTGATGGAGGTGAACATCAATTTTGTATTGGAGTTGATTTTTGGGACCAAGAGAGAGAGAGGGAAGAAGGTCTTGAGGTGTGGCGAGCCTTTGAGGTGGAAGAAGAAGTGGCATCTTCTTTATTGTATTTTCTTTTGAGTGATTATTAATACAATTGTGTATTGTCTCTCATATTCCTGTGTTGTTTCATATTTCTAGTTACTTATCATTCTGGTTAAATTTTGTGTTTAGTTGCTAATACAAGAAGTAATCATATGTGCTCTAATTGAGGAGCAAGATCTTGACATTAGAGGATGGACAGTAGAAGCTGAAAAAGATCCATACAGATAAGAACCCTGTAGATATGTTAACAAAGCTGGTAGAAAAAGAGAAGTTGAATCTTCATTCAACTTTTGTTAGTCTTCAAGACTGATCTTGAAGAGGGAGAAACAAACCAGAGAAACAAGATAGAGGATGTTGCTGTACAGGTTCAGGTGCAACTATTTATCTCCAAGTGGGAGATTGTTAAGTTGTGGAGCTAAAAGCTTCACTGTTATGCAAATGAGAAGGTTGCTAGACTCAACCAACAGCTGGCATCAGCAGTATCACCGACATCGATCAGGCGTGGATCAGGGATTGGCCGATGTTGGTCATGTGCAGACTGACAGCAACCGACGTCGGTCACCTGTGTTTGCATGCATTTGCATGCGTTTCCAGCATTAGACTTGTTCTAATTTAAGGAGGTCTGAGTGTTTGCATGTAATGACTAATTTAAGTCTTGGGTCTATGTTTCTAATTATTGTAATTAGAAGTCTAATTATTGTATGCCTTGGATCCTATTTAAGAGACCCATGGGGCATGTATTGTAATTAAGTCATAAGCAAGGCCAAGTAGATCTGCAAGGTGTAAGATCAAGAAGGTCTGTGGTGAAGGGAATAACAACTCGGTTATTGAGTTGATTGTAATTGATTGTGAGAGAGAGAACTCTTGAAAGAAATATTGTACACCCAAGAAGTGTGGAAGAGTGAGATTTCTTCATTGTATTCGAGAAGAGTTTAATGCAAGATTGGTTGTTTCTTGTATCTCTTATTATTTGTTATTCTCTGATTTCTAGTTACTTATTACTTCTAGTTTAATTCCGTGTTTAGTTGCTTATACAGAAGTAATCAATTGTACTCCAAGTTCCTAACAAGAGCTTAGATAGAAGATCAACGATTAGTGGATGATTGAGGTGTCAGAAGATCGACGATGTGGGTAGAGTCAAAAAGTCAAATGTGTAGAAGGCATGCAAAGCTGCCAAGTGGCACAATCATGGGAGCTCTAATCCAATATCAATGGTGAACATTAAAAGATAAATATCAAGCTATTTATAGGATATCTATGGTGTGTATTAGTCCATAATTGCCAAGAAGCACAAAATGAGGTTAAGGTGCTCGATGTTTAACATTTGCTCAGTGACCATTGGAATTCAAATATTCAAATTTATGAAGAAAACCAATGGTTAGTTTTTGGGATATATATTTAGATCCAAGACAAATTTATTAATGCAATAAAATAAAAAGTTGTAGAGGACTTCAAGGTTCATCCATCAATGCAGATTAGAAGATTTGGATATTCGTACAATTACAATTATTGAGCTTTAAATTTGATTGTGTTTGTCTGTGTTCTACAAGTGGCCCAAGAAGGATATTTAAGTTGTTCTTAATAATATTTTTGATGTTTCAAGATGAAATATATATTATATAGTGTTTTAGACTCCATGAAGACTATCTATATGTATTTTGGAGGTTTTACTAATCCATATTTAGTTTGAACAACTGCTTAGAAGTTGATTGTGTTTGATGAAAGCATTTGCAAATTGACTGACCATGTTGTAGGAGTGAGTTGAAGGTGTTCTAATTAAAATTGAAGAAGAAAATAAATATGGAAATTTTCTATAAGTCTATAAGGCTTATGCAAAGGCTTTGTTTTTCATAGTTCATCCCTGATCAGATATTGAGAGTTAAAATAGGACTATATTTTGACTATATATGACCAATCTGAGTGGTCATCATGAGAGAGTTATTTTGAGTGCTTTGAGCCTAAGAGAAAGTGTCTAAGGAACATGGAGGTGTTGCATAGATCTTAAAGGGTTAACCCATGTAATCTAATCATATGGCTATGTTAAAGAATTGTTTGTATGCTTTAATTCTATATGATAGAATTTTTTGTGTATGAAGACCTAAAGAGCAAGGAGATATAATTAGTAAGTTTAAGTTTTGATTTGGTGTTCCTAGTGGCATGAGCCCATGAGGTTGTAATCAAGGGGCGATTGGAGTAAAGTTTTTTGTGTTTAAAGCATTGGTAAAGTGTTAAAGGGATAATAGGTTTCTATGAGACCTATAAAAGCTACTAAGGCCTAATTGAAAGACGTAGTTTCTTAAGTGTGACCTATGGATATTATGGCCAACATATGAGGATGGTATTAAGATATGTGTTAACATGATATAAGTATTGAGGGTTAATACAAGTCTTATGGCCGACCAAGAAGATAATATTCATGAAGAATCTATAAAGAGTGAAAGCAAAGGTGGTGGTTTCTAGACTTGAGTATGAAGTGTTGAGCTATTGGTACGTGTATGAAGAGAAACAAATTTTTAAAGGTTGTAAGAGTTGTGTGGATGTATTGAGAGGAAGATCAGAGTGTGCATTACATGTACGACCTTATGGTCATAATTCTTATGTTGAATTTTCAGGTTTGATGCATGAAAACAAGTGAAGGTGTGTAGTTTGATCCAAAAGGTGGTTTTGATACCTTGCTTGTGTGTGAAGGTTTGAATGAGTAAAAAGGGTTGAATATGATTGTTTTATAGAGTTTCTCCCTCCTATTGAGAATCAATCAGATTTTTAGTGTTGTTCATTTCATATATGTTGTGTTGGTACTCACATCTTAAGCAAGTTGGTGCTTATCATCTTTAGGGTTTGGTGCTCCTTATGAAGTAGGTGATTCACTAAAATTCTTATATTTGTAATCATATTATAGGATAAGTAGTCCATGTGTTTGCAGGCTTTAGAGTGGGTTTTCTCACCCAAGAGGGTTTTCCACATAGATCTTGTGTTATCTTGCTTATCTTTCATGTTCATTACTATGAGTGGGTTATTTGCTTCTTAATTATTTATGGTGTATGACTAAGGGTTTGAAGGATTTAGTTTGAAATTTTGAAATATTTTGATTCATTGATTCACCCCCTCTTAGTGATTGTACCTCTTACGTCTAGGGGTTGAGATAAACTTTTAATTTGTTGAAATATAACCAAGTAAGAAGAGAGATGTTATCTCATTTTTTCTCTTATAAGATTGAAATAACGGTGTGATCCTTGGCGTATATATGTTATGTTGATTTAATATTATTTCCTCTTAACTATGAATATAATAATATAAGTTAAGTTGTGAAAGATGATACTAGTTATGTGTGACTAGTGGTAATTTAATACAATTACAGATTGGTTATATGATGTTTCTTGTATGTTGATACATCTAAAATTATTTATCTCAAAATATTATTTTCTATAATTTGTTAGCATAGAATTATGATTCGGTGAACATTGTGCACATGAGAAGATCATTAGGTCATAGAGACATGAAAGAAGAGTGGTGAATTAACAACATGAGTTCTAAACGATAAGACAATATCCTACTTAGCCTCACATTGACTCAATTTTTACTGAGCTGAATCCAACAGACAAATTTGTCAAATCCATGATTTGACAGGTGAAACTTGTCAAATTTAGTCGTATGGCCATATGGATGTAAACTATGAACAAATATTGTAAATGTAATATTTTCAATTCTTATCCATCATCGTACTTGTCAGGAGATCCGTGGAGTAATGACAACATTGATATGTTATACTTATCAAGAGCTACAAGGAATAATGATAGTATTAACTTTTGCATATCATTCTTGCTAAGATCCCTAAACACTTTTCTCCAGAATGAAAAAAAACACTCTCTAGGTGAGAGGGATGTACAGAGGCGCTCGAAAATTTTGTAGAACTCTTCTTAGTCATTTTTTTTTACTATTGTGATGATCTTATGTGCTCTTGGAAAGTCAATGAAACTTTCACTGTGATATGTGGGACCCTTCAAGGAAAAAAAAAAGTGGTTATACCTATAACATATAGGTTTCTTTTTAGGTTTATAGACCCCGAGGTGGTCATGATAGAACCAATCAGAGTAAGTATTACTCTCAAACCATGTTTGCTTAATAAGAGATGTCATAGAGTAGGGTCTTGTGGGACCAATACTCCTAAAATGGTGCAATTTGAAAGAACTACAGTGAGTTTTACAGGTAATTTTCTAATTATTTACTTAACTTGATATTGTATACTATATTATTGATTTGCTAAATAATGTTTTTATATTTAAATAAGATTCGTCGGGGATGATGACCAACTTTATGAGGGAAGGATGTTACATCATAATTCTTTGTCAGGAAAACTTGTTAAATTATATGTGGATATCTATAGCTGATGAATTCAATTTTTTTTAAACTAAACTTGAGATATATGTTATTATGGGATAGTGAAATATTGATTAGATACATGGTTGTTTTACTGTTACTTAATTATAATACATACATTCACAATATGAGCATATTGATGCATTGTTTCACTTAAATTTATGTTATATGTTTATCCTGACTATTAAGGTCTAACTACCTGCTTTATTTTGAGGTAGACATAGGAGAACTCAACCCTTAGAGTGTGCCAAAGAGAGATAATCATTAGAGAGGGTGATGTAGATCGAGATGTCAGAGGATGACAAAGAAGTTGATTGGTACCTTACACACACCACAGTAGTAATACATGGTAGAATGCATTAAAAAAAAATGGTTTTCATATGATGTGTATATTCCCACTTGCTTTGGATAGTTGATTTCTATAGTTTTCCAGTTGAAGTTGAATAGCGTAATGAATTCTTATTACATTATTAAAACATTTCATCATTAATACTTACAAAAACCTAACTAACATAATTAAACATAAAATTTGGATTATTGATAATTAGAAAAATTGTCATTTAAATTATTACAACATTGGTGAATGTTAATTCAATTTAATACAATTATGGAATTGTGATATTTAAAAGAAAAAAAAAAAACAATAAGGAATAAAAGGAAAAATAAAGAATCATATTTAACTAAAAAAAGAAAATCTTTAAAATAAAAGGTAAAGCTATGCCTATTTTACATAGCGAGAAAACTAAAAAAGAAAGGGCCTTTTAAAAAAGGAATAGATCAAAAAGAGAGAAAAAACTAAAGCAAGCTATGCCCTTCTTTTTATTAGAGCATGGAATAGGAAAAGGGGATGGTAAAAAAGATACAGGGAGCATAGAAGATGGAAAGCATGAATTGGAACAAGGGAAGAATTCTTTAGAATCAAGCAAATTTTATTTGACATTTGAGAGCTAGGTGGTGCATTCATTTATTTTTTAAAATTGTCTAAATAAATTGTGTAAATTCAATTTGTGATCTGTAGGGGTATATAATTAAAATTATATAAAGATATATATTTATAAATTTTGTAGGAACATATTTATAAATATACAATAATTTTGGAAGTTGTTGAGTATCAAAGCAGTCAATTAAAATAGTAAAACTTGTATGATACATTGCCTCTTATTAATCAACGACTTGAGACAAATAAACTTGGTAAGTCACGGTTTAGAAACTGGCAGTATACATGGGAAACTCTCTTACTTTTGAAATTTTATAGATAAGGGATGCAAAGAGTAATTTTTTTACGGATTACAATAATCTCAACAAGTTTTCAATGGTAATAGAATAGCTTTAATTCGATAGTTTAAAAAAAAGATTTGAAGCCGAGAAATTAAAATTGCTCATAATCAATGGAAAAGAATATAAGAGAAATTCCCTTAACCCTCATTTACAAGTCCTATAAAAATCCAAAGATAGAAAGAATATGCCTTCCAAGCATTGGCCTTTTAAGAAATGACCAGTTAAAATAGAGGCAATCAGTTTTGGTAATTTTAGTAACTATCTCAAATACATCGAGCTCATGTATTCTTCTTCAGCAATTGGACAACACTACAATAGTCGAGTTTGACATAATAAATCACTGGAAATTACTCATGCATATAGGTGTCCTCAACTACTATGAGTCACTATAGTTCTATTAAGAATATCGTTGTATGTATTTATTAATAAAGAATAAGGCGTTGATTATATACTGAGAATCACTAAGTATATTATTGAGAAATCATTGGGCTTAGCATCATGTAATCATTGAGAATTATAGTCGTTGTATAAAGATATTAATAAAATATTGGAACTGTGAGACCCCATTTTGACATCATCATCTTATAATATATTTTGTTACATGTTTTGTGGACTCGATGGATATATGTTAGACTATTTGGAGGCACAAGATACCCACACTTTATATTTTGTTGACATTATAGACATTGATTATCAGTTTGATAGATTTTATTATATGCATGGTTATTATAAGTGGATATACCTAGTTATCGAGATGTTGATACTAAATAGCATGATGTTTTATTTTAAAATATTATAGTTGATTATGTGGAACTAACCAAGATATATGATTACCTTGCAAAGTTGTATAGTGACAATTATACTAGTTCATATTAGTCTAGATATAAATTATTTTTATGTGGATGTATTTGATATTTACATTAAGTGTACAGGTGCAAAATGTCAAAGGTAAGATTACGAGGGACTCAAGCAGGCCTTGAGAAATCATATGCATATTTAAAATCACCTTAAACTTTTAATTTTATACCTTCCTTTTTTTCAAATTCTTAATTGTATTATTTGTGTCTTTTAAATCCTTCTCCTTATTAATTTAAATCTTGGTGTTATGATTTAAACCTCTCTTCTAATTTCAACACAATAAACCTATGTTAACTCTCAATGAGGTTAACTAACCTTTTCAAGGGTTGGGTTGACACTCAAAACTCAACCCATTAGTGAAAATTTGAATTTGCCCTTTCAACTATCTTTAGCTTGAGTTTTTGACAAAAAAAGCTTCTCTTACTAGTCTTTTTTGGGCCCATACCTATACCCAAAAGGTAGATGGATTTTTTAAGGTCTGTTGACTACTTTTTAGTCATAAAAAAGACTTTATTTATGACCTATATCTTCATCTCCACACATAAGCTTGTACTTAGTACAAGTAAGTTGTATTTTATATGTTTTATGCAAGAAACATCCATGTGGGTAAGTGCATTCATGAGAGTTGTAAGAGAAGATACAAAGGATGGTCCTATTCTTGAGATGTGGATAGCCATGTGTCACCTTCTTATTAGTCATTATTTTTTGTTATCTTTTTCTTTTCAGAACCTTCTTTTGGGGTCTTTTGGAGTTTTATGCATTTTTGGATGGTGAAAAAGCTGGGATGCTTGGAGGAAGAGGCTTTTGGAAGTGTCAAGTGGAGCTTTTGATTGAGGTAGGTTTTGCTCTTTCAAATTTTGAATGCTTTCACTTCTCTTGCCTTTCTTGAATGAATCTTTTATAAATGAAAATGAATGAATATTTTTACTAGATTGGAGGTCTTGTTATTGGTTTCTTTTTTTGTTTTTCATTTGTATTTTGTTGTCATGTTATCTCTTTCTTGTTGTTTTCCTTCTTTGTTGATTGAGTGTTGGATATGGATTTTGGAAGCACCTCTATGCCACCCATGTGGGGATTGGTATAAGTGCATGTATTTAGGGAATGCGAGTGTTGCTCTTGTTTAAGTCTTGTTGGATAAGCCCACTTTTACTTTAGTGGCATGAAGATGCTTATGAATAGTGGAACCTTTTTACAAGGTTGAAAAACCACTCTCCTTTATGAGATATGGGAGGTCTAAGGAGGAATGATGTTTATGAAAGGTCTAAGGAGGAATGATGTTTATGAGAGGTCTAAGGAGGTAAACTATTACTTGACAAGCTCTATTTTATTTAGCTTTAGAAGCCATACATTGTTGACAAATTTATATGATAAAAAAATCAAGAGCCATTTTCTCTTTTCTTTAGTGAAGTCCTTGACATCTTTGTTTTTTTGTGATCATCTTGTTATTTTACTCTCTTGTTCTTGATACCAAGCCATTACCCTTTTCAAACTTATCCTTGTGCATATGAGTTTGAGGTAAGCCTCTTTCCCTTGGGTTTGGGGGAGGCTATGTATGAACCTCATTTGATGAGGTTTGCATATAATGATGCCGAATAATGGGTGGTCAAGCACCTTCCTTTGACCTATTTTAATGTTTCCTTAGAGTGTTTTTGGATCTTGACACTTGTGTGTAGGTTTTGGAGTTTGTTGTAACATGGTGATTACTCTCACATGTCTTTTGGCATCCCAAGTCTTTCATGTTGTTGAGGAGCTTATACTCCATTGTGATGCATTGTTGTTTTTGAGAAATGAGATTTTTGATAAAATCTTGTACTTTTTGTAATGGGATGTATTGAGACAATGATTTTAGTTTTGTGAACTTGAGATTTATCTCTCCTATATTTTGTTGGGAATATTGTAACCCTTATTGGAATGAATACTCTTGAGATTTATCTCTCCTATATTTTGTTGGGAATGTTGTAATCCTTATTGGAATGAATACTTGCAAGAATATTACTAGTTTTCCTTCATTTTAGTCATTATTACCAATATATGAAAAAGTTATTTTTTTGCAAATATGAATTTGAGAAGATGTATGTTCCATGTAATCTTTTCTATCTTGAGATTGTTCATATATTTGGTTAAATGGCAAAAGAAACCTGATATAATGTTTAAGTGAATAATGTGATTAAAATATGGAGTTGAAGTTATCTTAGTAATACTTTAATGTAATGCATACTCATGATAAAAATAATAGAATAATGCTAAAAGGAAAATAGATTACTTGTTTCTCCTTTCCTTGAATCTCAAAGAAGATAATAATCAAAAGTAAAAATATGTCCTCTTGAAGTTGTATGTTGTTTATTTATGAAATAAATTTCATCCTCCATAAAAAGGTTGAAAAGATTGTTGTTGCATATGATGTAATATTTATATCTTTACTTACCTTTGCCCTATTGGAATATTTGAAATATGAATGTGAAAATTTATTGTTTCAAATATATTAATTTGCACAACAAAAGAAATGATAATATATTTCTTTTATAATGTCAAAATTTGATAATAATTTAATTTATGAACAGTCAACAAATAAATAAAAATAATAATACCATTATAAAAAGATTGAATTTTACTTGAGTTTAAAATATGTGTAAAATAATATTTTACATTTAACCAAATAAATAGTTATATACACATACTTTTATTTATTAAAAAAAAAATTAAAGTAAAATTATTTGTGTGAAGAAAGTAAATATATACATATATATATATATATATATATATATATATATATATATATAAATCTTTTGATAATTTTTAAATATTAATCTTTATAATTTATTTATTAATTAATTTTACTTATTTGATATATAATATAATATAATGTAGGGTTATATATTATTTTTATTTATATTTTATTCAGTGTATATTATAAATAAAATATACCCTGAATAAAATATAAATAAAAATAATATATAACCCTACATTATATTATATTATATATCAAATAAGTAAAATTAATTAATAAATAAATTATAAAGATTAATATTTAAAAATTATCAAAAGATTTAAAATAAAAAAAACATATATAACAATAAAGTATGAAAAATATTTAAAAATAAATTAAAATAAAATAAAAGTTTAAAAAAGGTAAACCTTAAAAAAAAATTGAGGGGGAGGGGGCAGCGGCTGGGCCGGCCCATCCCCCGAACCCTCTCTTTGTTAAAAGAAAAGGAGGGAGGGGGTTCGGCCGACCGGCCGGCCCCTGCCCTCTTTTTTTAAATTGGGTAGCCAACATATTGTGGCTGTGCTGCCCAGAATTATTTTTTTTTATTATAAAATATATATATATAAAATAAAAAATACATAATTTTTTTTAAAAAAAAAATAAAGTTTAAATATAGATTTTATATATATATATATATACATTCAAAAAAAATATATAATAACACATACATGAAGGTAAATATATACACATTGAATATATAATATATATTATATTTTAAAAATAAAAATATACATACAAAATTTTTAAAATATAACACAGACATGAAGGTGAATATATACAAATTGAATATATAATATATATTATATTTTAAAAATAAAAATATACACACGAAATTTAAAAGTATGTGAGTTTTTCTTCCTCAAACTTTTTTTTTCAAACCTTCAACCTCTAAAACAATCCAATAAAATGAGAGTCAAAAACTTAGAAAATAGATTTTATATGACTAAATAAGAAATTAGGGCAACTCTTGGAATCCCCAGATCTTAGAACTCAAAAGCATTTGATCCAATGCCTCATAGTTAATTCTCGGCTTATAAGTGGGAGAAGACTTTGACCTTGTTTTATAATAATTGTTTTTAATTATTTAATTCTATGTGTGAGTTCTCTTAAACTATTTATTAAATAAGTTACTTTCCTTTTTACTTTCAAATGGGGTTATTTAATTTTTATTAGAGAATAATAATAATTGATAAATGAGTGTTAATAACTTATTTAGTGGTGGGCAACTTAAATTAAAATTAAATCACTATATTTTATTTGACCAGTGAATTAAATCTTTTTATAAAATAAATAATTTTGTTCCAACTAATTTTTATAAAGGATTATTTGAATGAATTATTAAAAAAATAAAATTTAATTATCTTTTTATTATGATATTAAGTTTATATGTGTGTGTGTGAATTAATTACTTGTCATAAATTAATTAGTTCACTAATTAAATATGTTTAATAAGTTTGATTAATTATTTTGTTAATTAGGTACGAAGGTGAATAACAAACTATAAATTTAAAAAATAATAATAATAGTTCATTTTCACGAAATTGTTTAGTGTGTGTTTTGGGCATTACAAAAATTGAATTAATACTAAGGCGATTTTATTATTTCCACCTAAATGTAAATGACGTTGCATATGTATGAAGATAGCATTTGAATCACTGTAGATCCCAGTCGTTGTTGTAGATCCTAGTTGTTGTATATGTAAATGATGTTGCAAATATATCATCACACCCTTTTCATAATGATATACCTTAATTTCATAATTATAGTGGGTGTTGAGTTTAAAATTTGATACCTTATTGCATGTGAAATTTATCGTGTCATAATAATGTCAAATACTTCGATAAGTCGTCGTAATTATTTCTAAAATGTTGCACATTGTTTGGCATCGTCGTACATTTTAAACCCTATCGGTATTATGTCGCTATTGTAGACAAATAAAAACTTGGTATGAGTATAGAGGTCGTTGAATTATGTCTCTAGTTGTAAGTATAATACAACTACATTGGGAATTAAGAAATAAATTGTTCTATTTAGAGATATATATGGGAAATAAAGCATTAAGAATTAAAGCGACATTTGACATACTAAGAGAGTTCATATGTTTTATGAAAGTTAACAATTATAATAGTGATTTTTATCTTTTATATATATATATGTAATTCGAATCTGTTAATTACTGTAAAATACATACATTATGCTACGAGAATCTTATCTTATGATACCTCTCATGACAATGTAACTAAACTCTAAGCCATAATCAGATTCTACCTTTTACATTATGACCATTATATATTTACATTATGGCTTAGAGTTTAGTTACATTGTCATGAGAGGTATCATAAGATAAGATTCTCGTAGCATAATGTATGTATTTTACAGTAATTAACAGATTCGAATTACTTATATAATGGGATTATAAGTTGACCCAATTTCAATTACATGGAAATGTATATAACTTTGCATTAAAAATCATTGATACATATAGTTTGAATAGTTGAAGACTTACGACACTTGTTTTTATTGTTAAAAATCCATAAATAGTTTTAACAAAGGGTAGTTCTTGTTTATGTGGGTCTAGGTTCGTAAACCTTCAACCTAGTATTCATAGCCCTTATAAAAACCCCAAAATTGATTAGAGATGTTTATAATATTTTAAAACATAGTCGTTTTACTCGACATTACAATGGTTGAACAACCTCATAGAAACCCCTTTAGGGAATATTTGTATCTATAGGATCAATATGACCAATTGTTCATTTATGATCATAGAGGTGTATTTTTATGATTATAATTCCTCGGATGGATAAATAAATCGTATTAAAAAAATATATGTATAGTTAACTTTTTGAGTGTGTGCATTCAAGCTTCTAGATGTATATCAAATGCTCAAAAAAATGGAGTTTTGTTGGAATTATAAAGTTACTCTATGTTAAATATTGTCATGATCAGACTAGTCTTTCAATAAAGTTGTGTTGACTGAGTATTAATCTAAGAATTGTAAAGGCTAATGATGTCATTTATATTGTTGAATATATTTATGTATAAAATAAATTATTATATCCAAGAATTCAGGTGTCATTGTATGTGTTATAGTACATTGGGTATATTGGATCGTATACTTTCAAGTTGACAAATGTAAACACATTCGGTCACGAGACCTTGAAATTGGTGAAACTATGTCAACATGAACATCAGTGAATAATGGGTTAGATTTTGCATAGTATTGAAATACTTACATGTTGTGTCAGTTTATGATGAATAAGTACTCTTATATAAGAATTATACCTATACTTAAATAGATAACTAGAGTGAATCAAGTTTCTTAGAAACCAAAAACTACAACCCTTTAGAACAGTCTCCTAGAAGTAAAATGAGTCTTTGGAATGAAAGATCATAACGGTTTTATGGGTATCCAACTCACTACTGATAATAAGGTTGATTGTTTTTTGTATGAAATCAATATTGAATACTTGTGTACAATACTACTTATGAGAGTGTTAATTTACATAAATACTTGGATATCTCTATAATACAATGGTGCATTGTGATGCATGCTTATAAGTTATGTTGCTTTGAATGCTAGTATGCAGTTTAAAACTATATCCGGATGGTATACTCTCGTACTTGTTTGATTGTCATTACGTAAGTAGAATTGTAAGTTTGGTTATATATTTTTATGTAGTTGTAAGCTATGATAGTATATGATATCATAGAGTACCACAATATAAATGAATGTTATACCCGGGTGGTATATACTTTAATTGTGAGGTCTAAAATTATGACTACGTTTGATCGACTTACTATATGCATGTTTGTTATTACTATGAGTAGCGTGTTTTTGAATCAGTTAGTAAGAATTTATGTATGCATGCATATAATCTTTGAGAGTGTAGCATATACTAAGATGGATGCTTTGTTAGTATGATTATTGTGTTCCATGGGAACTATGACTTGCTTCGCTATACCTAGTTATATGAATAAAAGCTTATATTTTCATATGCTTAAGACTATTTTATGTGACTGATTGTAGAAAATTAGTAGTTATGTCTTGAAATACTAGACTATAGTAATATGGGTTATCATCGAGTGTAGTATATTTAGTAATAAATTGTGACAGTTGAAATCTACAGTTATGTATATTTTACCTGAATGGTATAGACTATAGTCATTATTTCTATTATGGGATAAAAAATAATATAAGATTCATTCATGCATTTGACGAAATGCATGTATGATTTGGTTACTCCTATGTATAAAATATTATATGATGTATTTTTTAAGTAGGATGTAAATTAAATGAATCTTATGGTTCAATTGTATTTGACCAATTTGCATTGTTGATACGGAGTAATGAGTGAGATGGAATCCACTGGCTTACTAGTCTCACAATGACAGATGAAGGCAATTCAATCAAGTGGTGTGTATAAATTTGATTGATCTAGATGGTTATTATTTATTATTTATAAAAATTTAGGCCAAATTATTTTTAGTGAGACATTATCATTTTATGAGTGTGATTCACATGTTTATGTGATATCTTGCAATAGAACAAATTTATCTGATACACTGCATGTTTAGTTTAGAATCATATATCATATGGGTACTTGCTTATCTCGCTAAATTTCCATGCTATCACTGTCTACTCATCCATGAAGGGAGGACCATTTTTTGATGGGATTAGTGTGGGGGATCATTGATTTGTGGCTGTTGTGGCAAAGTGTTTGGATGATGCTCTCCCTTCCCATGACAGTACTACTTATCGAGATGACACTTTAAATTGTCACAGATACTTGAGTTCAAGAATTATGCTCTAAGAGAGTCATGTATCTCTATGTACATTATATGGTATTGTACCTATCATTGAATATTATCAAGAAGATTTGTAATTACTTATTATTGTACTTGGCAGTGATGGGTGTAAACTTGTTTCAGTTGTAGCTGAGTTATTGTGATTACTTTCTACATTTTCATTATGGTGTGTTCTCTCGTGATTTTAGAGATCAATGATATGTAATGTATTATGCTTGATGTTATTATCACTCCTTGAGTATTTCTTATGGTCTTCATAGATTCTTGTAGTATAATCTATTTTTGGTATATATGTTTAATTTTTAAAAAAATCACATATTTTTATGTCTAACCTAGTTGAGTTGTTACACAAAGAGAGGGAGGCTATTTGATGATGAGGATGTCTTACATGAGATGTGGTATTTTTTATGTCTATATGGCAATGTATGAATTTTGGCATTGTATATGCATATATAACATTCACCTAACATTAGATACTATGTTCGTAGATGTTTAAATTTTTTGTATACCTAACATGGCAATCTATGTATTATTGGCATTGTATATGTGCCTATATGATTATTTTAGAGTTTTCATCTGAATTATGTTAATCTATCTAATTTATATATAGTTTTTAATTTAAAATATTATTGTATAGTTTTATTTTGATATTTCAAACTATTATCTTTCAGATATCACATTTAATGTTGTACATAAATGAGGATTAAAAATTTGTTCTTTTCAATGATATAAATCTCTGATCTCCTATATTTTTTTTAAATTAAAATTTTTATTATATGATGTGTAGTGAGAATAACTGATGACACTCTTATTTATTTTGCATATGTCATCACCTATTTACAAATTTTCAATTGATCATTAGCATAATTTGATTTCACTTAAGGCCCATACCCAATCATGTTCATACTTGTATAATGTAGAGACATAAAATCATTTAAAAATCCCTACAAATTGCTCATTATGATACTTATACTTGCAAACCTAATCTTTCACCTTCAATTGGCTTTAATGCCTTTTTGGCTAGTTTTTCTTGAAACTAGGCCTAATACTTGTATGGCCTCTATGATTCTTGTTCCTTTATATTTTCCCTTGCCTCTCGATTAATCTCTATCAATACCTCTTCTTCACTCAACTCCTTTACAATCCTCCAACCTACCCCTTTTGCCATTCACTCTTCACACTCTCTCACTATACATTCCTAGGTTTGGCTATGCCTAGATGCCTTCTTCTTCTTTAATACTTTCAAGAATAGTTTATCTAGATATTATATCCACTTATCCAACCTTCATTCAACCCACTCAATCCACTTTCAAAGCCATCAACACTCCTTTACACTTTCTTCACTTTTGCCCTTTAAGGGCTATTTGGTCTAATAGGCCTAATGCACATTCTTGAGATGGGTTTTTGACCATCTAACACCTCACTCCTTCAACACCTTCAACACCTCACTCTTGACGTACTTCAACTCCCAATTGAGGTCTCTAGACCCAACTCAATGCCTATTAATAGTTTTATTGCTTGATAGGCTTATCCGTTAAGGGTGTTAGTCCTCGTACAACTAAGCCTTGACAATATCACAAACCTATTCTAGCCTCCAAATCACCTTGAACACTTAAAATACACTTTCATACAAAAGTGGGTGAGAAAAGAGAGAGAGAGAGAGAGAGAGAGAGAGAGAGAGAGAGAGAGAGAGAGAGAGAGAGAGAGAGAGAGAGAGAGAGAGTTGCATGGGGGTGTGTGGTTTAGGAGAGTAGGGTGAAGTAGTATGAGCCAGTAGAGTAGGTAAGAGGTTTCAGAAAGAGGGATAGATGGAATAAGAATATGGAAAACTATGTTGTTCATGAGGACAAGGATATGACAGTGGATCATATCGTAAATATTTATGAAGATCAATAAAATATGTGTTATCTAGTGGAGGAACCTCCTTATCATTGTGTTTTGAATGTAGTTAAATAAACTTTGATGTTTGATAGTGTCAATGAATTCCATAGATAACATCCCATGCTAAGTTGTAGGTGTGTGGAGGCTTGAGTGGTCGCAGGAAAATGGAGGGGTAGTTTTACCCTCAAGTAAAGGTGGTTTGAGGAATAGCAATCATGGATATACAATTTACTATAGTCCTATGGAAAGAGTTTGATTGAGTTTCTAGAATTCAAAACTTTTATAGATACTTGCAATTATAAAATTGAACTGCTTCCCATAGATTCCCTACATCGTTCGAAAAAAATAATTAATTTCCATTCAACCATACAAGGATTAACAATAATTGCAAGCAGTAAATATTAGTTCCAAGTAAAGTGTCACTATGTAAAGACCTCATTTTGACCAAAATCTAGCACTACCAACACGTCTAAGCGGCGAATAATGTCTAGAACTAGGTTCTTGGCCTCCTATCATGCCCGATCGACAAACCCACCACCCATCCAGCATCAAGAATGCCCTTCCTAATATAATAAAATGCAATTTTTTAACCTAAGTTCAAACATGCTTAAAATGAAACCTGTAAGTCATTTTTGTGAACCATCAGATCCCTCCCCTGCCTCTTTAATCCCTATAATTACACCCCAAATCACTCAATTGGAACCTTTGAGAGCAATTTGTGGCACAAGTTCCAATAATGGGTCCTAAAATGCAACTTTTTGGTAATGAATAGGAAACTTCTTGAGATCCAACTACTATTTTTGCCTTCGAGACCTCTAGTTGAGAATCTATCACTTCGATCACGTTTAGATAGGAAAATTACACATGCTCACACCACTATAACATGTAAATCCACTTTGAAGTAAAATTTCACTATCGTTCAAGAGCACAAAAACACTAGCAACAAATGTTATCAAAGTTGAAGTTGTGGTTATAGAACTCTGATTTTGATGCTTCTTAGTTGAAAAATTACACTGCCAATACATCTAAAGGGGGAGGATAACATCCACGACTAGGTTCTTGGACTCCCATCATGCCTAATCAAAAAATTCACCACCCATTTTGGCCTCAAGAATGCCCTTTCTAATATAATAAAAATGCAATTTTTAAGCCTAAGCTCAAATATACGTACAACAAAACATGTATGTCATTTCCACAAATCGTCAAATCCCTCCCCTGCCTCTTTAAGCCCTTTAATAACACCCTAAAGCACTCAAGTTGAACCTTTGATAGCAATCCATGCCACAATTTGTAGTGACAGGTTTAGGTTTAAGGGTGTATATAAGTCTAATCACTCTATGCCACATGAATCTAATTCTTACTACAAAGGATGTTAATTGGGACTAAATCGATTGGTAAATAGGAAACTTATGGTTTAAAATTTAGGGTATAGTGTTTAGGGTTTACATTTTAGGGATTAGGGTTTAATGTATATATGATTTAGGGTGTACATAGGGTCCAATATGTTTTTTGGCTTAATTAGCCCCTAATGCGATTAATCAATTTGGACAATGAATAATGCAATTTGGGCCAAATTAAGTAATGTATACCTAATTATTACTCTAAATGATGTTAATTAGTGCTAAACTAATTGGTTTAGGGTTTAAAATATAGGGTATATGTTTTATGGTTTAGGGCTTAGGGTTTAAGACCTATAAGGTTTAGGGTTTAGGGTACACAGGGTCCAATCACAAAGATATTTGAGGACAATTTGAATCACTTAGACCTATTTATGACTATAGAATGTGTTTTTGGGTTGTCATTATACCCCATATTAGCATGCAAATTGAGTGAATTAGTCAAATGGGGCAATTAGTCATGTGATTTAGGCCAAAATGAGCCCTATGAACTTAATTGTTAGTTTAAATGATGTTAATTTTGGCTAAAATGATTGGTTCAAGGTTTAAAGAGTTTATATTTATGGTTTAGAGTTTAGGAATTATGAACTTTAGGGATTAAGAACTTTAGGGATTAGGGCTTAGGGTATATAAGGTACAATCGTGAAGGTAATTGGGAAAAATTTAAGCTCTTTTAACCTAGATTTATGAGTAAAGAATGTGATTTTAGGCTCAATTAGCCCCCACATCATCACAAATTGAACCAATTAGTCAATTGCGGTAATGAGTAATGTGATTTTGACCAAGTTGATCCCTGTGAACCTAATTCTTACTATAAAAGATGTAATTGGGGATAAATTGATTGGTTTAGGGTTTAGGGTCTATAATTTAAAGAGTTTGGGGTTAGGGCTTATGGCTTAGGATTTAAGGTAAAAAGTACAGGGTTTAGGGTTTAAGGTATAGGATATAGGGTCCAATAGCTACGATAATTGAATAAAATTTGAGTTGGTTGAACCTATTTATGATAATTGCCTTCATGTTTGTATTTTTGATAAAAGTAGGGTCATTTAAGCCATACATGTTGCATACATTATACAATCAATTGAGCCATAAATTTGGTTTAGGGGCTCAATATTTTTCCAAATCACACCCCTAATTGCATAAATTGGCTAATTGGATTAATTCATAATAGAACCAAATTTAATTTTACCCCAAATCATATATTTCTCTTGAAGGGGTTCAAATTAGCCTCAAATGTGGAAGCCCAACCCTGATCGACACAATATAAAGCTTCCGAGACTTGAAAGCCCATGATGATACCATGTGGCATATTACAGGAGCCTGAGAATATGCCATGTGGTAACATCTCAGGGGCTCTGAACATATAAGTTATTATCCACAATAATAACCTTCGAGCCCCATGATTGTGCCACATGGAAATTATGTGATGTGGTACATCTAACATGAGATTACACCGCATGGCATGATTTGGGCACTTAGGCAAGATAAAAGCCTTCGGCCACTGTATTTACTTTTGTGAGCATCAGTTCCCATCATGGTGCCACATGGATTTCATCTTGGCTCATTAGATGGCTTCACATGGACACATCTCCACTCTTTGGGCCATTGGGTCCCTCTGTTGCTTTGAAAAGTCCTCCACACTTCTAGCTTTTATGATGGCACCACGTGGTGACATCGTGATTCTTATTGAACGTTGACATCTATCCCCTGTCGTAGTTAATAACTTGTTTGAGTTGTATAAATGCAACATAGTTTCATAATTAAATCCATGCAACAACCACTAGCCACTTGTCTTCTTTGCGGTCTCTCTTTTTATCTTCAACCCCATCTATGACTTTGTGTTATTGGCCCCACTATTTGTCGACACGTGGATAACATTCGTTAATGGGGGCTTTTAGGACACTCCACATATCTATTTTCTTCCACAGGCATTGGCCCCCGAGATGATGTCATGTGGTATTATCTCAGGTATATGGGTTCTTGTAACTCTTGACAATGTTACGAAGTCTTCTGTAGCTATCTTCGTTGAGATCACATCAGGGGGTGTGATATCAAGCTTTCGAGTTCAGAGATTCTTGGGTTACTTGATATATTCCTCTGAACTATCAACTCTAGGGATGATGGCACATGGCATCATCTTGACCCTTCAAGCTTCAGAGGTACTTGACAATTGTATTTTCTTCTTGGGACCTGAGTCATAGAGATCACACTACGTGGCATGATCTCGAGCACTTGGGTCCTCATGATACTTGGACTCAAACTTCTTGCCCTCTGTAGGTCCAAATGGCCTAGATGTTACCATGTGGAGCATTATGGGGGCTTGAAGGGCTCCGCCCAAATGATTTTCCCTATATGGACCTAGATGCGCAACAACATCTTGGCCATCTATGGCCACAAAGGGCAAGTTTGTAGACTAATGCCCTGAATGCTACCACGTGGCAGCATCTTGGCCATCCAAGGAAGCAGAGGTGAAGCCAACTACACATAGATGTCCCAGCCATAGAAAACTAGAGATGCTGCCATGTGGTAACATCTCAACGATCTGAGGCTACAGAGGGCAAGTCTGTAAATGAGTGCCCTAGATGATACCACGTGGTGGCATCTTGGCCATCCGATGAAATAGAGGTGATGTTGGCTGCATGGAGGCGTTCCAACCCCGAATGCCTAAGATGCTACCATGTGGAAGCATCTTGGCCATTCGAGACCACAGAGGGCAAGTCTATAGATGAGTGCTCTGAATGCTAATCAAATGACATTAATTTGTTGAGTCTTGACTGTCTGATATCATGCAATGTGGCATGATTTTGACCCTTCGTATCTTGAGACTATTTTAACTCTAAAGATTGACTTTCTGAGTCCTGACAGTTTGAGATCACACCACGTGGCATGATATCGGGCTTTGGGGCTCAAAACTACTTAAGCTAACAACACAACTTGATCATGCGCCATGATAACGACACGCATTACAATCTGAAAAAAGAAAGTTCTCAAAACTTTTCCAATTTTTAATAAATTATCAGAAAACTAATAAAATCATAATGATTACAAATGTTACATCATTATTGTTGGGAGGAGGAGTAAACCGGAAGCATGCAATTTGATTACCAAACCAAGCAACTTAATATGCGGAAATTAACCAGATTCACCAAGTAACTAGAATTCAGAATAACACAGCATATGAGAGACAATACCAAATTGTATTAACACTTTATACAGAAAAGAATACAATAAAGAAGATGCCACTTCTTCTCCACCACCTTACAGAGGTTTCCCACACCTCAAGTGAACAGTAATTCTCCTCCCCAAAGCTCTCCCTCTCACAGGTCCCAACACCCAACTCAAATACAGAGTTGGTGTTCACCTCCCGTGCTCCACGCACACCACAAGTGCTCCACGCACTCCACAAGCACTCCACGTGCTCCACAAGTACTCAAGGTACTTCAAGTAGATCTCCCATGAATCTGCAACAACCTGCAATTCAACAGACCATACTTATGGAAGGAACTCCCTTGCCTTCCTCTTGCTCTATCCGAGTACACACCTGTACTCCAAGTAGATCATGCCTGATACTGCTCCCTGTTGTGTTGCTGTCTATATGACCTTGCACACCTGCAAATCAAACAATGGTTCTATTCACCTGTGAACCTCGACCTTGCACACACATACACCTGCAGATCAACGATCTTACTTACCATGTAGATCTCCTATATAGGCCATGCAACTGTGACCAAGATCCTACACTCTTGAAGAACCCAGCTGGCTCTCCAATCCAGCACCAACACACCTGGTACTGTGGCACTAGGAGGAACGCACCATAGCTCTACCTCACACACAGAAGGAGCTTATAATTATGCTCTCTTACTCCCTAGCACACTTTTCCAATACAACCATGAGTCTATTATATAGATCTCATCCAAACAATGATTAGACATCTAATTACCATAATTAGATCCGCAGCTATGAGTCTAAAATTAGCGCTCATCATGCAAACTCTTGGTTCGTTAGCTAACTGCCCGTAAATAGCTCGCAGTCGAACCACACAGGCGACCGACGTCAGTCCCTGTCTGCCTGGGGTCGCCGACGCCGGCCGATATATGACCGACGTCGGTTGCCTTCCTGTCTTACCCTGCCGACGCCGGTTGGCCAGACCAACGCCAAACACTTCTGACACTTAGCAACTCATTCTGCAACCTCCTCCATGTCTGCATCAGTGAAGCTTTTAGCTCCACAATCCTAACAATTATTTAATCTATGCTCAAAGACTTTGAATCCCACAAAACTTTGAATAAAATAATCTAAATCTTTTTAAAAAATAAAAATATTAAATAGTCATTAAAATTAATTTCCTTCCAATATTTATTTGTATTCATAATAATAATTCAACACAAAGTTGAACTCTTTGAAAACTAACAGTCGTGTGTATTCTTTCTAATTTGCTCATGCACTCCCATATCTTCTTTATATTTCAAAATCTCATAAACAAATCATAATATTTAATAAATATTAATATATCAATTAATTTATTAAACATTATTAATATATGTTCATGTGAATATGGGGCCGATTTAAATCTCTAACATTTTCTTAGCTATTTATTGGTTTTTTAACTCTTTCCCAATCACATGCGGGAATTTTGGTGGTGTTCACACTCACTTTGTTCTTCTTTTTAACCCACAAGCCCAGCCAGCGTTAAATAAAATCTTGCAAAGATTCTTTTCCATTTAATTATTTCTTACAAATTCTGCTGAGAAAACACTATAACTTTTTATTTTCTTTCTGAAACCAAATTTGTTTTGGCTTTCAGTGCACATTAATATTTAAATTAAATACTTATCCGCGGACGAAAAGAGAGAACTTCGGGGAAAGTGTAATGTTTTTAATGGATTATAGCAATATTATCTACTTTAACTTTTGGTTCTATTCTCACTTTCATATGTTTGATTCGAACACAAGTTGATTGGTGTGCCGTGTGGCTTTTAAAATTACTTTTCCAACCTCTTTCCAATTATTACTTTCATTATACATCTGCATAAAATGGGTGAGTAGTTTAAAAATTTACGTAGAAGTCCTCAAATATGGTTTTTTAAAAGGAGTGATTGACTTTACAGATTAGTGTCTATAAGTGGTTTAATTTTGATAATGAAATTGTATTATTTTAAGATGTTTGTAAATTTGTCGTTTATTAATTTAAATTAAATTTTTATTGACACAATTTTTTTTAAATTATGGGTAACTTTAGTATGTTTTTTCTCACTTCTCTTTTTTCTCTCTTTCTTTCTTTTTAGATTATTGAGATTTTCCTTAAAAATGTACATTCTAATATTAAACCATTGTGATATTAAAAAATTGTAATATATTTGGCATATAGTGGAGTTTGTTGCCTTTTTGTCAAAAAAAAATTTATAACTTAGATATAAACCTGAATCTAAATTGAGGATATCTATTATCAATCAAGATCAAATTTGTGAAAAAAATATTGAAATCATTAATCAATGTAATATGTGACAAATCCAAGATAAGTCCTTGAAATTTGATATATCTCAATATTTTTAAGATAGATGTATTTCTAATACATGTACAAATTAATGTATATTATATATTTTGCTCAAATGTATGTAAATATATTCTAGCCCATTTATTATTTTCTATTTATATTTATGTTATGTGCCTAACCATGATATTAAATATCCCAATTTTTTTTTTTTAATATGCATAAACCCTCTCAACTTCACTCATCTTTGCATTGTTTCAGTGACTTAGAAGTTGGTTTAGAAGGGAGCCATTTGCGCAAAATATTGACATAAAGCGATGATTGGATATGGTCAAGGCACCAAATTGGTTATGGTGTTATGTTAATTTTTGGTTGTATGGGACTATCACATGTAAAATTGACATAGATAGGTGGTTGTGTGTGTGTGACTAACCAATTAGACCTACATTGCCCCAATCACATCTATTTGGTCCTGAATTCAAATTAAATTAGATTGATTGCACACGAATGTGCCCTAAATCATCTATATTTTCCCTAGTCGCAAGACAATAAGGTATTGTTTTGTCTCTTTTGTGTTATAAGGGACTTAATTACAAGTAAAATTGACATAAAGGGGTGGTTGGGTGTGCGCAATATAATAACTCAACCTATGTTACCCCAAACTTGAATTGGAACTCGGTCCCCAATTCAAAGTAAATTGGGTCAATCACACGCAAATGTGTTACAAATCATTTGCATTTTTCCTAGTCCCAAGGAGTTTTGGTGTTGTTGTATTGGTTTTGGCCGATAAAGAACCTAATTTCAAGAAAAAATGACATTTAAAGGGGTGGTTGGGTGTGCATGGATCATAAATTTGACCAATATTTCCCCAATCACAACATTTTACGTATAAATTCAAACTTAGTTAGATCAATCTTGCACATATGTGCCCAAAATTATCCTCATTTTCCTTGGTCACAAGTGGTTATGGTGTTTTTGTGTTACTTTTTGGTTATAAGGGCCCTGATTGCAAATAAAATTGACATAAAAGGGTGCTTAGGGGTGCGTGGGTTACAAATTTGAACTACGTTGCCCCAATAAAACCACTTTGGGCTTGAATTTGTAGTGAATTAGGATGATCAAACATGAATTTGCCTTAAATTGTTAGAATTTTCCTTGGTCACAAGTGGATATGGTCTTTTAGTGTCTCTTTCACCCTACATGGGACTTAATTTCAAGAAAAATTGGCATAAAGGGGTGGTTGGGTGTGCATTGGTCAACAATGCGATCTAAATTATCCCAATCACATCACTTTGGCCTAAATTCAAAGTGAATTGGGGTGATCACACACAAATGTGCCCCAAAATTATTTGTAATTTCCCCAGTTGCAAGTGGATATGGTGTTATTGTGTTGATTTTGGCATATAATCCCCCTAAACACAAGTGAAAATGGCATAAAGTGGTAGTTATTTTGATGTAGATCACCAATGAAACTCATGTTGCCCCAATCAAACTAGACTTTAGCCTAAATTCAAAGTGAATTGGGACAATCACACTTAAATGTGCCCCAAAATTTTCATATTTTCCTTGGTCATAAGTGGATATGGTTTTTTTGTGTCAATTTTACTCTATATTGAACCTAATCATAAGTAAAATTGTCATAAAGGGGTGGTGGGTGTGTGTTGGTCACCAATGTGACGTAAATTACCCAAATCACAACACTTTGCCTTGAATTCAAAGTGAATTAGGGAGATCACATATAATATGGTGTTATTGTGTTGATTTTGGCATATAATCCCCCTAAGCACAAGAACAAATGACATAAAATGGTTGTTATGTAGCTATAGATCACCAATGCAACTCATGTTGCCCAAATCAAAATGGAATTTAGCTTAAATTCAAAGTGAATTGGGACAATCACACATAAATGTGCCCCAAATTTTCTATGTTTTCCTTGGTCACAAGTGGATAAGATGTTGTTGTGTTAGTTAATAGCTATGATAGATCTAATCATAAGTAAAATTGGCATAAAGGGGTGGTTGGGTGTGCGTTGGTTACTAATGTGACCTAAGTTACCCCAATCACAACACTTTGTCTTGAACTTAAAGTGAATAGGGGATATCACATATTAATTGTGCCCCATGTTTTTTGCAGTTTCCATGGTCAAAATTGGATATGGATTTGTTGTGTTGATTGTGGATTATAATCCCCCTAATCAAAAGTTAAAATGATATACATGGGTGGTTGAGTGTGCGTGAGTCACCAATGCAACATATGTTACCCTAATTAGATAAATTTTACCTAAATCTAAAGTGAATTGGGGTGATCATGCACAACTGTGCCCCAAATTTTTGTATTTACATCGGTCGCATGTGGATATGGTGTTGTTGTGTCACTTTATCCTATAAGGGACATGATTACAAGTAAAATAGACATAAAGGTATGGCTATGTGTGCATGGGATAAGAAAATGACCTACACCACCCCAATCACACCACTTTGGCCTAAATTCAAAGTGAATTGGGTGACTACACACAAATGTGCCCTAAATGATCTGTATTTACCCTAGTCACAAGTGGATATGGTGGTGGTGTGTCCTTTTTAAGATATAGGGGACCTAATCACAAATAAAATGGGCATAATTGGGTAGTTAGGTTTGCATGGGTCACCAATGCCACCTACATATCGTGATTATACCACTTTCGCCTAAATACAAAGTGAATTGGGGAGATCATGTAGGAATGTGCCCCAAATTGATAACATTTTCCCTGGTTATAAGTTTATATGGTGTTGTTATGTTTATTTTAGCCTACAATCCCATTAATCGCAAGTAGAAATGACAAAAGGGGTGGTTTGGTGTGTGAAGGTCCCTAATGTGACTTACATTTCCTAATCACACCAATGTTTTCTAAATTTGAAGTGAATTAAGATGATCACACAAAAATGTGCCCCAACTTGTTTGAATTTATACTATTTTACAAGTGGATATGGTGTTGTTGTGTCAGTTTTAGCCTCTAAGGGACCTAATCACAAGCAAAATCTTCATAAAAGGGTGGTGGTTGGGCATGCATGGGTAACTAATGTAACTATGTTAGCCCATCACACCACTTTGGCCATAATTTAAAGTGAATTAGGGAGAACACACATGAATTGATAACATTTACATTGATCAGAAGTGGATATCATGTTGTTTTGTGGATTTTCCCTAATAATCCATCTAATTTCAAGTGAAAATGAGATAAAGGGGTGGTTGGGTGTGCACAGGTCACCATTATGACCTATGTTACACCAATCACATCAGTTTAGCCTGAATTTGAAATGAATTGGAATGATCACACATGTATGTGACCCAAATATTTCACATTTGCCTTGGCCACAAGTGGATATGGTGTTGTTGTGTTAGTTTTTGCCTATAAGAGAATTAATCACAATTAAAATCAGCATAAAGGGGTGGTTGGGTATGTTTGGGTGAAAAATGTGACCTACATTGCCCCAATCACACCAATTTGGCTTGAATTTGAAGTTAATTGGGGATATTGTGCATAAATGTGCCCCAAATTGATAACATTTGCCATGGTTGTAAGTGGATAGGTTATTTTTGTGTGGCTTTAAGGCCTATAATATCCCTATTCACAAGTAAAAATGACATAAAGGGATGATTGATAGAATTTGAGTACATCAGATAAATTATTATGATGTACTTCACCAAATTGAGCACTCACATTATCTTAAAAATTCAAATTTTATTTTCACCAAATTTATTGTGGTGCCTTTTACATTAATGTTGAGCATATTAAAATAAATTTGATAAGGATAAGTGCACATAGTAGGGGACAATTCTATGGACATTTACCATAACATGATCATGTTAATTAATAATGTAATCACGTTATTTAATTAACACGATCACGTTACTTAAGTCTAGGCTTAGGACTATCAAACCATAACACGATCACATTATATTAAACAATAATGTGATTGTGTTATTAATGTTAACGTGATCATGTTAATAATGCGATCATGTTCCTTGTGTCCCCAAAAAAAATTGAGAAACATGAACATAAAATGTATTCATTTTGAGTTTGCATTTACTCCTCATTAATTGATCCATGATCGCGTTTTGTGCAAACAAATGCCAAGAAGTACTAGGATTCACCCCACAGGGCTGTTGATCAATGATGCCACCATGTAGGAGAGGTAAGTCATCAAATTCTTCTCTATTTAACCCTAATTTTTCATAATTTTCATTGTTTAACCCATGTTTTTAATTGTAATTTGTTTTTTTCTAACAACCCATCCTGCTAACCCTCCCAAACCTCTACAAAACCCACTAGTTGCTCCTCCTCCTAACCCTCCAAAAAACCCTGTTGTTCCTCTTAACCCTCCTATAGTTCCCCAAAACCCCCTGGCAGCCAAGAGTTTTTGATTGACAACATTGTCAAAAATAAACTTGAAATTGAAGACCTAATTGACAAAATGAGAGATCCCAATTCAACCAACCCCCACCGCACCTAACTAGTTGATTTGCTACAGAACTTATTAGGTCAAATTGACTTGATAATGAGTCAAATTGATCAATGGACATCATATATAGATTATTTTAGGTCCTATTATGCTGATAAGTTGTCATCCCTTCAAGTCAAGAATTTAGAAATTTCAAAAGCCAACATTTGTGCCCTATTCATCGACCCATCCACCAATGCTCACTTTCCCATAACTACCAAAATTTTTCCTCTCCATCACTGTGTATGTAACTTAATCACAAATAATTTTTGGGATTGATGGTGGATGGTCTTTGACTATCCACCATGTAAAAACCATGAGGTCCCTTTATATTTTTTTATGAAACTCTATTGTGAGTTTGTCCTCAACCAGATTCCCAATTATTTTGATTTTAGTGAGTTTCAGGGCTGAGGAAAAGGCTCTACACAGGATCAACTAGGTGCGTGTCATGCACCTAATAAGCCTACGTAGATTCAAATCCAAAAGCCTCTTGAACCTGAGATCTCCTCCATGGTTCAACAGGTCATGGAGATAGACACTCTCTATGCTCTTAGTTCACTCATTGATACACTCATTCAGGATACGAGTAGGATTTCACATAATGATGCTAAAGATACGCTATAAGCTACCCAACCCCAACCCCACCCTTGCAGTTCATGTGGATCTATGTGCATGGGGCCTTCTGATGATGATGGCATCAATGGTTTAGATGGCTTAGATCATATTCTTATGAGTGATGAGTTTTTGGCATGCACATTTGGCATGCAAACATCAATCACCACACAGATGCAAGTATATTTTATATAAATGTCATTTTAAATTTAAGTTATATTTAAATATTTCATTTCAAGGATAAAAATTAATTTACATAAAAATTTAATATAATATATATGTAATTTTTTATGTCACAGGAGGTGACGATTCCTTCATCATCGCAACTAGTATTTATAACATTTGATCTATTGCAACCATTGTTTTCACTTTCAGATCCAACTACTGGGCCATCTACGACTGCATCTACCTCTGTTAGGATGACACCATTTACATATACAAAGGTAAAAATTGATTACATATATGTTTTGCTCTTTGCATTTGTTATCACTACAATTGTTTACATATACATGTTGATGAGTGATGTGGGATATGATTTCTATACTTTTATGTCTCTTGCTTATACCTACGTGGATGATGTACCTCCCACTATATTTTGTCTAGATGGAGCATAACATCCCCTAGCCCTAATAATCTCATTGAAAGTCTTCACCTGAGACTCTAAACCAACCACATTTTCCTCTAGGCCAACTATCTCTCTCTTATTATGAGGGAACTCCATGTATGTGTATGATAAGTAGGGATAAAAACATATGTATGATTGCTTATTAACACATGGAGAACCACATCCACCAAAATATTATCGAGGCTCAAATAATACTCACCTAAAAAATCTTAACCAAAGTTTCTTTGATCATGCTCCACCACTAAGTGATTCACTATAACACCATATAACAAGAGAATACATTAGATCTCCAGTCACATAAATAAATAATAGCTTAGTAATAAATTAAAAAGTAACATAGAAAGTAACTAAAAATAAACCAACTCTCTACTTTATTTGGGTAAATTCATGTTAGTCTAGGTACAATTCCTAATTGGACCTCATCTTAGCATTCTCCTCCTAACCTGTTGGTTCTTCTCCAACAAGTGTATGATTGCCATTGTTTCCCCCTAAACTTCATCTCCTCACCCTCTATCCTATTATTGTTTCTACATCTAAGTATCTACATATTAGTGTGGTGGTTTTACTTGATTTTGGCATCCTACCATAATTACAACCTAGACAAGATATTTTTCTAAATGTACTCTTCCAATTAGTACTCTCCCAATTTTGTCTGTGATGGTAGTAGAGTGTCCACCTCATTCATAAACTATCCTAAAATACCCTGATATAGTATAAATACCAAATATATCATTTTCATTGTGTCCACCACTCATGGAAAGTCTCTTAATGGTGGCATACCTATCCAACTAGAAGCCTTGATGGGCCCCACTATCCCAATCTCTAACCCTCACTGGTAAGGGGTCATGTGATAGTACACCTTCACATGATCAGTGTAGCGGTCATGTGATCGTACACCAAAGTATAACACCTAATTAACAACCTTACCTCTATCATAATCTTCTATCAAGGCCACAACCCTGCCTTAGTCGATAAGCCTACTATCCTAATCACAACCTTAAAAGTGATAGTCCACTCTCAAGGGACTTGTGGGAAAATTAAAATATTTTACATGACACATCCTAGTTGGTGAATAGGTCAAGCAAAGGAATATACTCGATGGGATAACAATCCCCAACTACAAAATATAGAGAATCCCTATTATATATAGTGTGGCCAAATCATTAGTCATTAATTTCTCTGTAATCCTAAGAAACCAGTCATACTTCATCACTCTATTCCATCAAATGTAGGACCACATTTTTAAAATACAATTTAAAATATCCCTAAATACTCTAAGTTAATCTTGAAAATTCATCCCAAAATAATTAATTACGAGGGTTCAGACCTAAGTCAAACCCCTATTTTTAGACAAGTAGTAAATTAACAATCAATATAGTCCAACATGTAATATAACATAAATTGAAGATATTGACCCAAGTATATTTATACTTATTAATTTAAAAAAAAACTAGTATATTATATATTCCCTTTCATATTTTTAATCCTTTAATTTTGGTTTTGGTACAACGTTGTTGCTCTAACACTTCAATAGATGGCTTATAACTTCAGATTTTCTAAGTGTATTTTCACATGCATGCTTGTCTTCTTCTTTCCTATAATGTGTCATTGCATTCATGTACTTACATAGATAGATATTTTATATGTACAAGTGCTTATATTGATTTTTTTGGTTTCCATATATAATATTTGATGTACTTTATATAAAACTAAGTGCTCGACCTTGTTTATATGAACAGTTGATGGCTGGTACTGAAACTCCTCCCTCTCTACGAGCTGAGGTAGACATAAGCATTTTTTCTGCAATGTCATCTGCAAAGGTTCTAATAGAGGTATATATTGGTTCTTATAATTTTAAATTGTAAAAATAGACTTATTTTAATAATTTTAGTACATGTGTACTTGGGGTAAATATAACTTATGTTTATGTATTGTGTATGCAGGGTTGTCCTATGCTAGCTGATAGTCCCAGTTAGATGGTGATTGGAGCAACTTCTCATGTTTCTCCCATATTTCAGATGCCTATTCAGATAGTTGAGCATGTCATTGACTTGATTGATCATGAAAAATAGATTGAGTAGGATTGCAAGTTTGCAATAAGTGCACATGTTTAAATGATTTTTTATTGTAGTTTAAAATTAATTTCTTAACAATTATTTGAATGTATTTTATGTTAATTTCATAATAATTCTTGTATTTGGACAAGCTCAACTGCAAGCTAGCTATGAGCATAGGACTCGTAGTTGGACTTTGAAGTAATCCAAGGCATTAAAGGGGTCTCCATCTACTAGTAGAGCATCCCAGAGAGTCTCTTTGAGGAAGGCAAAGAGAGGGAGGCTATTTGATGAATAGGATGTCTTACACACATGAGATGTACTTTTATGTATGCCTAAATGGCAATTGATACACTTTTGGCATTATATATGCGCATGTGACATTCATTCAACATTAGATATTATGTTGGTAGATGTAATTTTTTGTATGGCTATCATGGCCCAATCTATGTATTATTGACATTGGACATGTATGTGCCTATATTGTATGCCTATCATGGCTTGATATATATAATTTATATTCAATTTTTATTTCATTGTGTGTTATTGTATAGTGTTATTTTGATCTTCCAAATTATTATCTATATCAGATCTCATATTTAATGTTGTATGCATGCACAACTGAGGATTACAAATTTATTCTTTTTAATGCTATAAATCTCAGATCTTACATATTTTTTTAAATTAAAGTTTTTAAATGTCATTATGTGTAGTGAAAATGACTAATGACACTCTTATCACTTAGGCTTAAAGGCCTTCTTCTCTTTGTACCTGCTTCTTGTACATGCTTTTGATGTAGAGCTTTCTCAATAGCTTACAAGTATTCAGGATCTTGATCAAAGGTCTTTTTGTCTAATCTTGTGTATTCACTTATCTGCTACCTCAAGACTCCTTATCCTACTCATACAACATAATTCCAACTTTTAAACCCCTCTCTCTTTTATATTTTCTTAGATTTCTCTCTTTAGCCTTTGTCTTGGCTTATAACCCTGTTTTAGGGAAAACCTCATGTTTTATTCCATACATAGAATCTTCAAGGAAAATTAATTAGGTTTTTGACAACCCTTTTCTATGCCATTACCTCACACAAAATCTTTGGTTAGGTTCCTTCGCAAAATATTGCACCTCTAGGCTTACTTGACTTCTAATTAGCCCTCAAAATGCATAAAGCTCCAATATTTGACCATTATGGAGATATTTTGACCAAAAAAACTATATTTAACCACCCTTTTAGCCAGTCCTACTTTTCAATCAATTTTGGTCCTCAATTCTTCACCTAAGTTCAACTTTCTTCTTTAGCCTCTTTCTCACTAGGTCTCTTAGGCTAGTTGACTACCTATAGGGTAGTAAAGTATAGAATATAGAAGGTACAAGTATGAAATAAATTTATTCACTTAATAGACCCTAATACATACTAAATTACAAATTTTTAGGAATTTTTAAGGGTTGAATCTCTTCCTATGGCCAAAACCCTAAAAGTTAGGGTTTGTAACAACTGTATAGGTTGAGACTAAAAATAATTATATATAATGTCCAAAAAGGAATTTCAAGATGATATAATTTTTATATTTGGTCTACCTAACATTATTACAACTTTTTCCTTCAATGAGCAAGTTTTCACAACCCTCAGGGCATTCACAAACAAGAAATTTCAGTCATTTAACACTGTATTTTATATGTTAGAAACATGGGTATGTGGGTCTCTAGGTTTTTCAACATCAAAGGACTCTATAAAAAAAAAAAAAATTATTACCACATTCTATAACCATTATAAACACTTCTCTATCACTTTTTGAATCAAAGACAAGATTTAATACAAAGATTACAATATACAAAATTTTAAGTTTAGGGCCTTGTGGACTTCCAATGGGAAAGAACTATGATCAAAGTGAAACTTAAAAAATACATTATATCTATATGATTTAAAAATATTACTCTAACTCTTCATACATATTTCATCTCCACATTCTCCATAGAACTCAAGAGAAGGAAAGATTCAATACTCATACTCTTCACCATCTACCTCGAATGGAATGTGAGGTTACAAAACCAAAACTGACTATTAACCCAAAATATGGTATAGATAAGATTTATTTATTATATAGGTCAATTAATCAATGCCACATAATAGGTCAATAGGTCAAAGTTGTCAAAATTGTCAAAGTTATCAAAGTTATCAAAATTGTCAAAGTTGTCAAAATTGTCAAAGTTGTCAAAATTGTCAAAATTGTCAAAGTTTTCAAATTTGTCAAAATTTTCAAATTTGTCAAAATTTTCAAAATTTTCAAAGTTTTCAATAGGTAAATATTTCAATATATCAATTACTCATTAAGTTCTAGGTCTCTAGTTAAAGTTGTCAAAATTGTCAAAGTTGTCAAAGGTGTCAGAGTTCAAGTTGTGGTTGCAGAACTCTAGTTCTGATGCTTCATGGATAAAAAATGACACCACCAACATGTATGAGGGGGTGGATAACCTATAGGACCAGGTTTTTTTCCTCCCATCAGGCCCGATTGACGAATCCACCACCCATTCTGACCTCAAGAACACCCTTCCCAATACAAGAAAAATGCAATTTTTAGCCTAAGTTTAAACATGCACAGAACAAAAATTGTAAGCCATTTATATGAACCATCATATATCTCATGTACCTAATTAATCCCTCTAATATCACCTTGTATCACTTGGGTGGAAGCTTTGAAATTAATTTGTTAGACAAGTTGCAGTGATGGGTCCAAAAATGCAAGTTTTTATCAGTGAACAATCAACTTCTCAAGCTCCAACTGGCATTTCTATCTCTAGGACCTCCACATATGAATATATCACTTTTATCACATATAAATAAAAAATTACATGTTATTATGCTGCCACGATGTTGAAATCCACCCAGAAGTGCATTTTCACTACCATTCCAGAGAGCAGAAACACTGACAATAAATATTGTCAAAGTTCAAGTTGTGGTTGCAGAACTCTGATTCTGATGCTTTGTGGTGAAAAATGACACTACCAACACATATGGTGGGTGGATAACCTCTAGGAAAAAGTTTTTGGCCTCCTTTCAGGCTTGATTGATAAACCCACCACCCATTTTGGCCTCAAAAACACCCTTCCCAATACAAGAAAAATGCAAATTTTTAGCCTAAGTTCAAACACGCATAGAAAAAAATTGTAAGCCATTTACATGAACAATAAAATATATCATGTACCTCATTAATCCATCTAATTTCACCCATAAATCACTCAGATGGAATAGTTTAGATCAATCCGTTAGACAAGTTGCAGTGATGGGTCCAAAAATGCAAGTTTTTGTCAATGAACAAGCAACTTCTCAAGCTCCAACTGGCATTTCTACCTATGGGACCTCCACATACAAATATATCAATTTTAGCACATCTAGATAGACACATTTCATTTTATTATGCTTCCATGATGTTTGAGTCCACTTGAAAATGCATTTTCACTACCGTTTGGAGAGTGGAAACACTGACAACAAATGTTGTCAAAGTTCAAGTTGTGGTTGTAGAAATCTAGTTCTGATGCTTCATGGGTGAAAAATGACATCACCAACACATTCAAGGATGGGTGTATAACCTTTAGGACTAGGTTATTATCCTCTCTTTAGTCTTGATCGACAAACCCACCACCCATTCTGGCCTTAAGAACACCCTTCCCAATACAAGAAAAATGTAATTTTTTAGCCTAAGTTCAAACACGAATAAAATGAAAACTGTAAGTCATTTCCATAAAACATAAAATCCATAATGTGCCTAATTAATCCCTCTAATTACACCCCAAATCACTCAGGTGGAAGCTTTGAGATCAATCCCTTAGACAAGCTGCAGTTATGGGTCTAAAAATGTAAGTTTTTGTTAGTGAACAGGCAACTTCTTGAGCTTCAACTGGCATTTCTACCTTTGAGACCTCCATATATGAATATATTACTTTGATCACATTCAGATAGAAAAATTACATGTTATTATATTTCTACAATGTTCGAATCCACCTGAAAGTGCATTTTCACTACCGTTTTGGAGATCAAAAACACTGGCAACAAATGTTGTCAAAGTTCAAGTTGTGGTTGCAAAAATCTAGTTCCAATGCTTCATAGGTGAAAATTGACACCTCCAACACGTCTGTCAGGGGTGGATAACCTCTAGGACCAGGTTCTTGGCCTCCCATCAGGCCCAATTGACAAACCCACCACCCATTCTGACTTCAATAACACCCTTCCTAATACAAGAAAAATGCAATTTTTTAGCCTAAGTTCAAACATGCATAAAATAAAAACTGTAAATCATTTGTGCAAACTATTAGATCCATCACGTACCTACTTAATCCCTCTATTCACACCCTAGATAAAACACATATAAAACCTAAGCTTCTCTTAGCTTCAAGAATATATAATTCTTTACTGATAGTACCAACCACGTGAACCTAGAAGCTTATCTAACACCACTAACCTACAAAAAATTACTAGTAAGTAATTAAAAATGAAATATATATATATATATATATATATATATATACTACCTAAAAATAAAAAACATTTGGTAAAATTTATTATATTTACATTTGAAGATTCAACATACCTCCGTATTTCAATCCAATGAACCACTAGGATCTACTCTAACCTTGATAATATCAAGAATAGATTCATGATCTGACTCTTGAACTTTCCATAGTTTCTTATTTAATGAGCTCCCATGATATTTTTATAATTGAATATTCATTATAATAATCAAATTTAAAATAGTGCAGTATCTTCCTGTACATTTCAAACTCTTCAAACAACCATTGATCTAAATTTTTTATAGGATATTGTCAAAATCAAGTTCCAATGACTACCACTGACCCATTGGGATAGTCAATGTTTTCTCCATCTGTAACTGGGGAAGTCAATTTATTATTTCTCTTTACACATCGACATAAGTAGTAATCAGTGCCTTTTTCATTATCCTCATCTGTAATAATTGCAAAAACATGCCCCATACATCATAAAAACTCATTTTTAGCGACAATATGAAGATATATAAATAATAAGAATAAATAATACATAATAAAAATATTCTACCTGGCTACACTAGATCGAATACATGGTCAAAATCGTCTAATGATGTCATATCTATATGTTGCAATGTTGTTATAACTTGATATGTGTTGATTGGAATTAGAGGTTTGGAACTCCAATCATCCACACACTCGTGTGACTCACACTCATTCCAAACAGAGTCCACACATGCAAAATAGAAACATGCCAAGTGTCTCATATGAATAGTCCAAGAACTTGCATTTGAGATATGAAATGAGTAGAGGTCACTTGAACCTGTTAGAGTCATATAATCCTCATACTTTTCCAAGTGATCTTCCACCATTAACCAAAAATGTCTATGAATAGTAGAATTTGGTTGAGCACCATGACACATGTTCTCATTACACCATTAAATCATATTTTTTGCATCTGTCAAATTAACACCCTCTTTAAATTTCAACTCCCCCCTTGCAATAGCTATTTTTACACATGCTCCACCACCATCATACTCCCCTTTTCCATGGCCAGCCTTGGTGAAACTCTAAATATGTTCTACACCTGTGGTAACGTGCATCCTGATCAATCAATAAAACATCTATACATTTTTGAATTGTGATGTGCAATTGTTTGATCAAATGTAATGTTGATTTAAATTAATATTCCTCTGACTCAATTGTTCATAGAATTTTTGAAAAAAACCTTACACATACTCTAAACAATGTGATCTGTCATCACTGATATATAAATGGTAATCCCTTAATATTTTTCATTATTGCTCTATACTATCAAATGCATACATGAATGTTATATGCATGAATATGGTAACTTGTGATGAGTTGTAATATTGTGATTGAACTTCCATTTAGGGTTTGAATGTGCAATTCACTACAAAATTAACTATTGAACAATGGAACCAAGTGGGAATGTATGCTTTCATATCTTGAAATGTTCATCCAACCATATAGTCCTATGTGTGTCCCTTGCATATTCATAAACAATCTTCTCCCTAAATTTGACCAATTTTTTTGAAATAGGTATATTTTTTTGTAGCAAGCTCACACCTTTTAGATTCTTTTCCATCTTTTACTTGATAAGTCACTAATTTATATTTGCTTAAACCAACTACTTCCTATCCAATTGTACTTGTAATCTCCTCATGGATACATTTTTTTAAATCTGGCAATCTACCATAAATGTTGTAATTTCCATTTAAACATGATTTGTTGTAAAATAATTACCCATTCGATCTTTAGTAGAATATAGTTAGAATAAATTCCCTAGTTGATTTTGGTGGCAATTCAATGCCACACTCCTACAAAATTTTAGTATTCAAAGTATAATGAATATATCAAAAAACATCATAATGCATTGAAAATTCAACGTGTTGCCTACGACAACAAGTGGTGCATGTGTGATTTATTTTAACATAAATTTTGCAAGCTAAAAATATCTTTGACAAATAAAAACTTATGGATGTTTTTACATAAATTTAGAGTACAATTATGTTTGAGTCATATTTAATAAATATTTTTATGTGGTTCACAGTTACGATAACGAACTCTTATTTTCACAACATCTCTTACATTGGGTGAAACTCTTGTATTGTCTTTCCGAAATTGAGTAACTCTTTGAGAGTATCAGATAGAACCTTGTCCTTTCATGGAAATCTAACAGAGAATGCCTAGAGCTCATTGGTATTAGGTTCATTAAGTCTTTCACATCTTTCAATTGCTTTCCTTACTATTTTTCTATTTATATGAAGTGTTTGGCTTGTTTTTGAAACCATTCATTTTTTCACTGTTATGTCACTTACTGCATAGGTTATAAGTATACGCCGAGCAACATTACAATATTTGGTGCATGATTTTGGGCCTACAATATGAAATGCATCATGTATATTTTCAACAATTTCATCATATTTATCATCCATCTTAGATGTTCTTAGTCCTAATGTGTACATTATTGGTCCCATCTTAATCAATTTTATCAATAGAATAAATAATTGACATCTTTGACTATCATACTGCAAATTATGAAAGAAAATATACCAAATTTGTTGAGCTAGTCTTCTTGAATGATGATCAAACATTTTGTTATGCATTATTTTTAAAATATTTGCATCGAATTCAATTAAGTACTTCTATTTTATACGCACAATTCTTGGAGGTGTTGGTAATGGTGGAATTTATTGAGAGGGTGTTTCAAAATAGTTATTACTTTCATTGTTTAGAGGTGGGATGACATTAAATTCTTCATTTTTAATTTATTCATAATATGTTTCCATGATATTTTTTTATGGTTAATTTCATCATTATTTGTTTCTATCAAATTTTCTTCATTTATGGGGGGTGAAGAATCATACATAGACTCATCATCAACAAAATAAAAATCATAGAACTTTGAATGTGAACTTCCAACATTAACTAATTCATTATTATTCTTTTCATTATGGTCAATTTCATTATTATTCATTTAATTATGGTTAATTTCATTATTATTCATGTCATTATGGTCAATTTCAATGTTATTCAATTGATTATAGTTAATTTCATCTTGCTTAATTCATTATTGTCAATTGGCTCATTATCTATGGCATTTGGTTCATCAAGATTAAGGTTTTTACCTTGTTTACCATGAACATTTTGCATTAGCAGCTTGTGTTTCTCTTTGAAATATTTTAATTCCTCTGGTGTTTTGTTCTTCAACAACTTCCTCTTCCTCTTTGAACATGATCCGAAACCAATTAGAAGGGACAATTGATAACATTTCAAAGGTGGGGTCAAGTACACAGGTACGCAAATCTCACAAAATGTTTGTATAGACATAAGTCTCAATTTGGGCTAAAAATAGTCATTGATAAGTGATCCTATCACTAAAATAATCATAACATGATCATGTTATATAGCGTGATCATGTTATGCTTTCCACAAGGTCCTTGCACACCCAACCCATTGGAAAGTTGATATCGATAATAACACGATTGTGTTACTAAATAACATGATCGTATTATGCTTTTCATAAGGTCCCAACACACCCAACCTAATGGGAAGCTAATATCGATAATAACATGATCGTGTTATTATCGATTTAAGCTATGGGGTTGGAAATTGGCAATGAGGAGTGAGTGTTGCCTATGTTAACAATAATGTGATCATGTTATTAAATAATGTGGTTGTGTTATACTTAATATAAATAAGGGATTAGGTATTGGGGATTAAGGTAAATTATTGCATAGGGTTTATGGATTAGGGATTACAATTTATGTTTTACGAATTAGTTATTATAATTAAGGTCTAAAGTAAAGGTGTGTGGCTATGGGGACCTTTCCTAATGCTTGAAGAAAGAATCTATGAGCACGTAGAAGCCCCAAAAAATAATAATAAGTGATTAATAATAAAATGCATTTTTGGGTTACCATTATACCCTAGATGTCGCATGTACAGATTAAGTGAATTAGTCAAATGGGTCAATCAGTCATGTGATTTAGGCCAAACTGATCCCTATGGACTTAATTCTTAGTCTAGAAATGATGTTAATTTCCATGCTAAAATAATTGGTTCAAGGTTTAATAAAGGTTATATTTGTGGTTTAGAGTTTAGGGACTAAGAAAGTTTTAAGGATTAGGTCTCAGGGTATAGGCTTTGGGGTACATTTATACAATCGTGTAGGTAATTTAGGCAAATTTGGGAGCCTTGAACCTATATATATGATTATAGAACATGAATTTGGGATCAATTATCCCCACATCATCATATATTGAGCCTACGATGTCAATTGTGGTAATGTGGTCCAATCACTAAGGTAATTAAAGAACATTTGAGCTACTTGTGACACATATTTATGACTTGATTACCTTCAAGTTTGCACATTTTTGATAAAATTAGGGTCAATTATGCCATGTACATGTTATACAATCTATTGAGCCATAAATTTGGTTTATGGGCTCAATTTTGCCAAGATCATGTAGGGAATTATACAAATTAACTAATTGGATCAATTCATGATAGAAGATCGATCTTTTGATTTTGCCCCAAATCATATCTTACTATTTAAGACCCTCAAATTGGCCTCAAATGCCTCCATGATTAAAATAATCAACTACCTCTCCTATTTGGTTAATAGATTTAAGGGGCTTAAAATAGCCCCAATTTACTGAACAGATGCACAAAGCTAGATTGGTACTCTAAAGGCTTTATCTATAGGTTTAAAAAATGCATAAATTATGACATCTCATGATAAAATTAGTTATATCATAAGGCATGTATGTTTATGATGCGTAGTGGGCATTAGGGCATAGGGATTATAATCATTAAGGATTAGGGCATAGGGTTTAAGTAAAGGACCTTTATATTAATGTCTAATCACTATATATGCTATGTTCAAACCAAATTATTACTACAAATGATGTTAATTGGGACTAAATTGAAGTTGGTAAATACCTAGAAAGTAAATGGTTTACAATTTACGGTATAGTGTTTAGGGTTTATGGTTTACAACCATTCTAGGTTTTAATGTATATACATGGTTTAGGGTACAAAGGGTCAATTACAAATATAATTGAGGATAATTTGAATCACTTAGACCCATTTGTGACTATAGAATGTGTCTTTAGTTTATCATTATACCATGAATGTCATGTTGCATGTGTAGATTGAGTGAATTAGTTAAATGGGTCAATCAATCGTGTGATTTAGGCCAAATTGTGCCTTGTGAACTTAATTCTTAGTCTAAATGATGTTAATTTGGGATAAAATGATTGGTTCAAGGTTTAAAGAGTTTATATTTATAGTAAATAGAGTTTAGGTATTAGGGCTTAGGGTATAGGTTTTAGGGTATATAAGGTATAATCATGATGGTGACTAGGGCAAATTTGAGCTCCTTGATCACGAATCTATGAGTAAAGAATGTGAATTCAGGATTGATTATCCCCTACGTCATCATAAATTAAGCTTATGAAGTTAATTGTGGTAATGACTGATGCAATTTTAACCAAGTTCATCCCTGTGAACCTCTTTCTTACTATATATAAAGGATGTTAATTGGGGATAAATTGATCTAAGGGGCCTACTGAGCCTCAATGTAATAAATTTTATCCATATGATATCAATTAGGGATCCAAGTGCTCACCATATTAAAAAAATAAGTATTTTTTTTAATTTGATATGAAATTTGGTCCAAAGGACCATGTGCAAGGAATTACATTCACAAATAATGGAAATTGGGGCTTACTTCACCCTGATTGCATACTATAGTGAAACAATCGAGTATTTGATTCTGGATGATACATAATTAGGGCCAATCAAGGTTTGCTCAAGGAATTGTGTCAACATAATTTTAATTAGGGCCCTAATTGCACACCTTATTCAAATAATTGAGTATTATCATGAATCTGATGTGAAATCATGACCAATTGAACCCTCTAAAAGGAATTATAGATCCATCTTTAATAACAATTGGGATTCTGTTTGTGCACCAAATTCAATTGAAAAAATATAATGCTTCAATATGATCTATGAAATGTAGTCCAAACAAGCCTTGTGTAAGAAATTTCATCCCTCTACTGTAAATAGGGGGCTCTATTGGTCCCAAATACATAACATTTTGAATCAACCAAGTATTTAATTTAATTGAATATGTAATTATGGCCAACCAAGGCTCATGTAAGTAATTGAATACATATAATGTCAATTAAAACTTCGTTGACCCTAATTGTAAACTATATCTAGCTAATCATGCATTTGGTTTTATCTTATATACATAATTGGGACCAACTGAGCCCCATGAAAGTAATTTTGTCCATATAATGTTTGAGTTGGGTTCCATTAGCCCTGATTACACACCATATTAAACCAATTGAGTATTTAGGCTCAATATGATATGCAATTGGGGCCACTCAATCCCCAAACAAGGAATTACATCCATCTAATATCATTAGGGGCTTTAATTACACCATATTAAATCAATTGATATTTTTTTCAATACTATACATAATTGAGAACAACTAAGTCCTATGTAATTTATTGCTTCCACCTAGTATATCAATTGAGGCATTTTTCACTGCATGCAACAAATTTTTTCCATCTAATTTTTCCATTGTGAATATTTTCCCCTAATTGCACATCATATTTAACCAATTGAGTATTTTCTTCAGTATAATCTTTACAATTAAGATTAATTAGACCCTGTGCAAGGAATTCCTTAAATATAATGTCAATTAGGAATTTGATAGCATAGGTTATATTAGACTAAAATATTAAGACTACTAGGCCTAATGGCTCTTATCCAAGTTTAGGCTATTTAAAATATACAATGCGATCACATTTTAATGAGATCACATTATTATATAATGTGATCACATTAATAACTATGTTATTGTTGTGATTATGGTATTTTAATAATAATTCAATTCCCATTCCTTTTGGCTTGGGAATGGCTTGGATTCCCAAGCCAAAGGCTTGGACTATCAATGTAAAGCCGAGTATTGGAAGGTATGAAAATAAACAACAAATTTCAACTTTGATTACCAAATACACTGAGAATTTCAATGTGAAAATTCAAAAACTTGATACCATCATGATGAGCACGGTCTCCTCTTTCCAAAAATATGATTTATATATTTTTTGGACTAATTTAAGGTTTCAAACTATATTTATTTCTAACTATGCCTTTTTTAGGCCACTACATGTCGCAAACATACATGCCTATACATGTTCATGTAATTTGTGTTTCATTGATCCAAGTGAAAAATAAATTATATGGTGTCGTAGTACGCTTAATTATACACACATTCAATATATATATATATATATATATATATATATATATATATATATATATATATATATATTTTTTTTTTTTTTTTTTTTTTTTTTTAATTTTTTTTTTTAAGGTAGTTAGACCTGACTCATGAATGACTATCCATTTTTTTGCTAGTTTTTATGATCTAGTTACTTGCAAAATTCATAAAAAATTATTCACTAAAAAAATACAAAAAAATATAGGTGACATGCTACAATATTTTATCTAAATTTTACCCAAAGGGTTTCAAATAATATTAAATAATTCTCAAAGAATGGTGCACGTCACGACCATCAATTTACTATGTTTTTTGAATAAAGGGAGTTCCTCTTCAAATTTTAGATGTTTGACCTAGTTATACTTAACCATTTTTTTTAAAATAATGTTTTGGAAACTAAACTCAAAATGCTACATTTCATGTTTTTACACTATCTTCAAATTTGGAGTGTAGATATCTCAAATTATCTACAGAAGTTCAAATTTCTAAAATTTCAAAAAAATCATGTCCACGAGTAGGCCACATTTTGTCCCCCAACTTTATGCACTTACCTATAATTATTCACCCCATTGCAAGTATGGTATATTGAAATATATTTGATAACTATTCACCATGTTGCAATAATGTAATTACTACTTGTCATGAAATTAGTGCCATTAATTGGGTCATTTTAGCATCATTATGTAATTTAATAATTTTCATTGCTTGATCAAGATTATGATGCAAAAGTTGCACAATATGGTATAAATGTCAAGCAAAAATATCACATGAATTGTGTTGAATTTGCATCACATTTTTTGGGCAAAAATCCATGTATGGTGGTTATATATCCATTTCTAAGTGTCATTTTCATTTTTTAAGTGTCATTTTTCAATGTTGGAGAGGAGGGGGAAAATGTCTGAGAAGGAAAAAAACTAACATTGTGTTGTTTTTGGTGGAGATGAAGGCAAGTGTTTGTAATACATTAATATTTGTTACTAAGAGAAAATTTGGGTAGATAATTGAAGTTTTCTAATATCAAATTTTAGTGAAAGGCACAATAAAATTAGGGAAATTAGAGTTAACTTTTGAAAAATAGTGTAAAATTGTAGCAATTTAGGTTAAAATAGAGAAAATTAGATAAATTAGTGGCACACTCAGAAAATGAGGAAATTTTAGAAATTAATTAAAAAGTGTGTGTGTGTGTGTGTGTGTGTGTGTGTGTGTGTGTGTGTGTGTGTGTGTGTGTGTGAGAGAGAGAGAGAGAGAGAGAGAGAGAGAGAGAGAGAGAGAGAGAGAGAGAGAGAGAGAGAGAGAGAGAGAGAGAGAGAGAGAGAGAGAGAGAGAGAGAGAGAGAAATTGAGGAAAATAAGGGAAACCATGAAAATTATTGAAACTTGAGTAAATTAAAGTAAAATTAAGCCAAACTTGATGAAATTAAGGAAATTAATGACAATTAAAAGAAATTAAAAAATAATAATAAATTATAAAAATCAATGAAACTTAAGGATATCAGAATAAAATTAGAGTAAAATTAAGCTAAACTTTACAAAATTAGGGAAATTAATAATAAATAAGTGGAAGTACATAAATTTTAGAAATTATAAACAATACTTAAACTTAGAGAAATTAGGGTAAAAATAAATTAAGTAGAGTAAAATTAGGGTAAAAATAAAGTAAGTAGAGTAAAATTAGGGTAAAATTGATGAATTTAGGGAAATAGTGGATATTTAGAGAAATTAGAAAAATTTATAGAAATTAGTGAAATTTGGAAAAATTAAGGTGAATTAGAGTACAAGTATGCCAAACTTGACAACATTAGGGAAATTAGTGACAAATAAGGGAAATAACATAAATTGAGAAAGTTGGGGAAAATTATGAAAATTAGTGAAACTTGAAGAAATTAGGGTAAAATTAAATAAACATGATTAAATTAGGATAAAATTGATGATATTAACAAATAATTTAAATTGAATAAATTGGAAAAGTTAAAGGAAAAGTATAAAAAGTAAGTGAAACATGGAGAAATTAAGATAAAATTAGTATTAAAGTAAGTAAGAATAATGATATTGGAGAAAAAGTGACAACAAAGGAAAATTAGAAAATTTTTAGAAATCAAGGGAAAACGAATAAATTAGTGAAATTTGGATAAATTATGGTGAATTTAGAGAAATAAGAGTAAAATTTATGAAGATATATAAATTAGTGATAATTAGGGTAAAAATAATGGAAATTAGGGGAAAATTAAAGAAGTTAGAGAAGATTTAGGGTTAAAATGATGAAACTAGGGAAAATAGTGATAAATAGGAAAAATTACATAAATTGATGAAATTCGGGTAGAATTAAAGAAATTAAAATAAAATTAGTTTAGAATTAACAACATTAGTTAAAATAGTGACAAATATGGAAAATTGGAGAAATAGGGAAATTATGTTAAATTTATGGAAATTGAGTTAAAATTTTAAAAAATATAGTAAATTTAGATTAAAATCATAAAATGAAGAAAAATAGGGGAAATGATATTAATTGGGAAAATTAAAGAAAATTGTGGAAATTAGATTAAAATTGATGAAATCAAAAACATTAGGGTTAAATCAGTGAAAATATACATATTTTTCATTATACATTTTTATTGAAAATATTGAATTACATAAATTAATCAAATTTTACATTTTTCATTTATCATCATTATCATCATCATCATCATCATCATCATCATCATCATCATCATCATCATTATCATCATCATCATCATCATATTAAATATTTTATTTTAATTTTAATTTTATTATTATCACCATCACCACCACCACCACCACCACCACCACCACCATCATCATCATCATCATAATTTACATTTTTTTGTTACATCTCTTAAAATTCAATTTGTTATTTATCACCATTATTATCATTTACATATGACTATGAAGACAATTTATGAATGAAAAAAATGATAAGAAAAAAGGTGTTGAAGAGGAAGAGGAAGAGGTTAAAAAACATTATATTGGTGGATAGATAAGCAGTAAGGTGTCTAAAAATTTGAATAAATTACTTTTAGATAATGGGAAGATTAAGATTAAAAGTTATGAGGAATAGTCCAAAGATGATATGGAACTTCATAATGAGATATTACCCCAATATAAACATGATTTCTTTGATAAGGGAGATTATGGGGCGAGTCCAATTCATGAACCACTTCGAACATCTTATGATATATTTATATTTTAGAGGTGGATTTATATATTACATATGTCAAATGTACCTAATGTAAGTCTTAGGTTCTTCACTTTGTCAACAATCAAGATTGGGTTTACTAGATGACATGCATTAGGGATGCCAATACTTTCTTTTTACATCCCAATGTACAATATCACAAATTGGATACAATTTTAGTATGTCAATATATGGAATGTGTTCTAATTCAAAGGAAATGGAAGAGTGAAATCTTACATCCCCAAAGGAAACCCAATGCATACATGATCATACATATATTAATAGGCATTCTTATGCATTTAAATATATTGTTGGTTTCATTAATAGTGCAGGTGGATGCATGTGTTTCACATCTCCAAATTATTAATGCATAGAGTGTGGTAATGAAAAAGAGGATGACATGCCTCAAATTTCACCTCATTATGTCATGGCATAAGTAATTGTCAATATAAAAGATTGCAAAGAACTTCACATTAACTATCAATTTAAAAGGAGAGCAACACCAAAAAAAATTGAGAAAAAAATGTAGTTGAAAATATTGATTGATGTATATATTATTTAAAATCCAAATTTTAAAATACTCTAATTTTATATAATATTGGATTTAAAATGTTCTTTTGGTATGTTATGGTTTTTTATGTAATGTAGAATGTAGTTTATTTTTTACTGTATTAGTTTTTATAAATTTAAATAGTTTGAAATTAAATTTCTAATTAATTGTGTATTAGTTTGATGAAAATAAGGATGAAATTTTATAAAAATAAGAAATATTTTTGTTGTGCCACATCATCAATGTCTTTTCATTACTATGATCTTAAGTAAACTCATATTTCACCACTGACACCATCACCTCTATCATCACATCCTCCTACACACATAAAACCTTGTATAAAATCCATTAGAACAAGAGATGAGCATGTTCATTCATCCACTTACACTCCTCCTAGACATTCATTTGCACGGTATCCATTGATATGTCATAAAACATGTTTTCATGTCTTAAATCCTATTCTTTATTTTATCCATAGACCAAGACAATCAAAGGATAAGTTCCCTCAAGAAAAATAGGAAGGAATACAACCACCTCCATCGTAATTGGATCTAAGTATCATTATTTTATATTTTTATGAAATATTTGAATGAAAAATCCATATTTTTATTTAGTAAACTATTATTTGTACTAATATATTAATTAACAAATATTAGTTATAATTTGAGTATATGGAATTAACAACTTTACATATATTTTTATTTTAATTACAAAAATAAAGTATGAACAAATAATATTATTTAATGCAATTATTAACATTAGTTATTTGCAAAAAAAAATGACATACATTATTAGCTTAATTTTAATGTTTGATAATAATGCCCCCTTATTTTAGTATTAAAATAAATCAAATTAAAAAATTTAACATCCTCTAGTAACATTTGTTTTAAATTATGTAAACAAAATTAATTACATTACTTTGGCTTTTGAATACTTTGTCATTTATTTTTCCTTATTTTGTATTTAAGTGATCTAAATAGGTTAAAACTATTAAAATTTAGATTTCATAAGACAACGCATAAATTTCTTTGTGTAATCTTATTTTTTGAACGGTGACCATATCTTCATAATAATACAACTCATCTTGTGAAGGATCCTCATTATTTATGGTTTTGCATGCCTCTTCCACTACTTTGAATATAAAACTATATTTCTTATAGTGTACTACTCTCAAAGTATAAGTGGTGTCTGTGAATTCCTAAGTGGGGCAAGAAGAAGAAGGAAATGTAGCCATGATAGATGCTTTGAGTTCTTAGAATAATTCACTAGAGCACAATCTTCGTAGTCCCCAGATCACAAAATCAACTTTAAATAACCTTCTCACTATAGAATGCAGTAAGATTTTTATTTATAGATAAAAAATGGTGGTCATTGTGAGAATCAAATGGACCGTTGCATTAAATAATTTTGAAATTTAAAAATTTGAATCCCTCATGATCCTTTCATTCACATAAAATGTATAGATTAATTAGGAAAGTGACCCTTTCATATATGTATTAACTAATTTTCTTCTTGTAATTTTGATTTTACCCATTTATATTATGTATAGTTTTACCTTTGGATGTGATCTACTTTATCCATGTGTTATGGTTTTAAATATCCTGAGATGAGTCTTCACGAGTATGCGAAGTTTGGGGCAGCAATGTGTCTAATCTAAATTGGAGACAAATAGAGAGAAACCAAAAACATTTAATCACAAGCAACCTCAAAGTCAAAAACCCTAGTTATATATGAGTACTATTAGTTGAAATAGGTAATTTTATGTTGGAATCATAAATAATTATTTGGACATTAAGTTATTTAAAAAAGATGCAAAGTATAGAGGACCATCGATGGCCTAAAATGGAAATAGAAACACAGCTAAGTAGAAGAAAAAACACGTGGATGAAATAAAACAACAAATAGATGAGTAAATAGGACATAAATATGCAATAATTCCTAAACACCTATGAGGAAATAAAATATTATGTCAGAGGACTCATCCTTGTAGATGTATTAGTTGATGGTTTGTCTTAGCCCTCACGGTTCTCGTGTAACATGTGATGAAAGTTTGCTCATTTTGCACACTCAAGGACAAGTGAATTCTCTTAAGGGATGTCTTTGACCAATCATAAATTTCACTCTCAGGGCATGACCAAAACTAGATAAAGGTTGTTCTATCCTAAAAATGCCCATCCAGATGTGTTTGCATAGACTGTTCATCGATTGGGATGACAAGTCAGATTTTATGGCCTTCACTAACCAACTTTTACCTTGTTATGAGAGACTTGGCTGTGAGATAAAATTTATTTCCATGTCTCATCCATATCAAGTTAGATAAACTAATCCTAGTCTTTCTTAGAGGACTTATCCCTACACGTGTAGGAGCTAATGATTTATTTCTAGCCCTCACGATTCTCGTGCAACATGCAATGAACTAGTGAATTCTCTTCAGGGATGCCTCTGATCAACTACAAATTTCACTCCCAAGGTTTTATTGAGACTGGACAAAGGTTTTTCTAGCCTAAAACTTCCCATCTAGACATGTTTACATAGACGGTTCATCAATTGGGCTGACGAGTCAGAATCAATGACCCTTACTGACCAACTTGTATCCCATTCTAAGAGATTTGTCCATGAGGGAAACCTCATTTTTGAATCTTTTCCATTATGATTTAGATAAAATCCTCCAATTATTTCTTACATGACTCATCCCTGCATGTGTGGGAGTTGATGGTTTGTCTTTAGCCCTCATAGTTATCATGTAACGCATGACCAAAGTTCACTCATTTTGCACACTTGAGGATGGGTGAATTCTCTTAAAAGATGCCCTGATCAACTATAAATTTTAAGTCCAAGGCCTGATCAAGATCGAATCATGGTCATTATAGCTTAAAAATTCTTATCTGGATGTGTTTGTGTAGATGGTTCATCGATTGGGCTGACAAGTCAAATTCTACAGCCCTTATTAACCAACTTTTAGCTCATTCTAAGAGATTTGGCCGTGAGAGAAACCTCATTGCCACATCTCTTTGATCTTGAGTTAGATTAAATATTCTTGGGATTTCTTATAGTACTCATCATTACATGTGTAAGAGTTGACAATTCATTTCTATCTATCATAGTTCTCGTGTAATGCACGACCAAAGTTTGCTCATTTTACACATTTAGGGATGAGTGAATTCTCTTAAAGGATGCCTCTGATCAACTGCAAATTTCACTCCTAGGGCCCAATTGAGATCAAAGAATGGTTGTTCTAGCCTAAAAATTCCCATATAGATGTGTCCACATAGATGATTCATCGATTGGGTTCATCTGACCAATCGAGTATGTGTAAGAGATACCCTATTTTTTGTTTTTTTTTTGACAACGAGGAGAGATATTGGTTTAGAAACTTAAAAATTGAGTCTATAAAATACAAATGAAGGTTGAAACATGTCTAATGCATTTGTAAAAACATCATAAAAGGATAATTTGTTGTAATAAAACTATATCTTGAGTTTTGACCTACTAGACGGTAATTAGGTCTAATAGACAAAACATGATATTATGAATTTTTGGGTAAAATAAAAAAAAGTGGAAAGCCAAATTTTTTATTTGAGCATTGATAATTCATAACACCTAAATACATGTCTAAGGTGTCTTGAAGTACTAATTCAATACAAAATGGGTTTTGGCATGTTAGAGCAACATTAAGACTAGGAAGTTTATGAGAGGTTTTTGATAAAATTCTTTGTAGTAGACTATCTGTGATAAAGTATTTTAGATTGATCTATACCCCTATTTTCAAATATTTCTTGTTTTGATCCTTTTGAGGCATTTAGGCTTAATTAGATTGTAGAGAGCTTTGAGTCCTTTGAGTTCAAATAGACAAAACCAATAGATGGATTGGTTTTCCACATTGAGATAAAGATTGAATATGTCTTTAACCTCAAGTTTTATATACTAGTCAAGGAATATCGAAGTTGCTTAAGTCTCTTCATTTGTGTCTATATTCTTGCCTTGCCAAGATTGTAATTTTATGGATAATCTAGAGAGGGATATCAATATCGATATTAACCCATGTATAAGTAGGTCATAGTGATTGTATGGACACATATAATTGTATTTGTTTGTTGTATGGACAAGTAGGAGCTGAAGACATACACAAGTGCATAACTAAACCTCCTAACAATTTATGATCAAGTATAATCTATAATATTTACATGTCCATGAAATTGATCTCAATTCCACTAAAATTTCCTTATTATTTTTTATTTTGGTGAAGTATTGTACACCTTATATTTAGTTTAAGAGGTCATCAATGCTTAATAGTGGACAATGATTCTTCACCATGTTTTTATTGAGTGATAGTCAATGGATGGATGATATGAACCATTATTCTTGGGTGTGAGGGATATTATACTCTTAAAGGAGAAGACATGGGTCTTATCTTGACATAATCAAGGAGCTCCTATATTTAACACTAGGATTCATCATTCTCCAAAATTTATTTATGATACAAAGGGTTTTTTGTAAATGGACCAAATATTTGTGGTGTTTCACTGCATAGTGCATTGGAATAAATTCAAGCTCTAGGAAGAATACATTATGTGGCTTTAATAACTTGTCCAGTTTTTGTTATTGGGGCAGTGATTTCATTGATCACACTATAAACTCTTACTTTATCTCCCACACAAGTGTCTTAAGACAAACCATGAGTAACATGAAACTATGCACGTGCATGATTAGTTTATGATATTTTTGAGAAGAGAATAATGTCACTTTGGTTATCGAAGTTGACTATAAGAGGTTGAAGAAGAAATATTTTGTGTGTGCATCCCAATTTTTTGGTTTCACGTTATATGTAGAATCTTATTCATATAAGTACAACTTACCTAATAATATGCTATAGACTTCAAGAAGCACAATGTTGCAAGTGATGGTGCCCTCCATAGGCTTAAATTTATACTATAATTGCATTGCCTCCAAACCTGTATATTTGTACCTTATTGAATCGACCCCAGGGATTATAGCTTCAATGCACAATAGTGGGAAGGCCAAGTTGTTGGGTTGTAGCTAGTGCGATGATGTTAGTCTGGATTAGATTGTCAATGATAAAATGAAGAGGTTGAACCTTGACCCATAACATGGTATGGAAGAGGCGTTCACACTCCTTATAGGTCTCTATGGAAATAGTGTTGGTGAAAGTGTTATTTGGTTCAGTATCATCTATATGTGCATGATATGATGTAGGTTTCCAAAGAAAGGATTCTTACACCCAACATTGAGTGTATTCGTGGCTCTTGTTGATGGCACCACTTTTCACTATAATTATTATTGCCTTTGTCTGAGCTAGAAGGCATAGGAGAAGTCAAGTTTTGTGTGGCCTTTTTAGGTTGGTATCCTTTATGAAAAGCATTTTGCTTATAAGCCAGAGGTCTAGATGGGGATTTATGTGTGGGTTGGCAAATAAATAACAAATGTAAATGAAACAAGTAAATAGCAAATATCACATGTAAATGTAAAATATACATAATGATTCAAAGCACCTAACTTAGAGAATAATGTGAATTTTTTTAACCCCATATGAAATAATAATTCAATCATTAACCAATAATATGTGTATACATTAAATGATAAAAATAAAAAATACACATAGTTAAAGGAATCATATTGTTGAATAGTATATATGTGATACATGCAAAGTTCTATGTCATAATTTAACATAAATAATATAACATATATCAAGAAAAAATGTAGACCATAACATGCACCTAGACAAAATGTGCCATATAGGCATATAATGTGGGCCATATCGACATACAAAATAGATTGTGCTTACAACTATGTACATAGACAAAATGCACCATATAGGCATAAAATGTGGGCTATATCTGCATACAAAATAGATTATGCCTATAACTAGATCCCTAACACAACAACAAGCTTTCCTGCTCCTCATTGCCTCCAAATAAATTTTGTGTTGTTTCCATAGACGTAGAGCCAGCAGTGTTGGATGCCTCAATATGAGGAGATACTTTCCTCTCAACATGTGAGTCATCCATTATTTCATCGACAACAGATGAAAATTTTTGTCTCTACACAACATATAAAATATAAAAATTAATGCATTATAATTGTATATTGAAAATTTGATAATTTTTTCAAGATTGTAAAATGATTATACACTCATCATATTCCATCTAAATGGTTGTCTAGGGCTATGAGACCACATATACACCTAGGATGGGGAATCCTATGGAGCATACATGTATCGTTAGATCTAGAGTTGCATGCAATTATGTAAATATGACATAAAATATCATTGCTTAAAGATAAAAACAATTAAACTATGTGTTCTCACCAGTCTCCGTCCCTGAATCATAACCTACTATGGAGATAGTCGATTCTCCAATGTAGCAGTAACATCACCTAAACCTTTTTATCATCCATGAGGGGTGCCCATAGCATCCCTCATCATCTATAAAACCAATAAATGAATAATATGTGAATCCAATGAAAATGATAAAAAGCTATGACTATAATATATATTAAAGTAGATTTTTTTGTTCAAAGGACAATAAACATGTAAATGAATAAATATGTAATTTAAAAATTTACAAACCTATGTATAAGGTATACCCGTGTTAATTACGGCCTCTACATTAGAGTCAAGGCCTACTGAAGTATCCAAAATATCACCAATCAACTAGATACAAACAATAAATAACAAATTCAGTTAAATAAATTAGTCAATTAAGTAAACACATGTACTATAAAATAAACTTAATATTCATTTATATAAAAAAAACCAATAATTAAAATTAAACCTGTGTATCTAATACAGATGGTGAAGTATCCTCAACAATAAGAGCTTGGCATATATTAATAAGATTCACTAAAGCTACTACATCTCACATAGTGTCTGAAATGCTAGTGTCATGTGTTGTTGAAGCATCTACATGTGGCATATGTTTTTGCATGCTAATGTCTAGCATGCTAGTGTCTGGCACTACTGAAACATATATAAATGGTGTAGGTTTTGGCATTATAGTCTCCATAAACATACTCTATGTATGTTTTACCTGAATAGGAGGACCTGTACACTTCCTCCCACATGATGTGCAATGATGCACAAGAACTATAACATGAGTAGAAGGAGGGACACTAACACCTATACCAACACCAACACCACCACTACTGCTACTACCACTGCCACTAATACCACTACCACCAACACGACCACTACCACTAGAACCACCATTATCACTAGCATCACCTGTAGGCTAAGTATAAGTCTACAAAGTATGCATACCATGATCAATCATGACTTGTGTTAAACTAGTAACCATCTCAAGGGTGTCCATATGTATGTTATGATGTAAAATTTTATAAATAATGACATGTGATATTATTCTTTTGTTTGTCAAAGGTTGGTTATGACATTTTTGCTCCCACCTAACACCAGGTTTATCAAAAGAAGACCCACCTCCCCTACCTTGGGATGTCTTCATGTCAAAATAATTTGGAAATGCTTGTAATACAAGATCACAATATAATTTTCTCAAAAAATATAATGGAACCTCATTATTGTTTCATGGAGGCTCATCAAACACTATCCACCACCTATCCCAAAAGTTATTTTTAATTTCCTCATCAACACACCAATCAATACTAATGTGTTTGCAATTCGTTGGTAGAGGTTGGTTCATTCTAGGTTTAATAAATAAAGCACAAAAATATTATTTTATTATTTTTTTCTTCACATCTTCATATGACAATTTATCAGAATAAAATTGTTTCAGAGCCTCTCTTCGATGCAATATTGCATCCAGTTGTGAAGTCACATTTCCCACTTCGTTAAAAATAGACTCTAATGTATTAGCAAGTAAAATTTGTGCACTACCAGCTGAAGAGTGATGAAAACCAATGATAATTATTTATAATTATTGACAGTTGGCATTGTATTGCTCATACAATTCAACTTCCTTTTGTGTAAAATCAAACTCTTGGGGGTTTTGTCTAACATTTTATTCAATAAATGGATCCATCGAACTTGTGTATCTAAATTTTAAAAAATATATAGGATTTTTTAACCAATGTAAAAAATCCAATGCAAATTTAAATTCAAAACCCTATTTCAATAAATAAATATAAATAGAAACAAAAATATAAAAATAACATACCTGATTTGAAGCAATCCAATACTAAATCCTGTTGGTGGGATGAAACTTCAAAACACGTGTCCATCTGGAAATTTGGCAAAATAAAAATCTCCTCAAAAAGCTTTGGCTATGATTTTTCACTTGCAACTGTGTTAAAAATGATTTTGGGTAAAGGGCATACGCCCTTTATGCTTTATAAAGGGCATACACCCTTTACAAAGGGTGAACAAAGGGTGAACACCCTTTGTATTTCAAAGGGTGTATGCCCTTTGTGAATTAAAAATGGCATACTCCTTTTGTAAAGGGTGAACACCCGTTAGAAAGGGTGTACACCTTTCAGAAAAAATGCACGCCCTTGAGGCTCAAGCGAAAGCCGGAGCCTCTGATTTAAAAAAAAAGGTGTGCACCCTTTTAAAAAGGGCATACACCCTTTGTAAAAAAATTTAAAAAGTTGGAGGACTATCATGTTTTTTGTCCCCCAAATTTGTGCATCGACCCACAAAGAGTTTCCTAATCAAAATCCATAGAGAAGAGTTAGCATAAAAAAGAGATTACAAATTATGCAATAGTAGTAGGGCAGCGCTTGTGTTAAGAAGTGGTGATTTATTTTAGCTCTTGGTCCCATAGATTCCTTGGTCTCATGGATGTTATTAAAAATTTTCATTCATTCATTTAATGACAGAAAAGCCTCATGTATATTACCTATAATGTGTATTGCACTCTAGGTGATTATGATCTTGACACCTATCTAATTCCTAGTACATAATGATGATGTGTTCAGTGAACTCCTCTACTATGTTTCTCATAGGGTTGTTATAAGAGATCCTTGTGTCACCTTAAGATTGGATATGAGGTCCCAAGATGTACAAATATCCTAAATTTTTTGATGATCCCAAGGCATCCTAGGGTGTTAGAAGAGCCCCAAAGTGTTTGGTGGTCTCTAAGAAGCACATGAGGCTAGGAAAATTCCAAGCATCAAGTTGTGATTCACCCAAGCTCCCAAAATGTCATAAGGGTCTTAGAGTGTTCAATTTTTTAGAAGGCATTACGGAACCATAGGTGATTTGAAAGATCTCTTACGAACAAGAAAAAGACATGTCGATATAAATAACTCAACTACAACACAATTAAATAAATCATTTATCATTTAAAAAATATTTAAAAGGCCTTAATATATATTTCTTGATGAGATATTCATCAGGTGGTAAATTTTTATAAATGTTGGTTTGCACAATAACTATAACACACACTTCTAATAGACCATCATAATTAATATTAATAAAGTGATAGTAAGGATTATCAAATATCAACTTTGATAAAGAGATCCGAAAAAAATCTAAAATAATAATCCCTAAAAAAAAAATAGAAAAAAAATATTTTAAGATTGCAAGAATTTGAAATACAATATTTTATTAAGGTTTATTTTTTTTAAATGTTAGGTGATACTCAAACCTTAGAAAAAGAGATCCTCATAGGAATTTTTTGATTAGTTTAATCAAAGTACTTTATGAGTTTTGGATATTTTTTGGGGTATCCATTTCTTTGAAATAATTAGGAGGTGTGTTGGTAACAATAAAGTTTATTTGAAAAAGATGGAAAAGGAAGAATAGTATGGAGAGAACAACTATGTACATAAATAAAGGAAGAGGAACACTTAAAAAATAGAAAAATAGAGATATGTAAAGTTTTTTTATATAATTTTTTTTTTTCCAATGTAATAAATAAATTTATTTCATAACAAAAATAAAAATCACAAACTCTGAAAAACCTTACCAAAAAATTTACATATAATAATTATTATATATCAAAAAATAACAATAAAAAATATTATAGAAAAAAAAAAAGATAAAAACCTTAATAAAAACCTTAAAAAAGACAACAAGCATAAATACTTAGGAAAATAATAGATAGAAACCTGAGATCCCAAAATTTTAGCAAAAATAGAAAACATAAAACTTAAAAAAACCTAGACAAAAGTTTCACAAAATTAATATTTTTTATAGAAAAAAATAATACAAATAAATTTTATTAATTTTTTTTATAAAAATTATAAACCCTAAAACCTTATTAAAAATAAGAATTAAAAACCTTAGAAAAACCCTACTAAAAATAATAAATAAATAGTCTAAAGAAAAACTTATCAAAATTTTAAAAGTTATGGAAGAAAAACTAACAATATAATTTATTTTCTATATTTAATAAAATGTCTTTATTCAATTTTATTTATTTATGAAATCTATATAATTTTAAAATAATATTTTTTTAAAATAGGCATGTAAAAAAGAGAACCCATGATATAGTAGATAAGTACCATATTACATTCATCATGTGCATCGATGATCATATATACATTGAGATTATATGTGTACCCACCACTTAGGTGCTTTGACAATCTACATGTGGTGAGATTTCAAGGACAACCCATCATAATTTTTTTAAATCAAGAATTTTGAGGTAAACATTTTATTTTATTTTATCATATTTTTAATTATGTATTTAAAATTTTTTCTACTTCATTTTTTTTTATTTTTTTTATTTTATTTTAAAAATTTAGATTTTCATTTTTTGTGTCATCCTCTCAACCTCGTTAATCTCATGCTTTGCAATTAAAATGACAGAAGACCAACCTCATTATCTTTGAGGAGGTGTTGCTTAAAATTTTGAGGGGGGATATAGATTCTCTACATGATTGTGGTGACAATCAACCATCTCATTTGAAATATACACTATACACGAGCAATATGAAAATATTACCTTCATTACTTGTGTTAATTATAAATGTATATTCATTATGGTCATATTTCAATTTTTGATCCATCTATCTTACTGAGTATTTTTTTGGATCAAGTCATCCTTGAAGGTGTTGTTGGAGAGAAACTTTTTTCTGAAGTAGTTTGAATTGATCCAACCCCTACCATTATGTATGGAAGAGTAAAAAACTTAAGGATCAAATGTAAACACAATAGGGTTTTCTAAAAAAAAATTGTGGTGACACATTTAGGAGGCTACATATCTCACTCAACTACATTCCATACCATATGAACAAGGAAAACTTGTGGGGTTTTTATGGGTTTTTCATTTTTTGTAAAAAATCTTCACAGATTGTATAATCCATATAGACCATCATCCTATCTGTGTGTTATTCATACTTTTTGTGACTTATTTAACCTTCTCCATAATATGTCACCTATAGTATTATTTTTCCTTTCCATGTCAATCCCTATACTCCTACCACGTGATGCTCATTGTAACTTTTTGTGGTGTCCATACCATTGTCTATAGCCCTTATGTGATCTTTGTCTCCTGTGTCATGAATCATTCTGATATGCATGCCATACTCTTCCATGTTTATCTATGCACCTACATTATTGTCAATACATAACTACACCCCTTAGCCCCTGGTCACATTCTCTGAGTTACATGGGACCGTGTAGTATGCCAGATTGCTAGCCAAAACCACCAGTTCCCAATCAACTCATGTGGTCACGTTCTCCACCTGACTTCTAGAAATCATGGTCTGTGCTAACCTCCTAGTTGATCTATGACTGTGGAACTAGCCTCTTAATCCTCCAAGGGATTGTATATTTCCCTCTTAGGAAAATTTGGACCTATTTTGCTCCAGGGCACATAACTTAAGATCTTGGAGAATTGGGAGGCTCACTTTTTATAAGATTCATTTTTTCGATGCCAATGCAATGCCAAAATTTGTATGTCATTTTGGGCACTTGATTTTCATTGGTGTAACATTTATTGTATTGCAAGCCTACTGAAAACCCTATTCATATACCTTCATGGGCTCATATCTCGAGATCCATTAGAAAATTTTACATTCCTTTTTTTAAATTTTGTAATTTTTTTAGTAGAATCCATTAGCATGCTCACATCTAAATTATACTATACATAATTTTATATTTTTATCTTTGTTCTCATCTTTACTGGCGTTTAAACTCACACTTCAAACTTAAACTTACAAGCAATGGTGAGAGATTATTCTTCTTGTTTATGTAATTAGCAGTCAGCTTTTCTATTACATGGGGTATTTTTAATTTGTGAAACCTTGGGTTATGTGAAAACATTGTAAAATTACTTCACTATAAACAGTCGCAGGGTTTTTCTCATCTTGTGGGTGTGTTTCTATTTTAAGTTCACTTTAAGGCATTTTTTCCTTATTGTAATGGCTTCATGTTAATACCTTTACACCTTCATGTAGGCCAATAATTACTTATAGTCAAAAATTGATATGCTATTATCTTAGGTATGTGCACTTTAGGAGGATATGGTTAAACTAGTCGACGAGAATAGGAAAAGAAAATGTCTTGCCTCTTATTCGTTTTCCTAGAATATTCACTTATTATAGGACATAATTTAACACTTGCATTGTAAGGCTGACACTATGGACACACATTCCATTGAGCCTAGTCTATAATGTGACACATTACATGTTCTTGATTTTGGTATGCTTCTTCTTAATGTACTTTTAGACTGTGATCTACTAGATCATGAGATGTATTTTACATATGATGTACCTTTTATTATACCTATAAAAATCCCCACTTCATATATATTTGCATATGTTTTTAACTCATTTGATAAGCACACCAATAGTTTTGTCTCTCATATACTATGTTTCATGGGTCGTATTGATGGAGGTATTGATAAACACTTACAAGACACTATTTCTCCCATCTAGCCTATTAACTAGAATGTTTGCTAAGGCATTTGCTATCAAGGATGTATTTCACGTTCACTAGGATCACATTTTGCATGCACAACTCTAATTTTTATTGACTTCACTCTTCTTGACGACAAAGAGTGACACACGAGTTTTGTTGCACCTTCACTTAGGTATGGGAGACCTAATATTGTTTCTATCAGGCATGAGAGTCGTAACACACTTTGAAATTTAGATGTTTCCTTACATGCCATGTTTGTTCACATGGCACTGAATCACATGAAATAATCTTCATTTCACATTCATGTTCATTTAGGATGGATTTTAGATCAATTGTGGAAGTGTCATTAGTGCTCTTTTCAAGGATTCAATCGATTTGATTCCTTTACTTTTTATCTACATCATCCGCACACATTTTTATATTTCCTAATATTTCTCCCTTGTTTTGGAGTAAATATGATGACCTTTATTGATACATAAACACTCTCCTTACTAGGATCTATTCTAGTGGATATTGTGTCTTTTGTGTTTTATGATATTTTTTAGTTGTGTCTTGTACTCGCACTAAATTACAAAGTTTCGTGCTGATTTTTTATTTCAACCTTGTCTACCTTCATGCATATATGTGTTTTGTCTTTCATCTTTTCCTATATAAGTTTTGGTTATTTTGTCTCTCTCATCATCATTAGTTCCATACTTGATAGCTTTTAACTATTTGGTGATCACTTGTATATGTTTTTGACATCTCCTTGGTGTTCAAAGAATGGATTTAGACCACTCATATAGTTATCTTGAGGTTTTTCACCATGTTTTTACACCCATTCTACAAAGCCATTTTTTAATGTGGATCAACTGACCTTGTAGTCTAATGAAACCCTCCATTTTTTGGAGTAAATCTCACCTCTTTGATAATTTTTTCTCAAAATAAATTTCTAGCATCCCTAATGTCTCTTTTCAGCTATCTTTTATGATATTTTTCTTTATTTTAAACACTACACTTGATAGTGTTATCATTTGACATTCCCAACATTTTTTGATTCTTCAATGTTTTAGTAATGGATTCACACCACTTGTATAAATATTTTCATCTACGCCACCCATTCAGTATTATGGGGGGTTGTGACATTATATTGCTTTGTTTGGGTGTTGAGTGTAGCTTCCTTTCTTATAATTATAGTGTCACGTATTAGCATCTACATATGGAAGTTTCTTCAATTGATGGCATTCATTTGGGGAACTTTTTTGTATTTTCAACACCTCATTCGACAGATTTGCAATCTCTTTGTATGGAGTTATTCTAGTGTATATAGTGTCTTCTTTATCTTCTTCAATGACCAAGTAGTGGATTTGAACCACTCATGTAGTTTTGAGTTCTTTATTAGTTGGTCATTCACTTGCACTTTTGTGATAGATTCAACCCATCTTGTGCACCTCCTTTTAGTGTTGGATTTAGCTCGTTTGGTAAAATTTATTCAGTGATGGATCAACCAATCCATTGTACTCTCTTCAGTGATGGACCGTCCCAGCCTCTTTCAACATTATTGTGTACTAGATATGTGTTTTATTGCTACTTGGGATGCCTTGTAACATATTTCAACACCTCCAATCACTTATTTTATTTTACTATTTTTTTTTAAATCCTTGTGGTTTGTCTCATTTTTTCCAATGTACTTTATTGTACATTGGTGTCTCATTAGGCCTAGTTATTGGGACCCATTATTAGAGGATTCTCAACCTTCTTGTTTTGTATAGACTCTTCTAAGTTACACTTAAGGGGGTTGTTGGTACATTATTCTATATGCATTAATAGTAAGTTAACATATGTTAGCTTAAATATGCTAAGTGCACACTTAGTCACACTTATCTAGGCTTATAATATGATTAGTGAGCACCTAATTATCCTACCATTTATCACTTTACCATCTCTAAGTGGACCAATCGCATGTGACATCTTTATATATGGATTCATTTTGTTCATTCAGTGATAAATGTATGAATTAATCTTTGCCTCTTTCCATTACAAAGTGTTCAGATGTAATGGAGTGAGTACATAATGAAGAGTTTCCTAACCTTCATGCTTTTAGATATATTTCACTCTTGATGACAAGAGTTTTTTTCCCAATAAGAGGTGCTTAGGAAGATGAGGTGACATATCTCAGTATGAAAATATAATTAATTTGAATATATATGTATGTATTTGTTAAATATTTAATGTGTAGGAGAACTATAGAGGTAATACACATGAGGATAAAGTAATTCACCAACTTCCAGGCATGAATGTAGATATGTGGAAAAAATTATAGAAACGGTGGCACAAATAGGGTATAGAATAAGCTTATTAAAATTTGAAAAAATATAAATAATACAATCAAAATTTTATTTATTTATTTATATTCATTAATTATAAAATAAATTATGTTTTCATATTAAATCAAGGGTCTAAAATATCTACGTCATAGCCCACCAAGCTAGAATCACTGAGGGCAACTTGTTGACACATCATTTGAGAAATATGATGTAAAACATATTGCTTTCAACTTTGTAAGTTTATTTAAATAATGTAGCGTGCATCTTTTAAATCATACCTCAATATTTTTTAATATGTAATCATTTGTAGGAGATGTATGATTGTAAGGCTATTGAGCAAGTGTGGGGGGATTTGGAAGCCCTTAGATATAACATCGATGCATTCAACAAGTGGGTGCATTTTATGGTGTTTGTGTTGGTAAGACATTAATTTTTGTTTATTAATTATTAAATAATATCGTTGTAGGTGAATAAATTGTCAATGATAATTGATGGCTATGATTTTGAAGAGGGTGATGATGTAGATGATCTCGATTATGGCTACAACAACCCATCATTGCATGAAGTGGTGATAAGAATTAGATAATAATAATTCGTAATTATAATTTTTATATAATTTATAATTCAAATTAATATTATTGTTTTATAAATGAGAAACTATTTATTTTCCCATCTTCAACATTATATTCTCATAAATATTATTAACTTACCTATAACATGAAAAAAAATTCATGTAGAGTTATTATATTTTAACATACTTATTTATTTATTTATTTTCAAATAATAATATTTTATATATTATGAATGTATATTTTAATATTATATTTTAAAATATTTATTTATATTTAAAAATGTATTATTTTCTATTAAATTTTAATATTTTTTATATTTTGAATGTATTCCCGTCAATGTTTTCGTGAAACCTTGTTAATATGGCACTGCTATAGTAAACATTGTTCACGTGGAGACCCATTCAACGTGGGTTTTTAATATAAATGGACGAATTTAAGTGATTTACGAGTCTTACTCAAACTGTGCTAAACTCTCCCGAGTCGTGGTCCCACTTTGGACCGTTTTCACTGGTAAACGACGTCGTTAATATGTCCGTCTCAAAAAGCCCTACAACTTTTCTCTTTCTCCCGTTAATTATATGTCCGTCTTAACTCCCTATCCAAATCGCTGCGGTTTTCGTGGTAATTGCGCTTTAAACATCGTGCTGGACTCGCCTTACGAATTTTCGTGGGTAAGTGTTTAGTGACGTGAACGACGCGTCTAAAACATGACCGATGGAGGGTCAAACCGTCAAACTAAATTAATTTCGACTTGATGCCTAATTTCGGGAGGCTTCCACGAAGAAAGGCAAACCTTTACCTGAGACTATATATATTTCATCCTTCCAACTCCATATCCCCATGTCTTGGCGGCTCCCAAAAATTGTGCGGCGCAGAATCCGGCTTCACTGATTTCTGTCAACAACACTCATTTTCTAATATATATCAAAATGAAGGTAAGTTCAGACTTTCTGCACTTTATGAGAACTTCTTTATTCATGTGAAACTCCCAACTAATTGATAGCCCCTTTTTTTTCGGAATTTGCAGAAAATGGTGTTAAAATTGTCCATCGACGATGAGAAAAGCAAGAGAAAGGCGCTCAAAGTGGTTGCAGGGGTCTCAGGTATGATACCTCGTTAAATCTTGTAAACCCTGACCTTGAATTTACGTATTGTGGTACACAATCTGATGAATATTTGTATTGCAGGGGTGGATTCTGTGGCCGTGGACACGAAGGAAAACAAGATAACTGTAATTGGGGATGCAGACCCTGTGTTTGTGGCCGCAAAACTCAGAAAATTTGGTTTTGGGTACACAGAATTGCTGACCGTGGGTCCCGCCAAAGAAGAAAAAAAAGAGGATGGGAAGAAGGAGGCTGGGAAAAAGGAGGAAAAAAAACCAGAACCCCCGTCAATTGTGTACATGTACAGGCCTTATGAATACAGCGTTGTCAGTGACGAGAATCCCAACGCCTGCACCATCTGCTGAATTCGTTTGTAGGATTTTTAATATGGATTTTAGCCTGTATCTCGCAATCTCCATGCCATGCCCCGTAGTTACAGCTTTACTGGTTTCGTTCGGGCTGTCGGACATGGCAAAGAGAGAAAGGGATGAATGTAATATAGTTTTGGTTTCATTAAATAGGAATGATCAGACTACATAAAAACCTAACGGAGTTTGAAAATTATAAGTCCACACTTTTCAATACTGGTTTTGGGTTAAGCATGCTGCAAGGAATAACTGTTTAATCCCAAATATGCACTGGAACTTGCAAATGTTTATCACATGCGGGAATTTTGGTGGCGTTGACACTGAGTTTGTTTTGCATTTTAACCCACGAGCCCAACCAGCGTTTAAAAACAACCTTGGAAAGATTCTTTTCCACCCACTTAATTATTTCGTACTTGAACAACAGTCCAAGTCTCGGGGTTTCCATATTACTAATCCTACAAATTCTGTCATAAAACAATATACTTTATATTTTCTTTCTGGAATCAATTTTATTTTGGCTTTTAGTGCACATTAATATTTAAATTAAATTAAAAAATAAATATTTATCCGCTGGGGGAAAAAGAAAGAACTTCGGGGAAATTGTAATGTTTTTAATGGATTATAGAAATATTATCTACGTAGCTTTACTTTTGGCTCTATTCTCATTTTCATATGTTTGAGTTGAAAACGAGTGTGGACTTACAAGTTCATTGGTGTGCCGGTTGGCTTTTAAAATTACTTTTCCAACATCAGCATTCTCTTTCCAATTATTACTTTCATTATATGCTAGTGATTACATCCACATAAAATGAGTGAGTAGTTTAAAATTTTATGTTGAAGTTCTCAAGAATGGTTTTTTTTAAAGTTGTGATTGACTTTCGAGATTAGAGTGTTTATAAGTCTTTTGGCTCATTTTTTATGTACATATTTAATTTTTATAATCGATTTTTTTTAATTTGGGAAAATTTTTTAGACATGTGGGAAGTAATGTTATCTGAGAAGTCAACTATCAATGGTAAGGGAGACTCGAATATGAGACTTTATGGGTAAGTCCACCTTCCTTACCATTTGGTCACCGCCACAGGTACTGATTTTTTTCAAATTATGGGTAATATTTAGTATTTTTCCCTTTATTCTCTCTTTCTTTTCTCTCTTCCCTTTTTTTTAGATTATTAAAATTTTCCTTAAAAATATACATTCTAATATTAAATTATTGTAATATTAAATAATTTTAATATATATATTTTTTAAACTAAAAGGGGTAAAAAATTTATTAAGAAAGACCCGAAAACGGGAGAATTACAAAGCCATATCCTGCTCAAGAAGTTGAGCCAAGGTAAGGGGTAAACTCACAGGAAGCATCTTCTGATCATGAATACACCAATTCGGTCCATACTCAGAGGCCCATTTAGCCAGACAATCTGCAACTCCATTCCACTCACGAGGAATATAATTAAAGGAAACCGACTCTAAAGAGGTACTAATCTGAAGGATCTGCTGAACAACCACAGCCAGCGGCCAATCCACATTGTCAAAACTATGATTACACAGCAAATTAACTATCACCTGCGAATTCGACTCACAAATGATCCTGTGCCAACCCGGTCGGGAACAAGTTTGCACCGCCTCCAGGATAGCCATAGCCTCCATAAGGTTGTTTGTATGGTGACCTTTATAAATAGAAAACAAGAAACGAATCTCACAGGAACTGCCTCTTCCAATGCCGCCAATCCCAGCATCGCCTGGATTTCCTTTTGAGGATCCGTCGATATTAATCTTCAAAAAACCTTCCACGGGAGGGGACCAATGCCCCATACGGTTAACCGGACGCATCTGCTGCCTGGACCTTTGCATAGGATGGGTATGAGGGATGAGGGAGGGAGCCAAAACCGTAACAAGGGAAAGCCGTGTAAGAATCGCAGCTTCAGCAGGACTCAATTCTGCGACCTTATCACACTTCGCCTGGAGAGTTTCTTGAAGAGCATTGAGGATTTTCACCCACAGCGCCCTTGGATCCAAATGACAGTCTCGAAAAATCCTCCTATTCCTCTCCAACCAGAGGTTCCAAAGAATAAAGGAGGGGTCGATTGTCCACGCAGTCTGAAGAATGGACGCTTTGTGGAGTGGGCGACCCAGGCGCTGCCAAAACTCAGCCAAAGAGAAAACGTGCCAGCAAGGACAGTCCCATGCCTCCCACCAAAGGTGCCATATCCGTCTAGTAAAGGAGCATTGGAAGAACAACTGAGACCCCGTCTCCTCACCGCTGCAACATAGCATACATATAGACGGTCCCTGAAAACCTCTTTTGTAAAGATTATCCCAAGTCAGACAGTGGTTATAAGTGAGAACCCATAAAAAGAAGTTACATTTCGGCCATGAGAGATAGTTCCAAATTTTCTTCCCCCATAAGAATTCAACTTCACCAAAATACTGCTTTGTTAGCTCAAGATACCCGAAAGCCACTGAATACTGGCCATTGGAATTACCTCCCCAAGCCAAAACATCTCTCCCCCTCAAAGAGTTGCACTCTCTAGCAGCAAGAATCTGAGATAACTCCAGCCTATTCTCCACAGTCCCTCCCGGCGGCCAAGCGGATGAGTTCTTCCATCGGTAAGCAATAGTCGTGCCTAGATTGAAACCTTCCTTGTAATGCTCTACTGTGTCCCATCCAGTAGTAAGAAAGGAGTCACAAAGGGGCTGCAAATGAGGATGAGAGGATAGGAGAGGAGGAGCTCCATTCCAGGAATCTTCCCAAAAAAGCGCCTCCGTCCCACTGTTGCAAATCTAAAAGAGGCTAGTCTGCACTAGATGAGCTCCAAGTTTGAGGGTGTTCCACACCATTAAACCACTTCCCTCAATAGGAAGCCTGGGAATATCAGACGGATCGACACCTGGAAAATACTTAGAAGACAGTATACGGGCCCAGAGGCAAGATTGGTTGGAACACCACCGCCAATAAAGTTTAGCTGCGAGAGCTTGACTAGATAGGATGGCAGAGCGCACCCCAAGGCCTCCTCTCTTTGGCCGGCAAACTGTGTTCCAATTAATAAGACTCCATTTTGAATTCCGTAAATTGCCACTCCAAAGAAATTTTTGGGATAGGGCATCATATTCTTTGAGAATATACATCAGAGCAGCCTGGACCATGTTGCGATAAATGGGCAAAGCTTGGATCATGGATGGCAAAAGAGTCACCTTCCCAGCAGTAGAGAGCCATCGGTGGGTCTAAAGATTAATTCTTTGCCTTAATTTGTCGAGAACATTCTGCCAAAAGAGCCTGGGCTGTCTTTCAACCACAATGGGGATCCCCAAATAAATCACCGGGAGAGATTGAATCTGAAATCTCAGAGTAGTGGCAATCCTCCGCTGAATAGACTCCGGAGTATTGAAGAAAAAGATGGAGGATTTGTGCTCATTGATTTTCTGTCCTGATACAGCTAAATAGGTGTCTAAGGTACCCCGAAAAGCTTGTGCTTCCCTAATTCGGGCTCTACCTGCCAAGATAGTATCATCCACAAATTAGAGATGGGTCAACTTGGCAAGGCCATTTCCCCACTGCCATTCATGAATCATGTTCTGAGAGGCCTGAGATTTGATGAGTCGGCCCAGTCCCTAAGCCAGAATAATGAACAAGTATGGCGAGAGCGGATCACCTTGGAGAAGACCTCTAGTGGCACCAAAAAGCCTGGAAGGCTCACCGTTAATGAGGACTGAATAGGAAGGCGTGGTAACACAACTTAACACCCAACACACCCAATCTCGATTAAAACCAAAGGCCAGAAGGATTTTTTGCAGGAAGCTCCAATCGGCCCTGTCATAAGCCTTAGACAAATCGAGCTTAATGAACATAGCTCACCCCTGAGACCTACTCATAGAGTGGATTGCTTCTGAAGCAATCACCACCCATCCAGAATTTGCTTCCCAACAACAAAGCCCCCCTGTTCCTCTGAGATAACCGTGGGGAGACAAACTTTGAGCCGCTCTGCAATGAGCTTGGTAATTATTTTTTACACCATATTGCATAGTGCAATAGGCCTAAAATGATCCAGTTGATTCGCCTGTTCCTTCTTCGAGATCAGGATAAGGAAGGTTGCATTAAGCGCTCTGAGCATTTCCTTGCTGAAGTAAGACTCCCGCACCACCTCCAAGAGATCCTGAATGATAATCTCCCACAATTCTTGAAAAAATTTGGCTAGGAATCCATCTGGCCTAGGGGCTTTGCCTCTACGCATACTAAACGTGACTTTCTCAACTTCAGCCTTATCAATCGGCCTCATGAGCAAATCATTCATCTCTGGTGTAACGACGGAGGGAATACAAGACAGCACAGTGTTTTCCTCCCACTCAGCAGGAGGTGGGATGCCCGCTAACAGCTTAGAATAAAATCGAACGGCTTCCTCGGATATGGCATGGGAGGACGTTAGGCAAGTTCCATCCACTATGACAAGGGAAGAAATATAGTTCCTGTTGCGCTGCGCCTGAACCGACTTATGAAAAAAGGCTGTGTTCTTATCGCCTTCCTGGATCCAATCGATTTGGGCCTTCTGCTTCTAGTAGATTTCTTCCTGAAGTTCCCATTCAGCCAGAGCATTCAAAGCTAGAGATTCTACATGCGAAGATCTTTTGTCATACCAAAGTCACGAATCTGTCTGGTCACTGTGTCCAACCGATCTTGAGCTTTTTCCTTCCTAGAATGGAGATTGCCAAAATTGTTCATGTTCCACTCTTGCATCTTCCTTTTTACAAACTGGAGCTTCTTGGCAAAGGTGAACATAGCTGTTCCATATTCAGGCCCTCCCTGCCGCCACCAGTGGGTCATCAGGGCATGGAGAGATAGGTCTCGAAGCCACATTAATTGGAACTTAAAAGGTGGTTTTTTGGGACCAGTGATGTGACTGGTGGTGAGCTTAATGGGCCAATGGTCGGATCCTTTCCAATCCAAAATTTCAGAAGCCAGAGAAATTGCACTAGACAGCCAAAAACAAGAAACTAAAAATCTATCTAAGCGCTCAGAGATGGCATCCTTACCTGACCTTCTGTTGTTCCAGGTGAAGAGCCCATTAAGGGGTTTAACATCTGAAAGGTGCAGCAGATCAATATTTTGTTTAAGAAGTTTGGATGTGGGGTCTACTCGTGTTAGCCCACCCCTTTTTTCCTCCAGGCAAAGAACAACATTATAATCTCCGCCCATGATCCAAGGCAGGTAAGGATAACAGCTCTGCACATGCCTTAAGTGTTCCCATAGCTTGAGCTGCCCAGAGATGTCAACAGGTGCATAAACATTGGCCACCAGAATCAACCCCCCAGATTCAAGTGAGGATGCAATCATGGAGAGAGCCGAGAGACTAGCCATCCAATGGAGTGGTGTGATCTTCCCAGGATCCCAGCATATTGCCACCCATCCAGCGCTTCCTAAAGCTCCCACACACTGGCATTGTCCAAAGGCCCAAAATTTTGGCATACAGCTAAACATAGCATCAACAGAAAGCTTGGTCCCCTGGATACAAAGGATATCAGGAGAGTGCATCCCTACCAACTTTTGCATAGATTTTTGTCTGGGGGTACTATGCAGTCCCCTTACATTCCATGATAGCACAATCATTGGGTGGAGTGGGTGAAGTGTTCATCCAAGGTCTTAACCACCCCAGATTCTACCAATAGATCTCCTGTGATTTTGATTTTGTCATGATCGTTATTACGTCCCACTTTGGCAAGTGTGGTGAAGGAAACTTTCTTGAACGGTCTTTGCATTAAGCCCAGCGCAGACGACGATCCCTTCTCTTTCTTGGATACATCTACGTCTTTAACCAAGTCTGCCCAGCTGATATCCTTATCCTGCTGAGCTGGGTGTATTACCAAGGTCCCCTCCTCTGGGGTAGGGGAAGTCTCCCTAGTCGACTGGATCACCATATCTTGGAAAGAGCACTTCTCTTCACCTTCTGAGGGACCTCCCAACTCGTCGGGCGGGATGCCATCTTCAATGGCCATACTGTCAAAGTTTCAAAACGGTTGAAACTCAGTTCCAGAGACCGGTCCTGATTTGTGTGCTTCTGCCCACGTCCCTTCGCACGGCGTTAGACTTGGGTAAAGCCCTCCTTGTCAGGGCCATTGTAACCATGAGGGTCGTGGGTTGCGCTACCAGTATTTGAGTGGTATTTTCCCTTTGTTGCACTGTCGTGCAAGCCATTTGTAGTTTCTAATTGGACAGCTTGGCCTCTTCTTTTGCCTCCATTGGGATCCATCCCATTACCTCTCACTGCCTGGGGGAATTGACGGTGCAGATGACCATAAACATGACAAATTCGGCAGTGAAAAGGGATAGATTCATAATCAATTTGTTGGACCCAGGATGAAGCCCCCATGCAAATTTCCATAGAATCTGGCAGGGGGTTATTTAAATCCATTTCAACACATATCCGAGCATAAGAAATAAGCTTCTTGTCCAGGGATTGATGCGCTATAGCAATTGGTGTTCCTAGCAAGGCCGCTACTTGACACAAGATATCCTCCCTCCAAAATTTCAGAGGGAGTCTCAGAAGACGGACCCATACAGGCACGCGGGCTGGCAACTCTTTCGCAGAATTGAAACCTACATGCCAGGGTTTGAGAAATAGGCCAATACGGTCATAAAAGTAGGGTCCTCCCTCAAAAATTTGATTCCTATCAGATACAGAGGAGAAGTTTACCATTAAATAGCTATTGCCAGCCAACATAATGTCGAGATCCCCCTCAACCTGCCAGGTGCGACGAATCCAAGCTTCCAAGGTTTGCAGTGATATTCGAATACCCAAAAACTTACAAATCAAGGCATGAGCAGATAAATACTCTACATCTTCTTGAACAGCCTCTGGAGAAATTACTAGCATGGGCCGGTCTTGGCTCCTCGGAAAGCACCCATTTACTTTATTAACCCTGGATCGTTCACCGAAAAAATAAGACACCTTCCCTTGAGGAAAATCTACCTACACAGGACGTTCTTCACCGAAACCCTCACCAGAACTGACATTCTTCCCTCCGCCACTCGCAGCCATCCAAAAATTGGTATATGTTTAATTTTAATATATTTGGCATACAATGCAGTTTGTAATTTTTTTTATCAAAAAAAGTTTTATGAACCAAATACAATCGTGAATCTAAATAGAGGATATCTACTATCAATCAACATGAAATTCGTGAAAAAAATATTGGAATCATTAATCAATGTAATATGTGACAAATCCAAGACAAGTCCTTGAAATTTGATATATCTCAACATTTTAAAAAGATAGATGTAATTATAAGACATGTACAAGTTAATGTATGCTATATATTTTGCTCAAATGTATGTAAACATATTCTAGGCCATATACTAGTTTCTATTTATATTTATGTTATGTGCCTAACCATGAAATTAAATATCACAATTTTTTTTAATATGCATAAACCCTCTCAACTTCACTCATCTTCGCATTACATCAGTGACTTGGAAGTTCGTTTATAAGCGAGCCATTTGCACAAAATATCAACATAAAGGGGTGATTGGATATGGTTAAGGCACCAAATTGGTTATGGTGTTATGTTAATTTTTGGCTATAAGGGACTATCACGTATAAAATTGACATAAATAGGTGGTTGTGTGTGTGTGACTAAACAATTAGACCTACATTATCCCAATCACATCTATTTGGCCCTGAATTCAAACTAAATTAGATTGATTGCACGTGAATGTGCCCTAAATCATCTACAATTTCCCTAGTTGCAAGACAATAAGGTGTTGTTTTGTCTCTTTTATGTTATAATGGATCTAATTGTATGTAAAATTGACATAAAAGGGTGGTTGGGTGTGCGCAGTACAATAATTCAACATGTGTTAACCCAATCTTGAATTGGAATTCGATCCCTAATTCAAAGTAATTTGATTCAATCACATATAAATGTGCCACAAATCATTTGCATTTTCCCTAGTCATAAGGAGTTGTGGTGTTGTTGTATTTGTTTTGGCTTATAAAGGACCTAATTTCAAGAAAAAATGGCATTTAAAGGGGTGGTTGGGTGTGCATGGGTCACAAATTTGACCAACGTTTCCCCAATCACAACATTCTAGGTCTAAATTCAAACTTAGTTAGATCAATCTTGCACACATGTGCCCAAAATCATCCTCATTTTCCTTGGTCTCAAGTGGTTATGGTGTTTTTGTGTTACTTTTTGGCTATAAGGGCCCTGCTTGCACATAAAATTCACATAAAGGGTGGTTGAGTGTGTGTGGGTCACAAATTTAAACTACATTACCTTGATAAAACCACTTTGGACTTGAATTCATAGTGAATTGGGGTGATCGAACGTGAATTTGTCTCAAATTATCAATATTTTCCTTGGTCATAAGTGGATGTGGTGTTTTAGTGTCTCTTTTTCCCTACAAGGGACTTAATTTCAAGTAAAATTAGCATAGAGGGGTGGTTGGGTGTGCATTGCCACCAATTTGATCGAAATTATCCCAATCACACCACTTTGGCCTAAATTCAAAGTGAATTGGGGTGATCACACACAAGTGTGCCCCAAAATTATTTGTAATTTCCCTGGTTGCAAGTGGATATGGTGTTATTGTGTTGATTTTAGCATATCATCCCCCTAAACACAAGTGAAAATGGCATAAAGTGAGGGTTATTTTGATGTAGATCACAAATGCAACTCATGTTTCCCATATAAAAATGGACTTTAGCCTAAACTCAAAGTGAATTGGGACAATCACACATAAATGTGCCCCAAATTTTCCATGTTTTCTTTGGTCGTAAGTGGATATGGTGTTGTTGTGTCAATTTTACTCTATCATGAACCTAATCATAAATAAAATTGGCATAAAAGGGTGGTTGGGTGTGTGTTGGTCACCAATGTGATCTAAGTGTTAAGATGTGGAGCTAAAAGCTTCAACTGTTTGTAGACATGAAGAAGGGAGGTTGCTGAAGATCCAGAAGTATCGGCGTTGGTAGCATGACCGACATCGGTCAGATGTAGTGCAGAAGGCAACTAGCGTCGACAGGGAGTCGACCGACGTCGGCAGCACCAGACAGACAGGGACCGACGTCGGTCGCCTGTGGCGGTTCCAAAACTGTTGTTGACGAACAATCAGTTAAGTGAAGCGAGTGTTTGCATGTTTAAGGACTAATTATAGTCACGAGCTACGTGTCTAATTATTGTAGTTAGAGTTCTATTTTTGTATGCATGGGATTCTATTTAAAGACCCATGAGGCATGTATTTTAAGTCAAGTAGGCAAGTAAAAGCATTGAAGCAAGGTGCAAGGTCAAGGAGATCTACAGGTGTAAGGTCAAGGAGATCAGCTGAAGCATTCAAGGAGGGATAACAACTCAGGTTGTTGAGTTGGTTGTGGTTGAGCAAGAGAGAGAGGGAAGAAGGTCTTGAGGTGTGGCAAGCCTTTGAGGTGGAGGAAGAAGTGGCACCTTCCTTATTGTATTTTTTTCTAGTAATATTTAATACAAGAGTGTGTATTGTCTCTCAAATTCTTTGTTGTCTCAAGTTTCTAGTTACTTAATCATTCTGGTATAATTATGTGTTTAATTGCTTATAAGAAAGTAATCAATTGTGCTTCCATTGGATAAGGGGTTCCTAACAGTTGGTATCAGAGCTACGGTTTGCAGGAAGCAGGTTATTGTTTGATTACAGGTCATTCACAGGGTTTTTTGATTGAGTGGGAGTTCAGCAATGGTAGAAGAAAGTAAGCTACGAATGGAGAAGTTTAATGGCAAGAATTATCAACATTGGAGGATGCAGATAAAGGACTATTTATATCAGAAGGATTTGTACTTACCGTTGGGTGGGGTTGCATGCAAGCCCACAGATATGAAGGATGAAGAATGGAACATTCTTGATCAGAAGGCTCTGGGTTCCATAAGGTTGAGCCTTGCATCGTCTGTGATTTCCAACTTATCACAGTGCAAGACAACGAAAGAGTTGATAAAGTCCTTGGCAAATTTGTACGAAAAGCCCTCGGCTTCTAATAAGGTATTTCTTATGAAGCAGCTATTTACTTTGAAAATGCAGGAATGTGGATCAGTACATACTCATCTTAGTGATTTCCATGGTTTGGTAAACTAGTTAGCTTCAGTCAATATTATTTTTGATGATGAGGTAAAGGCTCTCTTGATTTTATGTTCTTTGCCTGAAAGATGGGATAGTTTGGTTATGGCAGTAAGTAATTTTGCATCTGCTTCTAAAATCTTAAAAGTTGATGATGTTGTGAGTGTGATCTTGAGTGAAGAAATACGCAGGAGAAGCACAGGTGAATCATTAGGGAATGCTCTAAGTGCGGAAAGCAAGGGAAGGCAAAGGGAGAAGATAGAGCAAGGGAAATCAAGATCGACGGTGGGAGGGAGATCTGAGTCCAGAGGTGTTACCTGCTGGTTTTGTGGAAAGAGAGGACACACAAAGAAGGAGTGTTGGTTGAGGGATAAAGAGAATCAACATGCAGGTAATGAAGAAGCAAAGGATGCAAATATTGTGGTACAGGACGCTCTTATACTTTCTTTGAATTGTCAGGTAGGATCATGGGTTTTAGATTCTGGTTCTTCTTTTCATGCATCCCCAAACAGAAATTTGTTCCATGAGTATGTCCAGGGAGACTTTGGAGTGCTTTATTTAGGGGATGGTACGCCTTGTCAAATAATTGGCAAAGGGAAAGTGCAGCTGAGATTGCAGATTGACAACACATGGGTGTTGAAGGAGGTCATGCATGTCCCGATTCTGAAGCAGAGTTTGATTTCTGTAGGAAGGTTGGGTGATGAGGGATGCATAATAACCCTCACAACGGATTCTTGGAAGGTTACCAAGGGAGCACTTATTTTAGCAAGAGGTAAGAAAGTAGGTACTCTTTATCTATCTACTTGTATTACTGATTCTACTTCTGGTTTATCTACTTCAGCTGTAGATTCGAAGATGTGGCTTAATAGGCTTGGTCACATGAATAAGAAGGGAATGGAAGTTCTTGATTCAAAAGGTATGTGTTCAGATTCGAAAAGCATAGATAGAGTTCATTGTAGAAAAAGGAAATTTGATGCTTTTGACATGAACAAAGAAGCCTTGGTGTTTATAGAGGAGATGAGGAACAGAGATCAGTCACAGGGGCTAAATAATTCTGAGCAGGGCAGTATGGACAGGGGTTTAATCCAAGATGAGCTCGCGGATGAAGATTTCATCACTTATAGGAACACACAGACACCGATGTCGATCAAGCAAATACCGACATCGATCTTGTGCAGACCAACAGGGTCGGTAGAGTCAGGTAGGAGAAGTCTGATGTCGGTCAATAGGACCGATGTTGGCAGGGGGGACACCGGCGTCGGCCAGGGAAACGGCATTGACAGTCAGAGTCAGTGCAGGGAACCGACATCGGTCAGGAACAGACTGGGAGATGGCCGAGATCGGTCACTGGACCGGATGTTGGGTGGACAGCAAGCTGTCAAAGAGTCTCAAACACCCATATGGAGGTCAGTAAGGGTAAGTGAACCTCATATTCATTGTTCACCTTCTTTATATTGCTTACTGATGGTCAAGAACTAGGAAGATGGAAGAAGCAATGCAGGTAGAATCCAGAAACAGTGGGAGCTTAGCATGGATGAGGAGTGTGAGTCCTTGGAGAAGAACCAAACAAGTTGTATGTTTGGTGGAGTTGTCAGCTGGAAGAAAGCACTGGATGAGGGATGGATTCCCATGTTAGAGAAGAGAGTGGATGGACACATGAGACATAAGGCTATGGTATATGGTCTTGATTAGGCTGCAGAACAATGGAGGTTTGACCATTGTATTTATCTTTACCAGGTTGGATAATATTAGCTACATTATCCTGTTACTATATTGTGTTGCTTGTTGCAGGGTTTCATATACAGAGAGTTTTCTGAGCTAAGGGTAGAGTTGGTTCAGAAGTATGTCATGAAGAATTTGGGAGCAGCAAAATTCTTTTGGCATAAGTGACAGGTATAACATCACAGGTTTTGTGGTGGTTGGTCTTCAAGAGTGACTTTGAAGAGGGATACAGAGCCAAAGGAACAAAATAGATGGTGTATAGGTACAGGTATAATTACAGCTGTTTATCTCCAAGTGGGAGATTGTTAGGGTGTGGAGCTAAAAGCTTCAACTGTTTGCAGACACGAAGAAGGGAGGTTGCTGAAGATCCAAAAGTACCAGCGTCGGCAGCATGACCGATGTCAGTCAGATGCAGTGCAGAAGGCAACCGGCATCGACAGGGAGTTGGCTGACATCGACAGCACCAGACAGACAAGGACCGACGTCGGTCCCCTGTGGCAGTTCCAGAACTGCTGTTGACGAACAGTCAATTAAGTGAAGCGAGTGTTTGCATGTTTAAGGACTAATTATAGTCACGAGCTGCGTGTCTAATTATTGTAGTTAGAGTTCTATTTTTGTATGCATGGGATTCTATTTAAAGACCCATGAGGCATGCATTGTAAGTCAAGCAGGCAAGTAAAAGCATTGAAGCAAGGTGTAAGGTCAAGGAGATCTACAGGTGTAAGGTCAAGGAGATCAGCTGAAGCATTCAAGGAGGGATAACAACTAAGGTTGTTGAGTTGGTTGTGGTTGAGCAAGAGAGAGAGGGAAGAAGGTCTTGAGGTGTGGCAAGCCTTTGAGGTGGAGGAAGAAGTGGCATCTTCCTTATTGTATTTTCTTATAGTAATATTTAATACAAGAGTGTGTATTGTCTCTCAAATTATTTGTTATCTCAAGTTTTTAGTTACTTAATCATTCTGGTATAATTCTGTGTTTAATTGCTTATAATAAAGTAATCAATTGTGCTTCCGTTGGATAAGGGGTTCCTAACACTAAGTCATCCTAATCACAACACTTTGGCATGAATTCAAAGTGAATTGGGGAGATTACATATGATATGGTGTTATTGTGTTGATTTTGGCATATAATCCCCCTAAGCACAAGTATAAATGACATAAAATGGTGGTTATGTAGATTTAGATCACCAATGTAACGCATGTTGCCCCAATCAAACTAGACTTTGGCCTAAATTCAAAGTGAATTGGGGCAATCACACATAAGTGTGCCCCAAATTTTCTATGTTTTGCTTGGTCGCAATTGAATATGATTTTGTTGTGTTAGTTTCTATCTATGATAGACCTAATCATAAGTAAAATTGGAAAAAATGGGTTGTTGGGTGTGCGTTGGTCATCAATGTTCACGAACTAAGTTACCCCAATAACAACACTTTGTCTTGAATTCAAAGTGAATTGGGTAGATCACATATGAATTGTGCCCCATTTTTTTGCATTTTTCTTGGTAATAAGTGAATATAGAGTTGTTGTGTTGCTTTTGGATTATAATCCCCCTAGTCAAATGTAAAAATGAAATACATGGGTGGTTGGGTGTGTGCAAGTCACCAATGCAACATACATTGCCCTAATTAGACCAATTTTGCCTAAATCTAAAGTGAATCAAAGAGATCATGCATAATTGTGCCCCAAATTTCTATATTTACCCTAGTCGCATGTGGATATGGTGTTGTTGTGTCACTTTTTTCCTATAAGGGACATGATCTCAATTAAAATAAACATAAAGGGGTGGTTATGTGTGCATGGGATACCAAAATGACCTACGTTACCCCAATCACACCACTTTGGCCTAAATTCAAAGTGAATTGGGTGAATACACACAAATGTGCCCCAAATGATTTGCATTTACCTTGGTCACAAGTGGATATGGTGGTGTTGTGTCATTTTTAGGATATAATGTACCTAATTAGACATAAAATGGGCATAAAGGGGTGGTTAAGTTTGCACAGGTCACTAATGCCACTTATATTATCGTGATTATACCACTTTGGCCTAAATTCAAAGTGATATGGGGAGATCATTTAGGAATGTGCCCCAAATTGATAACATTTTCCCTAGTTACAAGTGTATATGGTGTTGTTGTGTTGATTTTAGCCTATAATCCCATTAATCACAAGTAGAAATGACATAAAGGGGTGGCTTAGTACATGAAGTTCCTGAATGTGACCTATGTTTCCCAATCACGCCAATGTTTCCTAAATTTAAAGTGATCACACAAAAATGTGTCACAACTTGTCTGAATTTACACTATTTTACAAGTGGATATGGTGTTGTTGTGTTAGTTTTAGCTTATAAAGGACCTAATCACAAGTAAATTATGCATAAAAAGGTGGTGGTTGGGCATGCATGTGTAACTAATTTAACTATGTTAACCCATCACACCACGTTGGCCATAATTTGAAGTGAATGGGGGAGAACATACATGAATTGATAACATTTACATTGGTCACAAGTGGATATCATGTTGTTTTTTGGATTTCCCCCTATAATCCATCTAATTGCAAGAAAAAATGAGATAAAGGGGTGGTTAGGTGTGCATGGGTTACCATTACAACCTATATTTCTTCAATCACACTAGTTTATCCTAAATTTGAAATGAATTGGAGTGATGATGCATTTATGTGCCCCAAATATTTCACATTTACCTTGGCCACATGTGGATATGGTGTTGTTGTGTCAGTTTTTGCCTATAAGGGAATTAATCACAATTAAAATTAGCATAAAGGGGTCGTTGGGTGTGCTTGGGTAAAAATGTGACCTAAATTGCCCTAGTCACACCACTTTGGCTTGAATTTGAAGTGAATTGAGGATATTGCACATAAATATGCCCCAAATTGATAACATTTGCCTTGGTTGTAAGTGGATATATTATTTTTGTGTGGCTTGAAGGCTTGTAATCCCCCTAGTTACAAGTAAAAATGACATAAAGGGATGATTGATAACCTTTGAGTACATCAGATAAATTATTGTGATGTACTTCACCAATTTGAGCACTCACATTATCTCAAAAAGTCAAGTTTTATTTTCACCAAATTTATTATGGTGCTTTTTACGTTAATGTTGAGCATATTGTAATAAATTTGATAATTATTCACCCCATTGCAAGTATGGTATATTGAAATAAATTTGATAACTATTCACCATGTTGCAAGCATGTAATTATTACTTGTCATGAAATCAGTGCTATTAATTGGGTCACTTTAGCATCATTATGTAATTTAATAATTTTCTTTGCTCAATCAAAATTATGATGCAAAAGTTGCACATTGTGGTACAAATGTCAAACAAAAATATCACGCAAATCGCGTTGGATTTGTGTCACATTTTTTGGGTGAAAAACCATGTATGGTGGTTATATATCCCTTTCTAAGTGTCATTTTCATTTTGCAAGTGTCATTTTTCAATGATGGAGAGGAGGGGGGAAAAAAGTGTGAGAAGGAAAAAGACTAACAATGTGTTGTTTTTGGTGGAGATGAAGGCAAGTGTTTGTAATATTTGTTACTAAGAGAAAATTTGGGTGGATAGTTGAAGTTTTAGAATATCAAATTTTAGTGAAAGGCACAATGAAATTAGGGAAATTAGAGTTAACTTTTGAAAATAGTGTAAAATTGTAGCAATTTAGGTTAAAATAGAGAAAATTAAATAAATTCGTGGCACACTCAGAAAATGGGATATTTTAAAAACGTAAAGAAAATGAGATATATACTTGTGAGAAAATTAGAGAAATTGAGAAAAATAAGGGAAACCATGGAAATTAGTGAAACTTGAGTAAATTAGAGTAAATTTATGCCAAACTTGATGAAATTAAGGAAATTAGTGACAAATAAGAAAAATTTAAAAAAATTAGGAAATTATAAAAATCAATGAAACTTAAGGATGTCAGGGTAAAATTAGAGTAAAATTAGGCTAAACTCGACAAAATTAAGGAAATTAGTAATAAATAAGGAAATTATAAAAAATACTTGAACTTGGAGAAATTAGGGTACAAATAAAGTAAGTAGAGTAAAATTAGGGTAAAATTGATGAATTTAGGGAAATAGGGGATAATTAGAGAAATTATAAAAATTTACAGAAATTAGTGTAACTTGGATAAATTAAGGTAAAATTAGAGTAAAAGTATGTCAAATTTGATGACACTGAAAAAATTAATGATAAATATGGGAAATAAAAGAAATTGGGAAAGTTAAAAAAAATATGAAAATTAGTGAAACTTGAGGAAATTATGGTAAAATAAAAAAAACAAAATTAAATTAAGACAAAATTGATGATATTAACAAAATTAGTGACAAATAAGTAAAATTAAATAAATTGAAAAAATCAAAAGAAAATATAAACAATAAGTGAAACATGGATAAATTAAGATAAAATTAGTATTAAAGTAAGGTAAAAATGATGATATTCAAGAAAAAATGACAAATAGAGAAAATTAGAGAAACTAAGGGAAAATAAATAAATTAGTGAAACTTGGAAAAATTATGGTGAATTTAGAGAAATAAGAGTAAAATTTATGAATTTTTGAAAATTAGTGATAATTAGGGTAAAACTAAAAGAAATTAGGTGAAAATTAAAGAAGTTAGAGTAAATTTTTAGCTAAAATGACAAAACTAGGAAAAATAGTGATAAATAGGAAAAACTATATAAATTGATAAAATTGGAGTAGAATTAAAGAAATTGAAATAAAATTAGTGTAGAATTAATGAAATTAGTTAAAATAGTGACAAATAGGTAAAATTGGAGAAACTGGGGATATTATGTCAAACTTATGGAAATTGAGGTAAAATTAAAAAAAGGAATATAATTAGATTAAAATTCATGAAATTAAGGAAAACAGTGAAAAATAGGGGAAATTATATTAGTTGGGAAAATTTTAAAAATTTATGGAAATTAGATTAAAATTGATGAAATCAGGGAAATTAGGGTTAAATTAGTGAAAGTATACATATTTTTCATTATATATTTTTATTGAACATATTAAAATTACATAAATTAATCAAACTTTACATTTTTTATTTATCATCATTGCCATCATTATCATCATCATATTAAATATTTTATTCAAATTTGAATTATTCATCATCATCATCATCATCATCATCATCATCATCATCATCATCATCATCTTAATTTTTTTATTCTAATTTGATTTTTATTATTGTTATTGTTATTGTTGTTAGCATCATCTTAATTTATATTTTTTGGTTACAGATATTTCAAGCTCTTAAAATTCAGTTTGTTATTCTTCACCACTATTATCATATACATATGATTATGAAGACAACATAAAAATGAAAAAAATGATGAGAGAAAAAGTGTTGAAGAGGAAGAGGTTCAAAAACTTTATATTGGTGGATAAATAAGTAGTAGGGTGTCTAAAAAAATTGAATAAATTACTTTTATATAATGGGAAGATTAAGATTAAAAGTTGTGAGGAATAGTCCAAAGATGATATGGAACTTCATAATGAGATATTACCCAAATATAAACATGATTTCTCTGATTAGCGAGATTATGGGGCGAATCTAATTCATGAACTAATTCAAACATATTATGACTTATTTATATTTTAGAGGTGGATTTATATAATACATATGTCAAATATCCCGAATGTAAGTCTTAGGTTCTTCACTTTGTCAACAATCAAGATTGGGTTTACTAGTCGACATGCATCAGGGATGCCAATACTTCCTTTTTACACCCCAATGTACAATATCGCAAATTGGCTACAATTTTATTATGTCAATATATGGAATGTGTTCTAATTCAAAATAAATGGAAGAGTAAATTCGTACATCCCCAAAGTAAACCCGATGTATGCATGATCACATATATATAGATATAGGCATCCTTATGCATTTAAAGATATTATTGGTTTCATTAATAATACATGTGAGTGCATGTGTTTCACATCTCCAAATTATCAATGCATAGAATGTGATAATGAAATAGAGGATGACATACCTCAAATTTTATCTCATTATGCTATGGTATAAGTAATTGTCAATATAAAATATTGCAAAGAACTTCTTATTAACTATCAATTTAAAGGGAGAGCAACACCAAAAGAATTAAGAAAAAAATGTTGATATATATATATATATATATATATATATATATATATATATATATATAAATAATTTAAAATCCAATTTTGATAATAGTCTAATCTTATATAGTATTGGATTTAAAATGTTCTTTTGGTATGTTATGGTTTTTTAATGTAATGTAAAATGTAGTTTATTTTTTAGTATATTAGTTTTTATAGATTTAAATAGTTTGAAATTAAATTTCTAATTAATTGTATATGAATTTGATGAAAATAAGGATGAAATTGAAGAAAAAATATGAAATATTTTTGTTGTGTCACATCTTCAATGTCTTTTCATTATGATGATCTCAAGCAAACTCATATTTCACTACTGACACCATCACCTCCATCATCACATCTTCCTACACACATAAAACCCTATAGAAAATTTATTGGAATAAGAGATGAGTATGTTCATTCATCCACTTACACTTCTCCTAGACATTCATTTGCATGGTATCCATCGATATCTCATAAAACATGTTTTCATGTCATAATTCCTAGTCTTTATTTTGTCCTTAGACCAAGACAATCAAGGGATAAGTTCCTTCAAAAACCCATCGTAGTTGGATGAGTATCATTAATTTATATTTTTATGAAATATTTGAATGAAAATCCCATATTTTTTATTTAATAAACTATTATTTGTACTAATATATTCATTAACAAATATTAGTTATAATTTGAGTATTTGACATTAATAGCTTTTACATATATTTTTATTTTAATTATAAAAATAGAGTATAAAAAAATATTATTATTTAATGCAATTATTGAAAGTAGTTATTTGCAAAATAAAAATAAAAAAATTATTAACTTAATTTTAATATTTGATAATAATGCCCCTTATTTTAATATTAAAATAAAGCATAATAAAAAAAATTAACATCCTCTAATAACATTTGTTTTAAATTATGTAAACAAAATTAATTACATTACTTTGACTTGTGAATACTTTGTTATTTATTTTGCCTTATTTTAGATTCGAGTGATCTAAATAGGTTAAAATAATTAAAATTAAAATTTCATAAGATAGGGCATAAATTTCCTTGTGTAATCCTATTTTTTGAATGGTGACCATATCTTCATAATAATACAGCTCGTCTTGTGAAGGATCCTCGTTATTTGTGATTTTGCATCCCTCTTCCACTACTTTAAATATAGAACTATATTTCCTATAGTGTACCATTCCCATAGTACAAGTGGGGTGTGAATTCCTAAATGGAGCAAGAACAGGAAGGAAATGTAGCCATGATATATGCTTTTAGTCCTTAGAATAATTCACTAGAGCACAATCTTTGTAGTCACCAGATCACAAAATCAACTTGAAAAATAACCTTCTCACTATAGAATCCAATAAGCTTTTTATTTACACACAAAAAATGGTGGTCATTGTGAGAATCCAATGGACCGTTGCATCAAATCATTTTGCAAGTTATAAATTTAAATCCTTCATGATCCTTTTATTCACATCAAACGTGTGTATTAATTAGGAAAGTGACCCTTTCGTATATGTATTAACTAATTTTCTTCTTGTAATTTTGATTTTATCCATTTTATTACGTATAGTTTTACTTTTGGGGATTTGATTTACTTTATTCATGCGTCATGATTTTAAAGACTCTGAGTTAAGTCTTCACAAGTATATGAAGTTTGGGGCAGCAATGTATCTAATTTAAATTAGAAATAGATAGAGAGAATTTAAAAGCATTTAATCAACAGTAGTTTTAAATTTAAAATTTCGGTTTCATATGAGATTTTATTAGTTGAAATAGGAATTTTTATGTTAGAAGCATAGACAATGATTCAAACATTAAGTTATTTAAAAAAGATACAAAGTATAAAGGACCATCGATGGCCCAAAATGGTAATAGAAGCAGAGCTAAGTAGAAGATAAAACACTTGGATGAAAAAAAAATGGATGAGAAAATGGGACATCAACATGCAAGAACACCCAAACACCAATAAGGAAAAAAAAAGCATGTGAGAGAGAAATTCAAGGTCGCCATGTGGACAAAACAACTAGGGTGGAAGATTACATACTACATCAATAAGTTTAACCCCACATGGGAGCATAGAGAAAGGACATACATAGGGGCAGAAATCAAATGGAAAGTAAAAATGTTGATTGCATAGTTGAGGACTAACTCACGTCATCTTAGGTGTGAAATTGGTAGATGGACAGTACCCAAGGAAAAATGGGAAACACAAACATGTTTATTTTGTGACAAGATAATAGTGGAGACAGAATGACATTTCATTATGAAGTGTGTAACCTATAGTGACATCCGTATCAAATATAAAAACAGCTTAAGGGTGGATAACCAATTTATTTGAAAAAGAAAGGTTAAACAATATAACGAGTTTCCTAATCAAGATCCATAGTTGAAGAGTTAGCATCGAAAAGAGATTATAAATTATGCAATAGTAGTAGGGTATCCTTTGTGTCAATAAGTGGTGATCTATTTCAGTGCTCGATCCCATAGACTCCTTGGTCTCATGGACGTTATTAAAATCTTTCATTCATTCATTCAATGATAGAAAACCCTCGTACACATTACCTATCATGTGTATTGCCCTCTAGGTGATTATGATCTCAACACATGTCTACTTCCTAGTACATAATGATGATGTGTTCAATGGACTCTACTATGTTTCTCCTAGGATTGTTGGAAGATATCTTTGTATCACCTTAAGATTAGATACGAGGTCCCAAGATGTACAAATATCCTAAAATGTCTAATAATTGTGGGGCATCCTAAGGTGTTAGAAGAGCCACAAAGTGTTAGGTGGTCTCTAAGAAGCAGGAGAGGCTAGGAAAATTTCAAGTAATAAGTTGTGATTCACCTAAGCTCCCAAAGTGTCATAAGGGTCTTAGAGTGTCCAATTTTTTAGAAGGCTCTATGGAACCACAAGTGATCTGAGAGATCTCATGCAAATAAGAAAAAGACATGTCAATATAAATAAGAGCATAGAGTGCAAAACTGTCTAATTTCTCCTTGTACTTGACCAATTACCTGCAAAACTATCTAATTTCTCCTTGTACTTGACCAATTACCTGCAAATAAATATCGTTTATCCAATTATTGAGAATATGTTCAGCCCCTATACCCACTACGCACTACTTTTTAGATTTTAGTCAATCTTGTGCAAGTAGTAGTGATTTTATTGAGCTTTTGCTCCTCTGCTTCTGAAGACAGTTCATTACTTCAACGTACATTGATATATTAGATAGAGCCAAGAATATTGTCATAAACTTGTAGAAAGCATATTTGAATTGGAAGGTGTGAAAGCATATTTTTATCAAATATGGCAGTTGTATATAAAAGGTGGAAGTTTATACAAGGCTGTAGAATTTGGGAATATCATAAAATTTGTCAGATGTTAAAGCTACAAATGTTGTAGAACTTGGAAGTGGCCACAAGGCCGGTGGGCCTTACACAACAAATGACCTTAAAATTTTGAAAATCCAATAGATTATAGGTTTGAAACCCAATAACAATACTTGTGTAGCAGTGTATTTGGCATGCTAGCATACAAAAGATTATAACTAGACAAAAGAAATTCTAATTCAATCTGATGTGAACAGACATAATATATGCCTTTGGATAAGATATTTTGATAAAAAAATGCAGGGATAAGGCTCAAAATTATAGATTAAGAAATTTTGCACCCACATAAATGATTTAGCATTTGCAATAATCAATTTTATGTGAGTTCACAAAAAAATTAAAAAGTAAAAAAAACTATTATTTTAGACACGAAGCACAAATCAGAGTGCCTGAGAATAGTTGCAAAGTGGTTTTCAATAGACTACTCCATAGTTTCTAATCAGATATTAGATTTTGAAAGATTAATATGTTTGATTCTAGATCTTCAATATGCAAAGTATGATATTATAGATTATTAAGTATTTTGTTTTAGATTAGAAGGACTGGAACAATCTGACTAGATGCTAAAATTTTTCTTATGCACAAAAATCCAAAGAGAAAAAAATTAATCTATCTTATCTGACTAAAACCACTAAACTAAACAATTTCAAGGCTATATGAAGTAATTTCACACCTATTTGGAAGCAAATTCATTATCCTACATAGAATAATCAGAGGCATTTTTGCACATCCAGATGGTCAATTTCTCATTAGTAAACTACACTTTCACCTCTACAGATATGAAAAATTACTAAAAAAATTTGCCAAATATAAAAAGTTAAATTTTAAAAAATATGTTAAAGGATTAAAGGCGATATTGTGGTAATGTGAATCGATTTTGCCCCTATGTCAAGGGATTTCATGGTTGCACAAGTCAATTTATTCATTTCAAAAACCGGATGGGAAGCAAGAATATTGAAGTGCTATCACAGAACCGAACATCCTACAAGTGGGTCTAGCTAACAAGTATAATTCCAAACTTATACCTAACAGGGTTCATGGATGGTAAACAAAAGTAGTTTAGGGATAACGGAAAGAGAAAAAATTTCCTAACTTCTACAAAATTTTAGTCCAACCAAAATAACACAAAATCTAATTTCACACCATCAGTTTGTGTAAAAGCAGTATCAAAAGACTGAATTAGTTGCAAAGTCAAAAAATACCAAGCATGGAATTTTACACAAAGCAAAATCTAGAAGCTCTAAATTTATTTTGAAATAACTTGTTATATCTTAGCAAGTGCTCCCCAATAGCTCTAGCATGTCGAAGAATTGTAATTCTTCTACCTACAAAAAATGCTTCTCTCTGTAAAAGCCAAATTTGGCAAATGATTTACGTGTATAAAAATCAACCAACAATCTGGATCGTAACAAAAAAAATCTTGAGACGTGGCATGAAAAGGTATAAAGCAATGATAGTTGTATTGATAGATGACAGATAAAATTTAGACAAATTAAACAGAACCACACTCATCCACCTTGCATGTGCCCTAACAAGCAATCATGACTGTGTCAGTTTTGGCAGCCTAGGTGCCTTGATTTATGGGGAGGCATCAATAACATCTCAAATTGTTGAACCAATAAGTAGAGACTAAATAATATTATTTTATATAATGGTTAAAGTCTTGCAACTTAGCAATGTAAAAGTTTTATATATTTCCTAACATCCATCCAAATTCATACTTTTTGATTGGCCAGCAGGGAGAAATTTAATTCCGTTTTAGAGTGCGGCAAAAGGATATAGTCTCTTTCGAGACTAATAACTCAACTAAGGCACAATTAAATAAATCATTATCATTTAAATAATAATTAAGATACCTCAATATATATTTCTCAATGAAATGTTCATCAGAAGGTAAATTCTTATAAATGTTCGTTTGCACAACTATTATAAAATACACTTCCAATAGACCATTATAATTAATATTAATAAAGTGATAGTAAGGATTATCAAATACCAAATTTTACAAAGAGATCCAAAAATAATAATTCCCCAAAAAAATAGAACAATTTTTTTTTAAGATCGTAGGAATTTAAACTAAAATACTTTACTAAGGTATATTTTCTTTGAATGTTAGGTGGTACCCAAACCTTAGAAAGGAGATCCTCATAGAGATTTTTTTGGTCAATTTAATCACAATACCATATGAGTTTTAGATATTTTTTTGGGTATCCATTTCTTAAAAATAATTAGGGATAATTGGGGAGTGTGTTGATAGTATAAAGAGAATAGTTGTGGAATAGTATAGAGAGAATAGCTATGTACAAAAAAACAAAGGAAGAGGAACACTTAAAAGACACAAAGATATAAATATGTAATTTGATTTCATATAAAAAATAGTATTTTAATGTAACAAATAAATTTATTTCATAACAAAAATAAAAATCATAAATCTTAAGAAATCATACTAAAAAAATTACACAATAATAATTGTATCAGGGTAAATTTTAGTGGTGAATATTTGTTTATTCATAAATATTCAGGTTTTGAGAAATTGAATTTGGTGATTTTTAATAATACTACATGGGGCACATTTGCTAAAATTTTAGGATGTAAAATTTTTTAAGGATCGGCTCGCCAATCCTTTATAATAATTATGGACATATCCATATAATTCATCTTATATATAGTACATATGTTCACAGGGATTACCATCAAAGTATATTTCTTTACTACATTCCCAAGATCTTGATCCTTGAGGTCCCCTGACTTCTACCACCCAATAGCACTATACCTCCTGACCACATTATGTCACTCGACTGTATTTTATTGCCTAACAAAACTATGTTGTTTGGAAGCCCCTAACCACCTGACAACACTACATCACCTGATAGCACTTCACTACCTAGCATCACTTCACTACCTAGCATCACTGCACTACCTGATAGCATTTTGTCATGTGATAACATCATTCCATCCTGTAGTAGTATGACTATGTTGCCTAGTAGCACTGTACGACTTGACAATTGCTTACTGCCCAATAACAACATTTTGCCTGAGAACTCTGTGCCACCTAGCAAGTATAACACTATGTTTCCTAGTAGCATTCAGTTGGCCAAAAATGCTTTATCTCCTAACATTATTCTACCACCCACCATTATGATCTCACTGTTTACTATCACCCAACTACATTTTACCACGTTTGATTCTTATCATTTGACAACGCTTTCCCAACTGTGGTTGCCTATCTGCATCTTGAATCTTGCAGCATCTTCCTTTAGTTAAAATGGAATCAAGTGGTAATGGTAAGGGTAAAATACCATAACAAATATCCAGAAAATAAAATATACTATCTTATTTTAGAAACTCAAGAAAGAAGACCACGTAAATGACATGCACTCCAAATATAGGTAATTCTAAAACTTTTTAAAAAAATTAGTATTTTTTAATTGTAAAATAATTTCAAAACTATTTCAATGCAAAAATCAGCACTGATAATAGTATTATTTCATTAGAAAGAATTAATCTCAATAACATCTCACCCCCTAAAGATTTTATTAATGACATGCCACCCCTAAAAGACACTCCTTTGGGCACTTCAAAAGAGAATTGCAATTCTCTTCGAACACAAAATTTAAAAATTCCATGTAAAAAAGTTGAAAGTAAAAGAGAAGTACACAAACAATAGAAAGGTCTTTTCAAGTTGATTGGGTTTCAAAATATCCATTTATAGAACCTGTAGAACCGAAAAATAGTAATGAGCCTCCAATAGAATGCAGATGTACAAAATGTAGTTGAAAACTTAAAAAATAACATAGAATGTAACTTAAATTAGACACAATTATATATATATATATATATATGAAGCACCCAGATAGACAAATAACAAGAACACGCAGATAGAAAAATGAAAAAAAATGCATGCATTTAAGATATGCACATAAATACAAAAATGATCAAAAATGACAAAAATATCTTGCTGAGAAAGGGGGAACAATCAAATCTCAATTTGAAAAAGTTAAGCAGTCCAATCTTAAGGTAAAATATATACAATTTTTACTATTTTCTACATTTAAAAAAGGGTAGACCCATTTATGAGTTTTTAGATAATTAGATTTTGTTTCAACATAATAGGTTTCTTGATATTTCATAATCACATTGGTTAGATAACAATGCTTTGGAAATGACAAAACGTTTGGCAATGGTTGAGAAGGAATATTTGTAAGAAAGTGTTAAGAGATCAATTTTTATCTCATTGTCTATCGATGAGGTCACTGTAGTTAAAAACACATCATGGGTTTGCATACATGTGTATACTTTTGAAAACTGTTCAATGCAATCTCATCTATTCCCTGTCCATAAAATGATAGAAAATTGCAATGTAGAAAACCTTCATAAATTAGTTGTATCTAATTTACAATATAATGCTGGGATGGATGGTTATGCCATATCTACGAAGCTGGTGTGTGTTGGTGTTGATGGTGCATTAGTGATGCAGGTTCATAGAAGCAGTCTTTGTGTTCATCTTCAAATAATAGTTTCTCTATTTATGATTCTAATTCATTTCATGTCTTATAAGATGAATCTTGCATATAAAATTGTTGACACATTTGACAATGTTGCAAAAGTGGAAGAACTCATTCATTACATGAATGCTTATATGTCAAGCAACCCAAAAATATTTATGGAGTTTCATAAATTTTTAATTGGGGTGACTGATGGTAAAAAACTCTTGAAACAAGATGGATTTCCATGTATGAACCTGCATGCATAATTTTTTAGGAATATCCATGTTTAATAATTTTTATGTGTAAATATCACAGGAAAGTTGACAAAGCAAAAGATTTGTTGTGTTGTTTAACATATTTTGAAACATTATTGACATTATACGGTATTCTACCAATGTTGAAGGAAACCAAATGTTTAATGAAACATGCCCAAGAGATATCTATCTATATTGTTGACTTCATACGTTTGAGAAAATGTGGATGTCAATCTTTAGATAGACATACACCAACTGAAAGAATAGTTGTATTTGCATGTATTTTTTTCTTCAATAAAATATATGGATTCATCCCATGCTCTTTAATAAATTTTTTCAAATTGTTGTTTTATTTATTTAATAGAACGAACTTTTCCTTGAATGCAATCACTAAGGTGATACTTTTGCGGGCATTTTTCAAGTGCACATTAAGAATTATGCTTCTTTCTTCAAATTTTCATATTTTTTCTATAATTAACAAATAATATAAAATACTCAAGGACATAAAAAATATAACTAAAATATATGTTAAAAATAATGAAAACTTACCACAGTTGTTTCCTTCTCTGCTTACGCAATGGTAACAAGGTTTATATCTCTAGCCCATTTATTGAAATAGGCCTAGACTTCTCCATTTAAATTTTTCAACCTATTTATCATAATTCCTAAAATATTATCATTGTAAACATTATTAACATAAATTAGCCTAGATTGAGTTTGATTGAATAAAGTATCAATCTTTGAGGGTTCATTTCGAACTAGCAAAAATAAATTAACTCTTTGAGAGTGATTATGATAACAAGCATTGATTTCTTTGATCAATGCTTTTGTCCTTATCTCTCATTATTTTAAAGCATTATACTCTTCAATAGCACCCTCCCTCAGAGTAGCAAGAAGATTTTTTGAAATTAAATTATTGAATAAAAAATGAGTTATGGAGTCATCAGACACGTTTAAATTATCAGTGATGGGTGGGGTAGACGGGGAAGAGGTAGAAGGCACTTCTACTACAGGAACATTAGCAACTTGAGTAAAATTATGTGGATTAAATCAATCATCAATTGGGGCCTCACTTTTGATCCTAATTTACTCTTCATCTAGATCAATCTATTGTAAACATGTAAGATCCTGTGCATTAGAAACACCACCAACAAAGAAATTTAGGAAATCAAAAATTTACAGGGTTCTTCTTCTCTATGCAAGGAGGGAGATATTATTTCCTCTTCTACGAGTCTAGATGGGCGATGGGGGTGGTGGCATACTACTTGGTCTTCTAAAAAATGTAGGGTGACTTCAAAACAAAAAATTATTCAAAACTGGTAAATTTAAAAACATAAATTAATGCAAATTTAAAATGAAATAGTTATTACATGTACTCAAGGATATTACCTCTTCCATTTTGATTGTCTTGGTAGGATTGACAATGGTGGTTGCACTTGCAAAAAGAGTAAATTACCCTGTTAATAAACTACCCAATTGTAATAAACTTCAAATCAAAAAATATATAAGATGGAAAACATTGAATGCCTTGTTGGGAAGAAACCTCAATGACAACTTCAACGGTTCGGGAGTTAACTACAAAAAACAAATAAATTAATAAACTAATATGAAAAATAATTTTTTCATTAAATAATATAAGAAATAAATAAATAAGGAAATTTTGAAGAACTTGTAAGTGGAGACAATACATAATCAGTTCTTGGGGGTTTAAAATTTTGAAATTAATTAAATGAAGACTTCATGGACTCGATATCACTAGAACACACTGGCCTTTAGATGCCTCTTATTTTTTGGTGCCATATGCACACATTTTTACCTATAATAACTAACAAGCTAATAAATTTTTAAATTTTAAATATGTATAAAGCAACAGAGGTGATTATTTTGAAAACTAAACTTACCTCTTGTTCATCGATAGATAAAGAATTAGCTATCATTTTTGTATGGAGGGCAGTGGGAAATGTTGTATTCTATATATCATATAATGCCTCATAATACAAGGCCTAAATATAATTGGAGGATGAAATGGTGGAAGTGTCTTTAGAAAATGCATGATTCAACTCAGCCTTAATCCTACTGAATATAACCGTGTACCAGTCATATGACACCTGATAGAGAATGAAGAATGTAATAAATAGCCTAGAAGGGAAGGTCTACTGATCTTTCCTGTAAAATAATTTTGGCTTGGAATAAATGCATAATATATTTGAGAAATGGATTAGATATTTTTTCAACCTGAATTCTCTTTCTGAACTGACTATTTGCAATAAAAGCAAAAAATATGTAATTATAACATCAAACTAATAATAATGATTCAGGAATAATAAAAAAATGTCAATGTCACTAATAAAATTAGCACTTACTAGCTGGGTATATGGCCAAGTTATAGATAGACTCCAAGTACTTTTTGTCTTCATCGGATAATAAAACTTTGTTGTTAATAGGGTTTGCATTGCAATGTGGAAGGCCTATTTAATTATGAAAATCTAATGGAGAGGTGTCAAAGGATATAGATTTAGTGTTAAATCACATATAGAATCAAGTCTCAGTATGATTATAGCAAGAAACCATAAATCATAACAGGTTATGGTTAATGGTCATGTCATATTGAGGTATTTATACCAGGCCTCTGAGTTCACAGGCGTAGTCATATAAAATTTCCAAATTGGTAGTTTGAGTGTGGCTTATGAGACCCCATCCATATGTCCTTTTTACATGCTCTTGTGACCTTTTTAAACACCTTCTTGCTCATCACTAGTCATCTAGAACCTTCTAAACCGTAATACCACCTCAACCAAACCATATTTTTTGTGCCAATCTTGTTCTCCTAAGTCTCGAGCCTATAAGATAAGAGCACCAAATTTGAACTATAGTGTCAAACCCCAAAGTGTCCCATTTTTTATGCTCATATACATTTATACTTTGAGCCTCAATGGTCATTTCCATTCAGTCCTTATCCTTAATTAGGTTAGCCTAGCTCGAATACATCTGACCCATGACCAATTATTCCCTATAAAAGCCCACACAAAGTTCATTTACAAGGGAGGTGAAAAAAATTACAAAGCAAACAAGAAATACAAATAAATAGCAAAAGCGAAATTCCCTATTCTCTGAATACAGTCACCCAACACAGCTACACACCTACTCAAATCTTCATACCAGTCCCTACCCACCTCAAACACTATCAAATTGGCATTTACATTTGCATCACATTATTGCACAAAGCACACTAGGTGGGAAAACTACATATGACTTGATCCATCTTCAAAGTATTAGTATGTAGGCAGCATGCCCATACAAAGGGTGTGGATTGTATGTTCAGTGCATTTTACCCACTAACCCCCCTCCACTCTTTCTCAAGTGATTCAAATATCATTTTATCAATCATAATGGAGGGTTAGGGTTTGAAGAAAAATTAGATCTAAAACAAGTTTCATCGATAACCAGTGCTTGATTTTTCATAGAAAGGCTCACACAAGCATAACACAAATGCCCAAAAAGTTTTAGGTCTCTATAATAAGTTTGGACAATAGCGACAGGAACAAGAAATAACACTCAACACCAAAACATTCACTTTTTAGTGCTCATATCCTTTCATCGAATGAAAACCAGATTCAAGTTTATGACATTGTCCAAGTCCTGCATAGCCATTTCCAACCTCTGTATCAGCCATTTCAGTCTATTTTCAAGCTAAGTTATATTTCTTCCTATTTATTTCTATTTTTAGAAAGGTGAAGAAGATAAATAATTGCACAAATTAGGGCTGTGATTATTGTTAGATTATGTACTAATTTATTAATCTAGACCCCTAAATAAAATAGTAATAAAACTCCATTATTTCAAAATAAGTTAAATCATTTAGTGAATTTGAATTACTTCATTTGCACACAAAAACCCTAGGGAAAATTCCTTACTGATTTTAGCAATAATTTTTTGATTCTTCCTACATATATAAATCAAAATTTCATATTTAATTTTTAAAATTCACAATATAAATTTAAAAAATTATTTTATTTCAAACCCTAGTTGAATATACTTGGTCCTTATATTTTTTGAGGTATCACCTTACATGTTAGTGAGCTTCGTATCCTTTTTATGCATATTCTAGTTTGTTATTTTAAGGACTTTACATTTCCTTTATTCAATACTTTCCTTCCATTGCATCTTTATTATTACAACTTATTACAAAAAATTTAATCCACTTTCACTTTGTTTTTCTACTTAACAATGGCCCAATATACCGACTTTGATGAAAGTGATAAGAGGGAACTTCAAGGCCTTTTAACTAAAAATCTTGATATGCAAGATGATATGCTTAAAATACTACAAGAAGAATAACAAAAAGCAAACAATGGTAAATCCTCTCAAACCATAAAACAACCAGTTGAAAATGACAGTATGGGGGTAACTATGTCTTACCAAGCCCTTATAGTAGCCCAACCTTCTTATGTGGCACCACTAATTACAACTAGTACATCTTCACCTCCTAATGTGGCTTCCTTGTGCAAAGGATAATTGTTTTTCAATCTAAGGTGCTACATCTTGAGCAAGATGCCTCTAGACCAACACAAGCTTTGGACTCTTTTGCTCTACTTCATACACCATTGACATGCCATATTACTTCTACACCTTTACCACCAAGTTTTTTTCAACCCAAACTCACTCTATATGATGGCAAGGGTGATCTGGAGACACAATTGAGAGCTTTTCATGTAGCATACTTAGACTATGTGCCAAATGATTGGTTACTAACCAAGCTACTTCCATGAAGTTTAAAGGATTAGCCTCTACAATGGTTTTATAGTCTACTGAATCAGGTAGTCAACTTATTCATTCCTTTAGCTAAAATTTTCCTAGCTCATTTCAACATTAACATATATGACAAGATTTTTTATGCCTAAGTTGCACAACAAAAAAAAAGGTCAAATGAGCATCTCATAGATTATGTTCCTAGATATAAGACTATCTTGGTTTAAATGACTAGAACCATGACCGATCAAGGATTATAAGATCTCTTCAAATAGAGACTTCTACCATCTTTGCAAGAGTTAATAATGTTCAAAAAAAATTCTTCCTTCACTAAGTTATGTCATACACTAAAGGAAAGGGAAGTCAACTTAATTTCAATGGGTAAACTCAAGTACACAAGCATATCAGAAATAACAAACAAGAGTAATATTAAAGTCTCATACAAAGTAAAGGTTAATGATAGTAAAAGTCAACATCAACTTACATTTAATGTGGCTTCAAATCCCCTCAACGAGTGGTTTTATTAGTGCCTCCTTGGTGAGCCTTTACTAATCTACCAATATCTCCAACCAGACTCTTACAACAACTATTAGAATGTAATATCATATCTTTCCTTCCTATTTGGTAATTTGCTACAATAAAGTTTCTTCCACATGGATATGATCAGAATGCATTCTATGATTTTCAAAGGGAACCAAACCACATAATGAACAAATGCATCAGTTTATGGCATAAGACACAAGACTTGATATTTGACAACTTTATTGATCTTGGCACTCTAGTTGAGCCTCATCGGATAAAGAAAACACAGGACAAGGTTCTAAAAAAATTCTCAAACCCTTTCTCACAGCATTCTAAATAGGAGATAGATGACACATCATGTGTTCACCATGCATATCATGTATATCCTCCACCAACTACATACCAGGAACCTTTAATTTAGTCACATTCTTTGAACAACATGATTGATGTGTATAATTCTAGAGTTCCAGGTAGAGCTTCGATCTCCTTTTAAAAGTAAGAGATAGTTGAGGATGATTCAAATTACTATGCACTCTTTATCGGATCCTACATTGATCACCATCCCATTCATAGTGTTCTCATAGATAATGGATCTAATGTGAATATGTGCACTATGACATTAATTCAGCATTTAAGATATTCAAAGTAGGAGATCACTCTGATGGACATAATTATCAATGGATTTAGTGAACACATATAGAGTTCATTGGGTGAGATTGTACTTTCTCTATAAGGGTTGGTCTAGCACATGTGGCCACACCATTTACTATTATTCTCAGTGTAGGAGTCTTCAACATATCGCTTGGTTGACCATGGATCCATAAACTTTGTACAATACCATATATAGTTCACAGATACATGTAATACATTCATGCTAATCAAGTTGTTATAGTTAGTGTAGTTTTGTATGAGTTACCACTCCCCACTTCAGAGCCATCTCTTATTCTGCAGTCGCTAGTTTTAGCTTCTCCACCAATTATAGTTCTTCCTCCAATTAAAATTCAGACATAACTGAGGCCTCCCTCATCAGCACATAGAGTTCATACACTTCCACGGAGGCCTCTCTTAAAGTGACCACTACATCAGTGATAGCTTTAAGACTCTAGACGTTTTCTAGCTATAGTAGTCACAACTAGGGTAGTATCATTGAGGTCTCATGCCTCTACATATAGAGGACATTTTCAAAGAGCATCTTTTACTACTATATGGGTCTCTAAGAGCTTCATAGTTGCATCCATTTCTTAGAGTTACATGGGGACCCCACAGTCAGTTTCCACTATAGAGATTTTAGAGCACTTACAATATACATAGATTTTAGATTCATAATCTCAACCGTTCCATCATGCTTCATGATCACGCATGATCCCTATCCTTGATATAGGACACCATGATAGGGTGTCTCTTATGAGACTCATTGGTTAGTATCATTTCTTCTTAGTCTTTTTTATATAAGTTTATTTCTACTTACTTGTACATAATTTTCTTAACTTACTTGTACATAGTGTCTTTTTGCTTACTTATATATAGCTTATTTCAAAATACCAAAAATAATACAACATTTAAAAATACCAAAAATAATATAATATTTCAAAATACCAAAAATAATATAACATGTCAAAATACAAAAACATTCAAATAACTCAAAACAACAAAAACTTTTTAACTATATGCATCATCCATGCTCTACATTTCTAGTACCATACTAGACTTACATTTTCCTATTCTATGCTATTCTCTTTTGATTTATCTACATTACCATGCTTCACTTGATCTTCTTTGAGTGTGTTTAGTAAGACCCAAATCTTTCATTGCTTCACTCTACCCATTGAGGGGGCATCCTACTTTTACATTTGAGATATACATCGACATATCTACCAATCGAGGGCATCTTCTACATGACTACACCATCTAGATTATATCATTCCTACACCACACACTCTAGTTATCATGTTGATGTACATTACTTACTAACTTACATAAATTATTCTATTGACACTCACTAATATAGAGCACTTGTGTATTTCTTAGCATCTACCTAGTCTTGTACTATATGTTTTGCATACTTTTACTTCTTGATTTGATTAGTTAGATGCAACAATATTTCCAACATTTACATGCCTTCTTTTCTTGATTCGAGTAGCTAGATGTGATTGCATTTCTTAGTTCTTATTTTGTTACTAGTGTGTGCTTTAGGACATTTGTCAATATCCTTTGCTTGTAATGTTATATGTGATTGTAGCCCTCATGCTAATATTTCTTATTTATAATTATATGTGTATGTGGGCATTCGAACATGTCTTATATGATTACTTTCCTAGTTTGAGTGATATGTGCCCATTGCCCTTGTTTGCTTGGCCCCTTGGCCTCTTATGTATGCTTATTGCTTCTAACCTTGTGTGCTTGTTTGTTTGTTTGCTTCTCAGTTGTTTTCAATGCCATGATCCAATTCATGCATTATTTTACCTTCTTAGATGCCATGATGTGCATCATGTTCCATCCCTCCTTAAAACTAAACAAATTTCCACTTTTAGCTCAGTATATTTCACATGCTATTACATATATCTAGGCATGCCCTTATTGATCTAACAATCTCCAATACAAACTATGCTATATCTTGAGACATCTTTTGGATTAGCATTACTATATCATGTATTTCATAGCATAACACACTTGCAGAGCTCTTTCTTTTGAGGGTAGTCATTACAGGGTCTTCATTCCTACCCTCAGAAGGCAAGGCAATAAATAAGAGTTTTTTCATAGAGATCAGAGCCTTTTACTGATCAAAAATTAGTTTTCAAAACACTTAGAACAATAATCAGAGCTCAAAACATGTAGAACAGACCAAAAAAATAGTTAAGAATAAGTAATAGTCATAAAAAATAATAAAGGACAAGAGCACTAGAAGTGGACAATAATGCTAGACACCAAAGTGTCCTATTTTTGGTGCTCCTATACAAATAGCCAAAAATCTAAAAAAAATAGAAACAAACAAAAAGGTAAGGTCAATTACAATTTTGTCAGCTATAGTTTAGTTCAGATTGGATAATTTCAATATAGTTTTACTCAAAGTATCTAGATATAGGGAGCATCATGCACAACATGATGGCTCTCACTTCTAGTTTCAGATTAGGCAATTTGTATAACTTCTAGATCAGAATCCATGTTACAGACACCAGTGATTAGGGGCAATGTGCATGACACATTTGACTTATTTTATTTCTAATTCATTGTATTACCCAAGTATTCTCAGCATTTGTGTGCCTTATTCCATCTACAGATGGTTGACATCATTTCAGAGTGGCTTTCATATAAGCGTAGTTCTTAGTTTCAGAGTGGCTTTCATACAAGCCTAATCTCCACCTTTTAAGTGATCAATATTGGCCTAGTTTTCAGTACACATTCAGATATCCACACTACATTGTCAAATTATCGAGTATACATGGGATTCATGATCCATCTCATATGACACACACTTCACTTAGTGGGCAATGATGGAACTAAATGATTATCTAGCATTTGTATTCTTGAGCCACCTAATCAAAGAAATTGGACACACAGTCCAAACATTGATTAACACTTGCATTATCACATAGCTTCACTACATAGTGGGTGATGATGGAGCTAAAAGGCCAGTCTTTGTATTCTTGAGCCACCCTCAAGGAATTGAACACTTAGCTCCATTCACGATATTACTCCTGGTATAACACATACCTAACATCACTCAACATCACAACAGGTTGTGTATTGGTTCATGTACCTAGTGAGGTGTATTTGTTCCTTTCTCTTCCTCTCTCTTTTATCCAATTTTTGTACATTCTTATTTTAGACATAACTTGTCTAGTAAGAATTAATTTATTCCTTATTTTCTCTTGTAGATTTACACTTCTTGTTATGTTATTTCTACGCACACTCAGCATCACACAACTTTATGAGCTTCACCCTTACAGGTAAGTTCAGGTACACTTTCTATTTTTCCTTTATCCTAGTATTTTATTTTGTTGCATCACTAGAATAAAGGGGGGTGAAATGTAGTCATATAAAATGTCCAAATTGATAGTTTTAATGTAGCTTACGAGACCCCATCCATAGGTCCTTTTTGCATGCTCTTGTAACCCTTCTAGACACCTTCTTGCTCATTACCAATCATCCAAAACCTTCTAAACCCTGATTCCACCTTAGCCAGACTATATTTCATGTGCCAATTATGTTCCCTTGGGACTCAAGCCTATAGGACATGAGCATTGAATTTAGACTATAGTACTGGACCCAAAAATGTCCCATTTTTGGTGTTCCTTTCCATTTGCACTTTGATCCTCAACAGTCATTTCCATTCAGTCCTTATCCTTAATTAGGTCAACTTAACATGAATACATTTGACCCATGACTAATTATTCTCTATAAAATCCCACTCAAATTTCATTTACAAGGGAGGTGATAAAACTTAAAAAGTAAGAATACAAACAAAGCACTGAAACAAACTTCCTTATTCTCTGCATACAATCATCTAACACAGCTGCACACCTACTCAAATATTCATACCAATCCCTAGCCACCTCAAACACTATTAAATTAGCATTTACATTTGTATCACACTATTACACAAAGCATACTAGGTGGGAGACCTACATATGACTTGTTCCCTCTTCAAAATATTGGTATGTAGGTATCATGCCTACATAAGGGGTGTGGATTGCACATTCAGTGCATCTTACACACTAACCCCCCTCACTCTTTCTCAAGTGATTCAAATATCATTTTATCAAGCATAATAGAGGGTTAGGGTTTGAAGACAAAATTAGCTCTATAATGAGTTCCATTGACAACTAGTGCTCAATTTTTCATAGGCAAGCTCACATAGGCAGAACACAAATACCCAAAAAAATTAGGTCTTTATGATAGTTTGGATAATAGTGGTAGGAATGAACAACAACATTGGACACCAAAGCATCCACTTTTTAGTGCTCTTGTCCTTTCACTAAATGAAATATAGGTTCAAGTTTATGAAACTGTCTCATTCTTGTATATTCATTTTTAGCCTATGTATTAGCCATTTTAATCTTTTTTCAATCTAAGTTATATTTCTTCTTATTTATTGCTATTTTTAGAAAAGTGATAAAGATAAATAATTACACAAATTAGGACTATAATTATTACTATATTTTGTACTGATTTATTAATCCAGATCCTTAACTAAAATAGAAATAGAATTCCATTATTCCAAAATAGGTTAAATCATTTCACAGGCATCTATCCAATCCACATAGGATTATGGATACTACACTAATTAAAGGAAGTCTGGACATGATAGATTTTTGAAAATTATGTTTTGGATGACCCCTGTTTGAGTTTCTAAGGATTCCAAAGCCATTAGAATTTTGATTAAGACTTGAGAGTTGAAGGATAAGTCTAAAAATAAAAGGGAGGGATGAGAAAACCCTGAGAATAATATATGAAAATGAGGGTACTTAGGGGTATTTATAAGCCATAAGGGGCAATAGAAGTAATGGGTTCACATGACTAGTGAAATCTAGTCATGTTTCAAGAACTACCACCTAATAGCACAAAATCAAACAATAGCAATATGTCATCTAGTGGCACATACATGCTGTCACTTGGTACTTTTCTACCACTAGCACTGTGTTGTCACTCAATGACATGTTGTCAAGTGACAACATAGTGTCGGGTGGTAGTATAGTGTTATCACTCGGCATCATGTTGTTATTTGATAACATCATGTTGAGGGGTAGAACAACATCAAGCAGTGGTATAATGTTGAGCATCAACATAATGTTATCGTCTGATGACATGTCAAATAATATTGTTGCTTTGTAGTATGGTGCCACTCGACATCATGGCACTACTCAATAGTATGACATCATATGATATCATGGTATCACTCGATAACATGATACCACCTGACATAATCTTGCTAAGTGGTAGCATATCATTGTTTCTCGATAGCATGTTATCACCCAGCATCATAATGTCAATCGATAGTAGAACATTATAGCCTTTCACCTAGAAAAATGTTGTCAAGCGTTGTACAAAAAATAAATAAGGTAATTTTTTTTCTTGGATACACTCAAATTCATCAAGGCTACAAATCTGATTTGCCTAAACAAACTGTTTTTGACATAGTCTCTTAAAATGAAACCTATATTGCATACCAAAAAATAACAAGTAAAAATATTATAGAAAAAATAATAGGTAGACACCCTAGTAAAAAATTAGAAAATACAATAGACATAAATAGTAAAAATAATAATAAATAGAAACAAAAAAACCTTAAAACCTTGGCAAAAATAGAAAGTATAAAACTTAAGAAAACCGTACCAAAAGTCTTACACAAAATTAATATTTTTCATAAAAAAACAACACAAAAACTTTATGATAAAAAACATGTAGAAATTATAAACACTAAAACCTTGTAAAAAATAGGAAGTAAAAACCCTAGGAAAACCCTTCCAAAAACAATAAGTAAAAAACCTAGAAAATTTTATCAAAATTCCAAAAGGCATGGAAAAAAACTCGCAATATAATTTATTTTTTATATTTATTAAAATGTCCTTATTTAATTTTCCTTATTTATACAATCCATATAATTTTAAAATAATATTTTTTAAAATTAGGCATGTAAAAAGGAGAAACCCCATGATATAGTAGATAAGTACCATACCGCATCCATCATGTGCCTTGATTATAATATATACATTGAGATTTATATGTGTACCCACCACTTAGGTGTTTTGACAATATATATGTGGTGAGATTCCAACGACAACGCAACATAATTTTTTTGATTCAAGAGAGTTAAGGAGGAAAACATTTTATTTTATTTTATCATATTTTAGTTATGCCTTTAAAATTGTTTTCTACTTCATATTTTTTTTTTTTTAACCTTATCTTAAAATTTTAGATCCTCATCTTTTGTGCCATCCTTTTAACCTCATCAATCTCATATTTTATAATTAAAATGATAAAAGACCAACCCCATTAGCCTTGAGGAAGTGTTGCTTATAATGTTTTTGGGGGGATATAGATTTTCCACATGATTTTGGTGGCTATCAACCATCTCATTTGAAATGTACACTATATATGAGTAATGTGAAAATATTATCTTCGTTACTTGTGTTAATTATAAATGTTCATTCATTATGGCCATATTTCAATTTTTGGTCCATCTATTTTACTGAGTATTTTTTTGGATAGGGTCATCCTTGTAAGGTGTTGTTTGAGGGAAACTTTTTTTTTGAAGTAGTTTAGAGCGATCTGACCCCCACCATTACATCTGAAAGGGTAGAAATCCTAAGGATAGAATGTAAAAATAATAGGGTTTTCTAACAAAATTTGTGGTGACATATTTAGGAGGATACATATCTCACTCGACTACACTCGATACCATACGAACAAGGAAAACTTATGGGGTTTTTATGGGTTTTTAATTTTTTGCAAAAAAAATCTTTGTAGACAGAATAGTCCATATAGACTGTCACCCTATCTATGTGTTATTCATATTTTTTTGTGACTTATCTACCCTTAGCCACCACATGTCACATATAGTATTTTTTTTTCATGTCAATCCCTATACTCCTACAAAGTGATGTTCATTGTAACTTTATGTATTATCCATACCATTGTCTATAGCTCATGTGTGTTCTTTGCCCCTATGTCATGCATAATTCCAATATGTATGCCATACTTTTCCATGTTTATTTATGCACCTACATTGTTGTCAATACATAATTACACCCCTTATCCCTTAGTCACATTCCCTGAGCTCTATGGGACTGTGTAGTCTGCTAGACTGCTAACCAAAACCACCAGTTCCCAATCAAGTCCATGTGGTCATGATCTCCATGTGACTAATAGAAATCAATGTATGTGCTAACCCCCTAGTTGACATATGATTGTGGAGCTAGCCTCTTAAGCCCCTAAGGGATTTCATATTTCCCTCTTAGGTAAATTTGGCCATGTTTCACTCTAAGGCACATAACTTGAGATCTTGGATAATTGGGAGGCTCCTTTTTTGTTAGATTCATTTTTTGATGTCAATGCAATGTCAAAATTTGTATGTCATTTTGGGCACTTTATTTTCATTGGTGCAACATTTATTTTGGTGCAACATTTATTTTAGTGCAAGCCTACTAGAAACCTCATTTTTATACCTTAATGGGTTCATATCTTGAGATCCATTAGGAAATTTACATGTTTTTTGAAATTTTGTAATGTTTTTAGTAGAATCCATTAGCATGTTCACATCTAAATTATACTATACATAATTTTATATTTTTATCTTTTTTCTCATCTTTATTCTAACATTTCAACTCACACTACAAACTTACAAGCAATAATGAAAGATTGTTCTTCTTGTTTATGTAATTAACAGTTAGTTTTTATATTAAATAGGGTATTTTCAATTTGTGAAACCTTGGGTTATGTGAAAACATTGTTAAACTTACTTCACTATAAGTATTTGCATGTTTTTTCTCATCTTGTGGGTGTGTTTCTATTTTAAGTTCATTCTAAGGCCTTTTTTTCCTTATTGTAATGGCTTCATGCTAATACCTTCACACCTTCATCTAGGACAATAATAACCTACAGTCATAAATTGATATGTTATTTTCTTAGGTATGTGTTGTTTAGGAGGATATGGTTAAACTAGTTGAAGAGATTAGGAAAATTAAAAAATAAATGCCCTGCCTCTTATTCATTTTCCTAGAATATTCCCTCATTCACTCATTATAGGACATAGTTTCACACTTGCATTGAAAGGTTGACACTATGGACACATATTCCATTGAGCCTAATCTATCATGTGACACATTACATGTTCTTGATTATGGTATGCATCTTCTTGATGAACTTTTAGATAGTGGTCTACTATAGATCATGAGATGCCTTTTACATATGATGTAACATTTATAACACCTACAACAATCCCAATTTCATATCTACCTACATATGTGTTTAACTCATTTAAAAATCACACCACTAGTTTTATCTCTCATATATTATGTTGCATGGGTCATATTGATGGAGGTATTGGTGAACACTTACAAGACACCATTTCCCCCATCTACCCTATTAACTAGAATGCTTGTTAAGGCATTTGCTATCAAACATGTATTTCACCTTCATTAGGACCACTTTTTACATGCACAACTCTAAGTTTTGTTCGCTTCATTATTTATGAGGACATAGAGTGACACATAAGTTTTGTTGCATCTTCAATTAGGTGTGGGAGACCTAATATTGCTTATATTAGGCATGAGAGTCCTAACACACTTGGAAATTTAGATGTTTCCTTCCATGCCATGTTTGTTCACATGTTACTAAATCACATGAAATAATCTTCATTTCACATCCATGTTCATTTGGGATGGATTTCATATCAATTATTGAAGTGTCATTAGTGATTTTTTCAAGGATTCAATCGATGTGATTCCTCTAATTTTTATTTGCATCGTTCGCACAAATTTTTATATTTCCTAGTAAATGTCCTTTGTTTTAGAGAAAATATGATGACCTTTTTTTACAGATAAACACTCTTCTTGCATGGAGATATTATGGTGGATATGGTGTCTTTTGTGTTTTTTGATTTTTTTTTTATTTATCTTATAATCACACTAAATTATAGTGTCATGTGGGATTTTTTGTTTCAACCTTGTTTATTTTCATGCATATGAGTGTTTTGTCTTGCACCTTTTCCTATATAAGTTGTTGGTTATTTTGTCTCTCCCATCACCATTAGTTCTATAATTGATAGCTTTTAGCTATTTGATAATTGATTATATATGTTTTTGACATCTCTTTGGTGTTCAAGTAGTGGATTTAGACCACTCATATAGTTATCTTGAGGTTTTTCACCATGTTTTTACACCCATTCTACATAGCCATTTTTTGATGTGGATCAACCCTTCCTATAGTCTAATTGAACCATTCATTTTTTTGAGAAAATTTTGCCTCTTTGATAGATTTTTTTTACACAATAAATTTTTAGCATCCCTAGTGTCTCTTTTTAGCTATCTTTTATGAGATTTTTATTTATTTTAAACACTACACTTGATAGTGTTATCATCTGGCATCCCCAACAATTTTTTTAGTTCTTCAATGTTTTTTTAGTGGATTCAAATCTCTCATATAAATATTTTCATCCACTCCACCCATTCAATATTATGGTGGGTTATGACATTATACAGCTTTCTTTGGTTGTTGTGTGTAGTTTCCTTTCTTATCCTTATAGTGTCACATCTTAGCATGTACATTTGGAAGTTTCTTCAATTGATGGTATTCATTTGGTGAACTTTTTTGTATTCTCAACACCTCATTTGATAGATTGACAGTATCCTTGATGGTCTTCTTTGTCTTCTTCGATGACCAAGTTGTGGATTTGAACCACTCATTGAGTTTTGATTTTTTCACTGGTTAGTCATTCACTTGCACTTTTGTGATGGATTCAACCCATCTTGTGCACCTCCCTTTAGTGTTGGATTTAGCTCATTTGGTAAAATTTATTTAGTGATGGATCAACCAATACATTATACTCTCTTCAGTGATAGACCATATCATCCTCTTTCAACATTATGGTATACTACTTATGTGTTTTAATGCTACTTGGATGCCTTGTAACATATATCTCAGCACCTCCAATCACTTATTTTATTTTACTAATTTTTTTAGAAGCCCTTGTAGTATGTCTCATTTTTTCTAGTGTACTTTATTGTACATTAGTATCTTATTAGGCCTAGTTGTTGGGACTCATTTTTAGAGGATTCTCAACCTTCTTGTTTTGTATAGGCTTCTCTAAGTTACACTTAAGGGGGTTGTTGGTGCATTATTCTATATGCATTAATAGTAAGTTAAAATATGTTATCTTAAATATGCTAAGTCTATGCTTAGTCACACTTATCTAGGCTTATAATGGGTAAGTGCACAAAATTTTGGGATAAAAAAGGGCCTACCCATGGACATGATTTTTTAAAATTTTAAAAAATTTAAACTTATGTAGATAATTTGAGATGGCTACACTCAAAATTTGAAGATGGTATAAAAACATGAATTATAGCATTTTGAGTCTAGTTTTTAAAAAACTATTTTTTGAAAAATGGTTAAGTATAAATAGGTCAAACATCTAAAATTTGAAGAGTTTTGTTCCCAATATCCGTCACTTGCTTTTGTGGACAACATACAGACCAAAATTCTCCTTTTCTTTCTTAAAAATATTCTGAGCAGTTAAGTTTTTTAAATATTCAAGCCTTTTCAACTAAGAAAGTCACAGGTTCAATAGGCGAGCTTTCTTCAAAGGAAGTTCAAAACATTTAATGCTTTTCCTTAGTGTTTTGAGGATGGTTCAATGCCCAGGTTAAATCAAAAGACTTAACGACGGGCTTCAAACAATTAGAATGAACCACTTTGAACCATTGACCCATTGAACCCCACCTCTGCAAGGTTTAAAGGTTTAATGAGTTCAAAGGTTCAAAGACTTTGGTGGACTTAAAGAAAATAAGGCTTCAAAGAGTTAAGATTGAACTTTGAACCATTGAGCCTTGAAATTCAAAAGGTTCAAGGTTCAATGAGTTCAATAAGTCTGAAAGACTTAAAGAAAAGAAGGAATCAAAGAGTGAAGATTGAACTATTGAACCGTTGAACCTTAAACCAAAAAGAGTTCGAATGTTCAATGAGTTCAAATGTTCAAATGACTAGATGGAATTAGAAAATCTAGAGAGTTCGAAGTTTTGAAGAAATCAAAGAAATAAGATTGAATCATTGAACCGTTGAACCTTGAACCAAAATGGTTCAAAAGGTTCAAAGGTTCAACAAATTCAATAAGTTTGATGGACTTAGATAATAAAAGTCTTCAAAGAAAGAGAATGAAACTTTGAACCTTGAAACCGAAAGGTTCAAAGATTCAACAGGTTCAATGAGTTCATAAGTTCAAATGGAAGCTTCAAGTAAATGAAGGAAACAGAAGATTCTAGAAAGAAGATCAAAGAAATGGTTTGACCGAAGAAGAAAAGAAAGCAAACGTGGCCCTTCACAAAACATTGAACCTTTGAACCAAAAGAGTTTAAGGTTCAAGGTTCAAAGAGGTTCAAGGCGACCAGTGACATCTCTGTAGATGTCAAATTCAAGGTAATGAAATAGCCATTGATTTTCAAAAGACTTGAGAACAAGCTCAGCGACCAGCCCAGAAAGGAGCCGAAAAACTAGCAAAAAGTGAGAAGATAGCCTCGAGAGCTCAAATTGCCAAGGAAAGACAAAACATGGCAAGAAAGGGGGGAATGACTACAAGAAATTTAGAAATATCTGTAGGGGAGTTATTTCCAATAGGTGGAACAGTCCACTGGGTAGACATCATGGAACACAAACATTCATAGATGCGGCCTATTTTTCTTCATTGAGTAAAGGCAAATGGACAATTGTGTAAACATCATTAAGAATACTAGATAAACCATGCTGAGGAAAGGACATTTTGAGATAATTTAGAATGCCAATGTCAAGGTCGATGCCCTATTCCAGCATGGCCCTTTCACAGATATTCAATGCATTTAATTCAACATGGGCCATTTTTATGAAAACAAGCACCCAAGTATTTCTTGTGATGTTATATATTGTAATCTCTCATTTTGTATAGAAGAGATCTCTTTATTATCAAAAGTGAAGCTCTACCCAAATTGAAAGGCATTCCTGAGACTTTGAGCTCATACTATTAATCATATTTTGTTAAATGAATGAGAAAGCAAGTGACCTTTTAAACATTGTGTTGGAATAAGCTGGTGTCTTCTAGGAAATTATTCTTATGTTTGTTTCCTAAATACAATCTTGTCCACTTAGTAAAATAAGCAAAACTAGTGGAAGTAAGATGAAAGATGCCCTGAAGCCAACTGTGGGATACTTTGTGCTACCATAAGTGTCTTCAGTCTGTGTTTTGTGTAAAGGATACTAGAGAGACTTTGAGCTCTCTTTATCCTTTGTAATCCTTTACTCTGTTATAGTTTTAGGTGCAGACTTTGAGCAACATTTAATCTTTATGTGCTACCTTGCCATAATTAGTAGGAGAGACAATGAAAGACTTTGTGCTTTTGTTGTTTTCTTGTGGTTTCTATTACTACCTAGGAAGAATCCTACTGTTGGCTGAATATCACTTCTGAAAGAAGAGAAGTGCCTTTCAATAATTACACCAGAATTCTCCTCTATTATGTGAACATCATCTCTAAAAAAAGAGAGATAAATGGTATGATTTCACCCCTGTGTCTATTTTTAGCTTATATATATATTCTATAGTATATAATAGTTTATAGGGAACCTCCCCTTACGGAGAGGAGAGATTTGTCCTAATCTAGCTATGGTCACCACATCCATTTTGCTGTATAAATCTCTTTATGTTGTGGTTGATGTAACCATTTTGTCATCAGTCAATTGGTGACAAAATATTCACCCAACAGTTTTTGGTGACTCCTGTGGGGAAGAACGTGCAGTTTGAAGCCTCAAGCTTTAAATTGAAGCAATTTCAATTTTTTTCCATATCTATTTTACACTCTGGTAGATCCATCATACACATGAAGCCAGAGAGCTCAAGGTATTATTGACCCTGTATTTGAGCTTGTGCAACAAAATAATTTTGATATTTCCCCTCCATAAACTCACCTTCAACAAACTAGGAGTTTTCCTCCTACAAACATTAGGTCCCCAATACCATGAAAAGCTGCTCTTTCCTCTACTAGCAAAGCCTTGTCTATACATATCTCACAAAGAATTATTATCCCTCCTTTCAACAGCCATATCATTATAGTCCAAGGCCCTTGGGGTAATACTTTTGGTCCTCTGAATCTAACCCCACCTTTACATGAGCTACCTTATAGCTCAAAAAAAAAATTCCAAGTTCTATGGTGATGGGAAGGTTCATCCTAAGCATTGAATATGAAGACATTGCAGTCAGATTGTTTGTGGAGACATTGCAAGGCACTACTACAGACTAGTTTTATCATCTACGAGCACAAATAGTGACTGACTGGAACACTCTCAAAGTTAAATTTAAGGTCAGATTCAAACCTACAGAAGATGCACATGCCCTGTTAGCTCAACATACATAAATGAAGAAGGAGCCTCATGAACCCATGAGAGACTTCATTGCTAAATTCAACAAGCTGATGAACAAGATTTCCATAATTGCTAAACTGATGCCTGAGAATCTCAAATGCTTCTTCATCAATTCTCAGCTTCTTAAAGTGAGTTTCTTGTTGAGGTGGGTTGGCCAAATAGATCTTGTTGTAGCTCAAATTTTGGTGACTGAGGTTGAAGATGGCCTTATCTTGGCAAGAAAGATAAGAAGAGATCCTAATAGAGGTAAATATTCTTCATCTTCTAAATATTCTTCTATAGGCACCACTGATCCTATGGTGCAATAGCTAGCAAACAAATTTCTAGCTCTGAAAAAGTAAATGGCAAAAGGGATGTCTGTTCCTCCTTCTTACTAGGATATACCAAGGAAGATGTTTCCCAACTAGTCGTATCAGGGAAATGCTGCCAGAAATCAAAGGCAACCAAATCACCTTCCTCCCCCACCAGGGAAGCTTGCCATTAAAGAAGCACCAGTTAACTCAGTAGTTGGTTATCTTGAAACTGAATCTAATTTTTCTTTCCAAACTGAGTTTAAACAAGAAGATGACGTTGATCCCTTTACAAAAGGCCAAGAAGAATCAACTGGCGACTCTAACATCAATTTTTTGAATTACCAAGATGAACCTAGAAGTAAAGGTGAAGTATTTGATGGATCATATGTTGTATTTACTAGGTCCCAAAATTAGTCAGCTCAACAAGCGAATAAATAAAAAATAGGAGAAGAATCTCGACTAGCAATTTTAATTGATAAATGAGAAACTTTAATGCCCGATGATCACTAAAAAATTAAGTACCTCAAATATTCCTTCACCTTCTACTTCAAATTCACAGACTAGTCCTACACCCAGTAAAAACTATATTGATGGATTGCCTTCCTCTATCTCTAATTCATTTCAGCCATTTGATATAATTGACCATGTTAAGAAGACCAAAATTCAAATGTTTAAGTTTGAATTTTTGCAATCCAACCCCGAGTAGTTGGATAGGTTAGTTTAATGCGTCAAGGATAAAACCATCCCTTCATGACAAGAAATTTTGAAAGTAACCCTTGTTCCCCCAAAGAACACACCTACCCAAAATAATCTTGTGATTACTCCTCCAGCTGCTCCTAGGAAGACAAAACGATTTTATGTCTCCTTGTTGATAAATGGTCATCAGCTAAATAATTGCATAATTGATTTTGGTGCATTTGACAATGTCATGCCCACCAAGGTGGTAGAATCAATTGGTCTCATGCTGACTAAGACCTTTGGTAGATGTTTTTCCATGGAAAACAAATAAGTGCCTTTGCTTGGACAAATTAAAGATGCTCAATTTGCATTTGTGGCCTTCCCAGATAAGAGAATCAAAATGACAGTCCTGGTGGCCGACATCCCAACCTCTTACGACATTCTTCTTGGGTGAAATTTTTGCAAGGACGTTGGTGGAGAATTGAGCATGAACCTATTTGAGGGGAGGATTCCTGTCAAGGGCATCATGAAATGGATGCTTCTTGAGAAGGAATTGAAGTACATTGTCACTCAAACTTCTGCCTCTAAAGCTCAAATTTTGTTTGAGTCTTTAGGCATGGGTAATTACTTTTTATCTACTAAAGACGTTCCTATTTCAATAGATGAAATATTAATAGGTGACAATCCAAAAAATTTAGATAAGACATCAGAAGAATCAGGAGGGCACAATACACATGAAAAAAGATCTCTTCCTAATGAAGAAAAATCTGAAAGAAGATCAAATTTTGATGATATTTGGATTCTAAAATTCAATGGCAGCAACTCTTCTACCAGTTCTGGATTTGGAGTTGTTTTGATATCTCATCAAGGAGATGTTTTTCCATATGCATATAAGTTGCAGTTCAACAACACTAACAACACTGTTGAGTATGAGTCTCTGCTGCTCGGCTTGAAGGCTGCTCAAGATAAAGGTGTTAAAATCCTTCATGCCAAAGGAGACACTGAGTTGGTGGTTTTTCAGGTGAGGAACCTATACCAAACTAAGAATGATAGATTGAGACGTTATCGCAGTTTGGTGTGATACTACATTGAATGTTTTGATGCTTTCATTATTTCTACCATGCCCAAAGAATTCAATAGTCGTGCTAATTCATTAGCCGTCTTTGCAACTTTCTTGATCCCTCACCAAGATTTCAAAGAAGACAGGTACACTATTGAGTTGGTCTTTTGACCAAGTGTACCTGATAATGCTGACCATTGGTAAGTATTCAATGGTGATAACCAAATCATTACTTTTTTGAAATTAAAAAATAGCTTTGAAAAGCTTCAATTTGAAGGCAGTGAATCTCCACTATAGGAATCAACTCCAAAGACAAATTCAAAAGCTGATAAAGAGTTCCTTTAGCTCAAAGGGAATAAAATTCCCAAATAATTAGTTTCTCTTGAGAAACTATTTGAGAAGCATGATAGATTTATCAAGGAACAACAAATAGATTCAAAATCCTCCAAAGATTTTGATCAAATCAATTTGAGTACAGAAGACAATCCAAAAATGGTCAACATTGGGAATTGTTGTACCCCTGATGAAAAACTCAAATTTATCACTCTGCTTCGCCATTATATTGATTTTTTGGCATATTCATATGATGATCTAAAACCTCTCAAACTTGAAGAAATCAAGCACAAAATTCCTCTCAAGATTGGGTCATTGCCTCACAAGCAGAAGCAGAGGCAGTACAACCCCAGGATATCAAGCATGATTTTGTCTGAGATATGAAAAATGTTGAATGCAAGGATTATTTTCCTAATCCATCATTCCACATGGGTTGCAAATATACTCCCTGTAAAAAATAAGTATGGATAAATTCATCTATTTGTTGATTTCAGAAATCTGAATCAGTCATCTTTAAAAGACAACTATCTCCTGCCCATCATAGATCAGCTACTGCAGATAGTGACTAGCGCTGAGATGTTATCAATGCTAGATGGCTTCTCAGGATATAACCAAGTGGAATTTGGTGAAGCAGACCAATATAAGATCACTTTCACAACACCTTGGGGCATTTTTGCATATCACAGAATGCCTTTTAGCTTGATCAATGCTGGCGCCACCTTCCAAAGAGCAATGAATCTTGATTTCAAAAATGAAATGGGTAAGTTCATTATGGTATACCTTGATGACTTGAAAATCTTTTCTAAGGATCATCCTGATCATGTGCATCATCTACAACAAGTGTTGGAGTAATGTAGGCAGAATGGTATTTCTCTTAATCCCAAGAAGTCAATTTTTTGGGTTACAAAAGGTAAGCTTCTTGATCACACTGTGTCCTAATAAGGCATAAAGATCAACCCAAAAAGGGTCAAATCAATTCAAGAGCTTGATCTTCCTGCTAATAAGACTGCAGTTCACTCTTTCTTTGGAAAGGTGAATTTTCTGTGAAAGTTCATTCCTGAATTCGCAGAGAAGACTCACCACATGGTAAATGTGATGAAGGGCAAAGCCACTTTTAGCTAAACTAAAGAAGTCAATTCAGCATTTCAAGACATCAAAGAAGCTATCGCCCATACCCCAATTCTGGTTTTCCTGATTACACCAAAGACTTCATGATGTATAGCTATGATTCTGAACATACGCTTTCAACCATTTTGGTTCAGTAGAGCAAAGAAGGTGTGGAATCTCCCATCTCCTTTATGAGTTGTCCTCTCAAAGGTCATGAGATGAAGTATTCAAACATGGAGAAGCATGCCTATGTTGTGGCAAAGGTGGTAAAATACTTCCATTTTTACATCTTGAACTCACACACTGTTGCTTTGGTTCCTGATACAACAGTCAAGTCCATACTAATTCAGTAAGAGTTTGGAACCAAAAGGGGCAATTGGATTGCTAAAATCTAAGAGTTTGATCTTATTATCAAACCTACAAAGATTTTGCAGGGAAGGGGTCTCTACCAATTATTTACTGACAACATACTAGAAGAAGAAGGGCATGAAGAAACATAAGTTGAAGACATGCCAATAGTTCTCTTTGTCACCACTACAAATGAGTGGTATTTGAATATTGCTCATTTTCTTACCTATGGTGAGTGTCTTGCTCACCTGTCTCATAAATAAAATAGGACTGTTAAGTTGAAAGCTACCAACTTTGTCTTGTAGGACAACGGTCTGTATAAGAGAAATATTGATGGGGTATTCCTTCACTGCATGGATAAAGTACAATAGAACAAACTTTTGGAGTCCATCTACAATTTGGCTTGTGGAGGACTTTTTTATACTCATGTGACTACCCATAAGATTCTATGAGCCAAGTACTATTGGCCTACTATGTTTCAAGATTCATATGCTTGGGTGCGTAGGTGCGAGCTATGTCAATAGTTCATTGGCAAACCCAAGTTGGTTGCCTTACCTCTCAAGCCTGTGGTGATAAAAGAGTCATTTTAACAATAGGGGATTGATTTCATTGGCACTGTAAATCCATCCTCAAGTGATGGACATGATTATGTCCTTACAGCCACATACTACTTTACCAAATGGGTGGAAGCCATTCCAGTCAAGCATGCCACTTCAGAGGTGGTATGTAATTTCCTCAAGGAAAATGTCATTTCTAGGTTTGGGGTGCCAACTAAGATTGTAACAAATAATGTAGCTCGTTTCTCTTCTCATGAGATCACCCAGTTCTGCTATTATTATGAGATTATTCTCTCCTACTCTTTTGACTATTATCCACAAAGAAATGGTCAAGTGGAATCAAGCAACAAGAACATGCTGACCATTATCAGGAAGCTGGTAGATGACAATCAAATAACCTGGCATAAAGCATTGCTTGATGCTTTATGGGCAGATAGAATTACACCCAAAAGGACAATTAGTATGTCCCCATTCCAACTTATGTATGGTCTCAATGTAGAGATACCAATCACCCTAGAATTACCAGCATTAAAATTAGCAAAGGTAGTAGAAGATTCAACTTTTGAAAGTTCCATCGACAAGAGGATCATGTGCTTGACTAAATTTATGAGCAATGAACTGTGGTGGTGGACCGAATTGCTGCGCATCAAAGTATGGTGAAGAGACTCTTCGACCAAAAAGCAAATATCTGTGATTTTCAGATTGGAGATCAAGTCTTGTTGTGGGACAAGAGGAGAGAACCAAAAGGAATGCATGGAAAATTTGATTCCTTATGGAGACGCCCATTTGCCATTCATCATTTAAATAGTGGAAATAGTTTCTTGCTGAAATAACAAGATGAGACGCCATTTGCTCTGTCTCACAATGGATAGCATCTGAAGTACTTCAATTATTGAAGTATCAAATAAGTCCAGTTGTACATATATACATTTATATAGTCTTTCTTTGATTTTTTTTGTGTTTTTCATTTGTTTTTGGCATCATTGGTTTTTGGCACCTTTCTTCTTGGGTAAGCATGACTTCGTAGCCCAATTGCATAGATGAAGGCACTAAGATTCTAGATTCTACTCCCTTTGATTGCTTTAATTTTCAATCAATGGAAGTTCCCCAATTGGAGCCAGCTATTGTTTCCAAAATCTATCACTTGCTTTTGTGGACAACATACAGACCAAAATTCTCCTTTTCTTTCTCAAAAATATTCTGAGCAGTTATGTTTTTCAAATATTCAAGCCTTTTTAGCTAAAGAAGTTACAGGTTCAATAGGTTGGCTTTCTTCAAAGGAAGTTCAAAACACTTTAGGCTTTTTCTTAGTGTTTTGAGGATGGTTCAATGCCTAGGTTCAATCAAAAGACTTAACAGTGGGCTTCAAATAATTAGAATGAACCACTTTGAACCATTGAACTATTGAACCCCACCTCCACAAGGTTCAAAGGTTTAAAGACTTTGATGGACTTAAAGAAAAGAAGGCTTCGAAGAGTTAAGATTGAACTTTGAACCATTGAACCTTGAACTTCAAAAGGTTCAAAGGTTCAAGGTTCAACGAGTTCAATAAGTCCAAAAGACTTAAAGAAAAGAAGAAATCAAAGAGCGAAGATTGAACTGTTGAACCATTGAACCTTGAACCAAAAAGAGTTCAAAGGTCCAATGAGTTCAAAGGTTCAAATGAATTAGATATACTTAAAAAATCTAAAGAATTTGAAACTTTGAAGAAATCAAATAAATAAGATTGAATCGTTGAACCATTGAACCTTGAACCAAAATGGTTCAAAAGGTTCAAAGGTTGAACGAATTCAATAAGTTTGATGGACTTAGAGAATAAAAGGTTTCAAAAAAAGAGAATGAACCGTTGAACCTTGAACCTAAAAGGTCCAAAGGTTCAACAGGGTCAATGAGTTAATAAGTTTGAACAGAAGCTTTGAGCAAATGAAGGAAGCAAAAGATTCTAGAAAGAAGATCAAAGAAATGGTTCGACTGAAGAAGAAAAGAAAGCGAATGCGACCCTTCACAAAAGATTAAACCTTTGAACCAAAATATTTCAAGGTTCAAGGCGACCAATGACGTCCCCATGGACATCAAATTTAGGGTAATGGAATAGCCATTGATTTTCAAAATATTTGAGAACAAGCTTAGTGACCAGCCCAAAAAGGAGCTGAAAGACCAGTAAAAAGTGAGAAGGTAGCCCTGAGAGCTCAGATCACCAAGGAAAGATAAAATGTGGCAAGGAAGGGGGGAAAGACTATAGGAAATTCAAAAATATCTGCAGGAGAGTTATTTTCAGTAGGTGGAATAGTCCACTGGGTAGACATCAGGGAACACAAACATTCAAGGATGTGGCCTATTTTTCTTCATTGAGTAAAGGTGAATGGAAAGTCATGTAAACATCATTAAGAAGACCAAAAAAACCATGCTAAGGAAGGGACATTTTGAGATAATTCAGAAGGCCAAAGTCAAGGTTGATGCCATGTTCTAGCATGGCCCTTTTACAGATAATTAATGTATTCAATTCAGCATGGGCCATTTTTATGAAAACAAGCACCCAAGTCTTTCTTGTGATGCTATATATTGTAATCTCTCATTTTGTATATATTGAAAACAAGCACACACACACACACACACACACACACACACACACACACACACACACATGGATTTTATACAAATATTAGATTCACAAATATAGACGGGAAAGAGAGAAAAGGGAATGTTTGTGTTTACCCATATCAAAGATGAGGAAGTAAATGATACATGTGCAATCATGTCAAGTTTCTGTCCTTATGGTTCTAAATGCAATATGATCATAAGAATTTTAGTTTGCAATATTAGGAAGGTCTTTGGGAAAGAGGTATATGAACGAGACTCCCATTATTAGTAAATGATATATGTGTGTGTGTGTGTGTGTGTGTGTGTGTGTGTGTGTGTGTGTGTGTGTGTGTGTGTGTGTGTGTGTGTGTGTGTGTGTGTGTGTGTGTACATACATATATATATACATATATATATATATATATATATATATATATATATATATATATATATATATATATATATATATATATATATATATATGCATGCACGCGCACACACACACACACACACACATGGATCTTATACAAATATTAGATTCAAAAATATAGATGAGAAAGAGAGAAAAGGGAATGTTTGTGTTTACTCATATCAAAAATGAGGAAGTAAATGATACATGTGCAGTCATGTCAAGTTTGTGTCCTTATGGTTCTAAATGCAATATGATCATAAGAATTTTAGTTTGCATTATTAGGAAAGTCTTTGGGAAAGAGGTATATGAACAAGACTCCCATTTAATAGGATATTATCACTTCCAAGCTAACTTCCACTAGGAATATGGGTATATATTCATAAAGAAGCTTCAAATATTTTGTTGCAAAATGTGTTTCATGTTGTCTTCATAAATAATGTCCTATCCCTGGAAGCATGTAATAGATTCTAATAAAATAGTGTATTGACCTCAGGTAACAAAAAGAGAAATTGTACCATATGGGTAATGGGTATAAGATATGAATACAAAATATACATCCTTAATTAGTGACCCAGTAAGAACAATGTAGGATGTTACTCCCAAGGAAGCATGGTCCAACATAAGACCATTCATGACTTTTATGTTTTTCGTTGTGTTATTTTTGCATTAATTCTTGAGAAGAGAAGTAAATTAGATGAAAAGAGTAAAACATATATGCTTGTTGTGCTATGTCTATTGTTAATGATGCACATTTCCTTTCTTTCACCTTAAATTCCCTTGCTATTATCACTCATTTTCAAGGGTAACATGTGGATTTATGTATAATGGTAATGGTGACATAATTCAAAATGAGAATATAATTATATTGAGCTTAGCAACTTCATTTTCAAGATAGTGCTACCTAGAAGGACCCCTAGATGAGTGTTAGATCATTTTATACAAGTATTCTCGTGGCATGTGAACTACCCTTATCTAATCTTGAATGAGATTGTTCATGGAACCTTTATGGGATTTTCCAATAATAGTTATATAAATACCACTGAGCCCATTCTCATAGCTTGCAACTATTGTAAATAACAGAGCAAGGATAAAGAGAGAGAACATGAAAATAAAGTATGAAAACAAAGAAAGATAAATTTAACTTAAACTTACAAGGCAAATATACATAGAATAAATGTACATAGAGCATAATATTAACTCAAAATTTTACCTCTATATAGGTAAATAATGTCATCCTAATAGAGGTATATGCAATAGTGGATGGCCTAGTAGCTGGATCCGAATATGTAAACAACGACTATGATAAATCAAATATTATAAATGTTGACTATGATGATGAAGGAACCGTCACCTCCTGTGACATAGAAAATGACATATATATTATATTAAATTTATATGTAAATTAATTTTTAGCTAAATTAAATTTGCAAATATAACTTAAATTTAACATGACATTTATATAAAATATACCTGCATCTATGTGGTGACTGATGTCTACAAGCCAAATGTGCATGCCAAAAATTAATCACTCATAAGAATATGATCTAATCCATTTGAACCATCGATGCCATCATCATCAGAAGGTCCTATGCACATAGTTACACATGAATTGTAAGGGTGGGGTCAGGGTTAGGTAGGTGGCATATCAATAGCATCACTTTGTGAAATTCTAATTGTATGTTGAATGAGTGTATCAGTGAGTGAATTAAGATCATAGAGAGTGTCTATCTCCATGACCTATTGAACTATAGAGAGGATATCAAGCTTAAAAGTCTTTTGGATATGAATCCATGTAGGCTGATTAGGTGCATGACATGTACCTAGTTGATATTACGTAGAGCCTTTTCTTCGGCCCTAAAACTCACTAAAATCAAAATAATTAGGAATCTCTTTGAGGACAAACTCACAGTAGAGTTTCCTCAAAAAATATAATGGGACCTAATGCTTGTTACATGGTGGATAGTCAAATACCATCCATCATCGATCCCAAAAATTAGCTATGATTAAGTTATGTACACAACGATGGATAGGAAAATGTTTAGAGGTTACAAGAAATGGGGCATTGGTGGTTAGGTTGATGAATAGGGCATAAATGGATGCTTTTAAAATTTATTTGTTCTTGACCTGAAGTGATGATAACTTGTCAACATAATATGCCCTAAAACTATCCCTATATGAGATCCATTAGTCAATTTGACTCATTATAAAGTAAATTTGACCTAATAAGGTCTCTAGGGAATTAGCTAGTTGGTTGCGGTAGGGTATGGTCAAAGTGGGATCCCTCATTCTATTAGTTAACTCTTAAATTTCACGTTTGTTTCCCATAATGTTGTCAATCAAAACCTATTGACTGCTAGGGGGTTTTGGGGAACTGTAGGAGGGTTAAGTGGAGGGATAGGAGGAGCAATAGGCTTTTATGGAGGGTTAGGAGGAGGAGCTACTAGAGGGTTTTGTAGAGGGTTAATAGGATGGGTTGTTAAAAAAACAAATTACAATTAAAAAATAGGGTTAAATAATGAAAATTATGAAAAATTAAGGTTAAAGAGGGAATATTTCAATCACTTACCTCTCTTAAATGGTGGCATTGTCGATCAGTAGGTTCATGGGATGAATCTAGAAAGTTTTTGGCACTTTTTGGTATATTCCACATAAAACATGATCACAAAAGCTAGGGGAGAGTGAGGAAACTTCAATGTAAAACGAGGATTTTGCATTCAAGTTTCCCTTTTTATTTTTTTTGTCACACAAGTAACGCGATTTCATTATTAACGTGATTATGTTATTGGAAATTATAATAATTTGTTTGCATTAATAATGTGATCTTGTTATTGTTCAATATAGCATGATCACATTATATAATAATGTGATTGTGTTATGTCTTGGTAATCATCGAGCCTAAATTTAAATAAAATGATCATGTTAATTAAATAATTTGATCATGTTATTAATTAACGTGATCATATTACCTATAATATTCACATAATTGTCCCCCAACTTCGTGCACTTATCTTTAAGTGCTCACTAATCATACTAGGGTAAGTGCATGGAGTTAAGAGATAATTTCATGGACATTTAGGTAACATGATCATGTTAATAAATAATGTGATTATGTTATTTAAATTATGGCTCAATAATTATCGAGCCATAATGTGGTCACGTTAATGTATAACATGATTGTGTTAATGTATAACATGATAGTGTTATTGTAAAATAATAACATGATCACGTTAGTGTTATTTTGTATATTAAAGAAATCTTTTGAATTTAAATTCAAATAATGCGTACGCATTATATAATGTATTATACAATACGTATGTATTGTTTTGTAATAAGACCAAAAACATCTCAAGAAGCATGTGGGAGTTGCACACGAAGGCAACTTTGATTATAAGCTTATATTTACTACTCTAAAAGTTAGTTATACACTAGTATACATGTTACATTTATTTTCTTATACTTTAAATTTATTTTAGTAATATAAGAAATTAGGGTCACTCAACATATTATAGAGTTGGTCTCACAATTGCATGCCTTACAATGTAGAAAATAAATTTTCAAAATCCAATCTGGTTAGTACTTAGGCATTTTCAGGGTCTAGGTATTAAATCTAAGGATTTCAGTACATAAATTTTGCAAATGATATCCATTTTTAGTAAACATATAGTCATTTTTTAAGTTTTTGTGCCTTTTGGATTGATTCCTAGAGTTTATAGGAGTCTTAGGTTTGTCAAAATTAAAGTTTGAAAACTACTCACCTTGAACTTGATCTAAAGTGGTGTGATTGGGGTAGTGGAGGTCATATTGATGACTCACACACATCAAACAACCACTTTATGTTATTTTCATTTGTTCATCATCCCTCCCTCATCCTTGATCACTTCCTACTCATCCTTCATTACCCATAATCACTCTCTCATCATTCCTCATTGTCCATAATCACTCCCTCATTAACCCTCATTATCTCAAATCATCTCTAATCACTCCCTTATCATCCATAATCACTCCATTGACCCTCAATATCACTCATCATCCCTAATCACTCCCTCCCCATCCTTTATCATCCCTAATCACTCTTTCCTTATCCCTCATCATACCTAATTGCTTCTTCATCCCTATTCACTCCTTCCTCATCCCTCCTCATCCCTAATCACTCCCTCATTAACCTTTATTATTTCTCATCATCTCTAATCACTTGAGCTTATCATCCCTAATCACTCCTTCATTGATTATCACATCCCTCACCATCCCTAATCACTTCCTCCTCATCCTTCATAATCCCTAATCAATATTTCTTAATCCCTCATCATCATTAATCACTCCCTTATTGACCCTCACCATCCCTCATCACTCCATAATTGAACCTTACCATCTATCACCATCCCTAATCATTCCCTCATCATCTAAAATAAGTATATACTCTAAATATATCTTTGATTCCAATCATATGTTTTTTAATCCAATATAATAGAAATTAACGCTTTTCTAGGACTTGTGTTGTTAATACCCATTTGTGATAGTCAATTTTATTATTGAATGAATTGGATGATCTTATAAATTTATAGTCAAGTAACATAAGTACTAACACAAAATAGAGTCTAAATTTTAGTTCATCGAATTATCTTTGTTGTGCATCTAACTAGATGAAACTTTATTCAGTTCCACCTTAGGTAGTTTGGTTCAAAAGATAAAAATTAAACACCAATCTCTTGTATAGGGTAAGTGCACCAACTTGGGGGACAAAAAATGCCCTACCTGTGGACATGATTTTTCTAAAATTTTAGAAATGTGAACTTCTACAAATAATTGGAGATAGCTACACTCAATATTTGAAGATGGTATAAAAACATGAATTGTAGAATTATGAATCTAGTTTTTAAAAAAATATTTTTTTGAAAAATGGTTAAGTATAAATAGGTTAAACATCTAAAGTTTAAAGAGGATCTACTATTTTTTTAAGAAAATTTGAATTGTACCATTCCATGCGACCCACCATTTTTTGAGCATCATTTAATATTGTTAGAAACCCTTTGGTGAATATTTAGATTAGATCTTCTAGTGTGTTATGAATTTTTTTTTATATTTTTTTAATGAATATATTTTTTTATTAATTTTGAAATTATGTCTTAAAAATTGACAAAAAATAGATATCCATCCGTGTGACCAACCCTAACTACCTCAAAAAAATGAAATTTGATTTTTTTTTTAATGTGTGTGGAATTAGGCCTAGTTTGTTACCATATACTTTTTTTACATTTGGATCAATGAATAACAAATTAGATAAACATGAATAGGCATGTATGGGTGAGGTATGTAGTGGCTTAAAAAAGGTGTCATTATAAATAAATATAGTTTGAACCCTTAAAATATCCCAAAAATTATAAAAATCATACATTTATAAGGAGGACAATGTGCTTGTTGTAATGGTAATAATATTTTGAATTTTGATGTTGAAATCCATAACGTATTTGGTGATTGAAGTTGAAATTTCTTAGTTTTCCCCAAAACTCTCAGTCTCAGTTGTAGATGCACAGTCCCAAGCCTTTGGGTCAAAAATCCAAGCCATTTTTGAGCCTAAAGGCTCAGTTTTTAATTCAAATTCAAATAACATGTACGTGTTATTATAATTCAAATAATGCGTATGTGTTGTATAATGCATACACATTATATAATTTATTATATAACATGTACGCATTACTTTGTTATAAGTTAAAAACCAACTCTATGAGCATTTACGAGTTGCACGTGAATCCATCTTTGTCCATAGGCTTATATTTACTACTCTAAATGTTAAGTATAAGTTTACATTTATTTAGTAAATATAAGAAATTAGGGTCACTCAACATCTGATAGAGTTGATCTCATAGTTTCATGTCTTATGGTGTGAAAAATAGTTTTTCAAAATCCAATCAGGTCAGTACTTAGGCATTTTTGGTGTCTAAGTATTAAACCTAGGGATTTCAAGACAACTTTTTAAATTGATATCTATTTTTGGTAAAAATATAGTCTTTTTTAGGTTTTTGTGCCTTTAAAATTGTTTCTTAGCATTTCTAGGAGCCTTAGGTTTATCAAAATTGAAGTTTTCAAACCACTCGCTTTGAAATTGAAGCAAAGTCGTGTGATTGGGGTAGCATAGGTCACATTGATGACCTACACACATCAAACAAGCATTTTGTGTTAATTTCACTTATTCATCATCCTTAGCTCATCCTTGATCACTTATCACTCATGCGTGATCACCCCTAATCACTCTCTCATCATTCTTCATTGTTCCTAATCAATCCCTCATTGACTAGGTTATTATCCCTATTTATCTCTAATCACTCCCTTATCCTCCATAATCACTCCTCCATTGACCCTCACTATCCCTCATCATCCTTAATCACTCCCTCCCTGTCATTTGTCATCCCTAATCACTCTTCCTCATCCCTCATCATACCTAATCACTTCTTCATCCCTATTCACTCCCTCCTCATCTCTCCTCATCCTTAATCACTCCCTCATTGACCTTAGTTGTCTCTCATCATCTCTAATCACTCGAGCTTATCATCCTTAATTACTTCATCATAGATTATCACCATCCTTCATCATAACTAATTACCTAATTCTCATCCCTCATAATACCTAATCAATTTTTCTTCATCCCTCATCATCACTAATCACTCCCTCATTGACCCTCACCATCATTCATCACTCCATCATTGAAACTCACCATCCCTAATCACTTCATCATCTTGCGTATGTATATACTCTAAAGATATCGTTGATTCCAATCATATGTTTTTTAATCCATTATAATAGAAATTAACTCTTTTCTAGGACTTGTGTTGTCAATACCCATTTGTGATAGTCAATTTTAATACTAAATGAATGCAATGGTCTTCCAAATTTATAATCAAGTAACATAAGTATTAACACAAAATAGAGTCTAAATTTTAGTTCATCAAATTATGTTTGTTATGAAAATGACTAAATGAAACTTTATTTGGTTCCACCTTTGGTAGTTTAGTTTAAAAGATAAAAATTAAACACAAATATCTTGTATAGTTTTCTACTTCTGAGAAGATTTAAATTAGATGCAAAGTTATTTAGTGTTTCCCATTCTTGTATAACTTGAATCTTGGTTAGGTTCACACATGCACTCCTTGTGTGTGTAATGTGTCCCAAATATTTTATCTCTTGCATAAAAAATGAACATTTATTCATATTATCACAAAAATATGTTTCTGCAAAATGTGAAACACTAGTTCAACATGGTGTAGATGTTCATCCCATGTTTTCTAAAGATTAAGATGTCATCAATGTAGATTAAAAAAATGGCATAGGTAAAGGGCATAAATATGTCATTCAACATCTTTAAATGATTGAATTCATTATATGAGTTAACCTAAAAGGCATAATCAATTAGTCAATCAATCCTTCCTTTGTTTTTTATGCTATATTCCAAATGTCAATAGGTGTAACATGAATATGATGATACCCAACCTTAAGATCAATTTTGGAAAAGAATTCTACACCATGGATATGGAAAAAAAAATGAATTAATATTTAAATGAGTATAATAGTTCTTCACATTAATCTTGTTAAGATTTTTTTAATTGATTCAAAACTTTGGCACAAACACAATTGGGTTTCTGCAAGGCAATGATTTGGGCATGATGTGTCCATTATCCATTATTTCATGGATCTACCACTTGATATATTCATCCTATAGAGATGATATGTTGTATAAAGAGGTTTGAGGTAGAGGTAGTTAAGGGATCAAATCAATAGTATTATTTAGTGTATAGTATGCAAGAATTTATTTAGGTGATTGAAATATATCCTTGTATTCATCTAGTTTATGGTTCAATTATTTTGTCTTTGTTATTTTTGGATAAACCACACTATGATATGGTGACATAAAGATGTCATTAAAAATTTAATTCTTACCATTAAGAGTATACTTCTTACTAAAACTGATAATATTCTTTCACTTCTTGGTATTAATGATTGAAAGCTTATGAACTAACTACGATATATAGTATTTCAGATCCAGACAATCTGTCACAAATTTCAAGGATTTACTTCATATAATACATGTCAATGGTAAATACATGGCTGAACACATTTAAAACATCACACACCTATAATGGTGAGATGTCACAAAGGATTGCATCTTTAAAAAGTTTGATTTTGTACACCAAGTGACACTACTAGGTGATCCATTTCTCAAGGCCTACACTAGACCATAGAGTCGCATATGGTTATGGATGATGTATAAATTTCAAGTTCAATTTTTGAAAATATTATTTACGAGAAATTAAATTATTTTGACTTCCATTAGAAATGATGAAGTGTATTGTCTCACCATTGATCTACATTTGTTAATGAAATAATATTTTTAATTCATATAATTTCTTGTTGGGGGAAGTAGAGATATTTTTAGTACCGACCATATCATTGGGTTCATAATCTATTATATACTTAACTTTTTATAGTGATAGATAACTTGTACCCAATTCTTGAGATGTGAAAGTAGAGAGCTCATAGTGTGACACTCTATTGGATTGAATATTAAGGTTATGAATTAAGCACTACTTTCCAATCTTGGACTACTTGTTCTAATCATTTGAAAATTAGTTTCCACTCTCGGTATGATGACCCAGTAAATATACATAGAAATAGAAGGCTTTAAATATAATAATTCATATCATAAAATGTCCTCATATCAAAATTAATCAATTGGTTTCAAGAAATTGCATAGCTTGGTAATCCTCATGTATTTACTACCCATTTTTGGTGCTATGGTGGTTTTACTTGCTTCTCTTTTTTGGCAGATTTTCAATTGTCAATTACATCATTTCTAATAGGCCCATATTTTTTCATAGGTGTTAAATATTTGTGTTTTAAATTTTCCTCCACATCATTTTGATCACTATGTCTTATATTTTATGCGAGCACTCAACTCTCCACTTGTCTCTCCTAACATTATTAAACTCCAACAAAATACCACCATCAAAATATTGGATGGAGTGATTAAGGATGAGGAGGAATTGAGTAGAGATGATGAGGGAATCAATAGGGATGATGAGGGATGGTGAGGATCAATAAGGGAGTGATTAGGGATGATGAGAGATGGTGAGTATTAATGAGGGAATGATTAGGGGAGATGAGGGATGAGGAATGAGTGAATAGAGATGATGAGGTATGATGAAACAATGATTAGGGATGATGAGGTGATGTAGGAGAAACACTACCCAATATAAATAGTGATCTAGTTTACATGTTTAGAGTATTTAAAAGGTGGTCAAGGTCATAAGAAGTCTGTAGGGGTCTTTCTAAGTTTTTAGTTTTATGTCAATTTTGAATTAGAGTTGTATTGGACTTTCCTGCCAAATCTTTCATTTGAATTTTTGAACTTTAATAGAGACTTAAATCTTGTTTCAAGAAGTAAAACATTAAATTTGATGTGGTTAGATGTTATAATTTGGCATGGACACTCTCAACATACAAAAGAAGTTAGAATTTAATTGATGGTTATTTGGTAATAAAAGTCTTGTCCATTTCTTATTTTATATTTAGAGTCAGATTAAAGAGAGTTGGAGGGGGTAGGATTTTAAAGTATGAATGTAAATAACCCCAAACAAGTGAATAAAGACGAGTTTTGATTATTTGCATACAAGAAAGCAAACAAACCTTTGTGTAAAGATAGTTGACAGTGTGCATGATCGTGAAACATGATTAGTAATAAGTTATTTGTGATCTTTGTGTGAGTGTTAATTTTAAAATACCTTTTTTTATGGTGATTATATCATTTATATTTTGAGTTTCAAATCTTTTGAATGTTCAAATTACAAATTGTATACCCTATGTTTTTACAAACTATGCCTTAAAATCTGAGTGAAGGTCAGAGTCTTATGGAAGAGGAGATTCTATTTGGTGGGATTTTGGAATGTATGAGTAATTAGTAACTTGACATAACAATTCCTTGATATTATTTAAACATTTTATGTTGTTATTTTTCTAAGGACATTTTGTGTTAAACAACACAACTCTATCTTCTATGAGCAAAAGTTTTGAGTATACATCAGTGTGAGAAGGTATATGCATGTATTGGAGTGAACATTCAAATGTATATATTAGTGAGTTGATTCTCATATTATATTTAAGTTTTATAGTCTTTCAAGTATCTTTCATATATTTGGATGAGCAAAAATAAAACTAACACAATCCTACATTCATATAAAAATTTAACACAATCAAAGTGGTATCTCATGGAAATTGGCAATTAAGTATTATAGATTGAAGGCATTGATTTTATAAAGTGTATAAACATTGTGTATATGATTTTCAACCTTAATGTTTATTTATAACCCTTTTTGGAATGAATTAGAATAAACAACCTCTTCTCAGATTACTACAGACCTATGACTAAGTACACAATTTATTCAAATTTGGTTAAGTCAATCTATTGTAGATTAAAAATGAAAATATAACATTTGGAAAATGTGAATAGGGTCAAATCAGATATAATAAAATATTAAAAGTAATTATAAATGCCTTTGGAATATTTAAATCTCATTTTGACCCTTCTCAAGTATGTGAAACCAGTCCAAACCTTGTATTAGGGTTTCTACTTTCAAAGTGAGTTTTTAGGAGTTGTAATTGTCAATAATTCATGAAATTTGGTGAAAATTTTGAGTTCAACATGAAAAAAGATAATATAGTGTTTTTAAGTTGTGGAAGTATGAATAAGTATGGATGGGGGAGGACTGTGTGGTAGACAGGGCAGAAAGAAACCTAAAGACCTAATTTGAGAGTAGAAAGAGCCAAAATTAGTTATCAAATAGTTGAACCAAAGCCTATAACTTTGTGAATAAATGGGATATATTATAGGGTATCCATAAATTAGGTTGATTTGATGGTTTGAGTCTGTACAAGAAGAGTCTATGACTGATTAAGAGGTAGTGTGTGATATGAGGATTGTGTTAAAAAGTTAAGTAGGGTTGAGAAGAAGTTAGAGAGAACTCAAAGGAATGGAAGGGAGTTTGTCAAAGCCCTATTAAAGCCTAAGTAAACAAAGACAAGATTTGATCCAAGTTATTTTAAATCATAAAGACTAGTAAAGGGGATAGTCTTAAATTAAGAGATATTGAATGCATTGAGTAAGGATAATAAAATAAAGAGTTTAGTGAGACCATCCAAAGAATGGTGGAGAATAAATGAAATGAATAAAAAGAATATGTGAATTTTAAATGTGTGGAGGGTCCAAAGATAGAGATCAATCAAGAAAAGATAAAGTGAAAACTATGAGGATATTGTCAAAGAGCTTCGACAAGTAGAGTATGAAATAGGGCTCTACATCATGAAGAATGGTGAGGGGAAATGAGGGAGTGATTATAAATGATGAGAAATGGTGAAGGTCAATAAGGGAGTGATTAAAGATGATGAGGGATGAGGAGGGATTTATTATGGATGATGAAGTGGTGATTAGGGATGGTAAAGGCCAATGAGGGAGTGATTAGGGATGATGAGCGATGGTGAGAGCCAATGAGGGACTGATTACAGATGATGAGGGAGTGATTAAATATGATGAGGGATGGTGAAGGTCAATGAGGCAGTGATGATAGATGAGGAGGGACAATGAGTGAGTTATTAGGGATTATGAGGCATAGTGAGGGTCAATGAGGAAGTAATCAAGGATCATGAGGGAGTGATTAGAGATGACTAGGGATAGTGAAGGTCAATGAGGGAGTGATTAGGGATAATGCATAATGATGAGAGAGTGATTAGGGGTGATGAGGCATGACTAGGAAGTGATCAAGGATGAGAGAAGGATGATGAATAAGTCAAATTAACACAAAGTGGTTATTTGATGTGTGTAGGTCATCAATGTGACTTACTCTACCCTAATAATACCACTTTGCATCAATGTGACCTAAATGAGTCATGTTATCCCACATGTTTGAGGTATAAGATGTATAAATTTGTGTAGGTCATTAATGTGACCTACGTTACCCCAATAACACCACTTTACATCAATGTGACCTAAATGAGTCATTTTATCCCACGTGTTTGAGGTACAAGATGTACGGATTTGGTCATGAGAAGACTGTTATAGGCCTAAAAAGGTAGTTTTAAGAGGATTCCATTGAAATTGGATGGGTAAGGCCTCGAAAAGTCTCATGAAGTCATAAATATCTTGAAATATGGCATCTAGGTGAGTAATGGCCATGTGCAAGGGCCTAAACATATAAACTGCCTTCCCAAAATAGGTGTCTGATGTTTGTAAGTCATCAATGTGGTTGTTTGATGTGTGTAGGTCATTAATGTGGTTATTTTATGTGTGTAGGCATGAGTAGGAAGTGACCAAGGATGAGGGAAGGTCGATGAATAAGTGAAATTAATACAAAGTGTTTGTTTGATGTGTGTAGGTCATCAATGTGACCCACGCTACCTAAATAATAGTGCTTTGCATCAATTTCAAAATGAGTGCTTTGAAAACTTTAATTTTTATAAACCTAAGACTCATAGAAATGCCAAAAATCAATTTGAAAGGCATAAAAACCTAAAAAATGACTATATATTTACCAAAAATGGATATCAATTGCAAAAGTTATGTCCTAAAATCCCTAGGTTTAATACTTAAACCCTGAAAATGCCTAAGTACTAACCTGATTGGAATTTGAAAAACTATTTTCCATATCGTAAGGCATGAAACTATGAGACCAAATCTATTAGATGCTAAGTGATCCTAGTTTCTTATATTTGCTAGATTAAATTTAAAGTATAAGAAATTAGAGTAGTAAATATAAGCCTATGAACAAAGATGGATTCACGTGCAATGACCAAACGCTCATGGAGTTGGTTTTTAACTTATAACAAAGTAATGCGTACATGTTATATAATGTGTATGTGTTGTATAAAACACTATATAATCCGTATGTGTTATATAATTTGTACACATTATTTGAATGGACAATAACGTTATGGCTCAGTAATTATCAAGCCATAATTTTAATAACATGATTGCATTAATTAAATAACATGATCATGTTATTTAATAATGTGATTGCATCACCTAAAATGTCCACAAAATTTAACCCCAACTATGTGCACATACCCTATAATTTTCTAATTCTCAAAATATTTAAATCATATGCAAAGTTATTTAGTGTTTCCCATTCTTGTATGACTTGAAACTTGGTTAGGTTCACACATGCACTCCTTGTTTGTGTAATGTGTCCCAAATATTTTATCTCTTGCATGAAAAATGAACATTATTCATGTTATCATAAAAATATGTTTCTGCAAAATGTGAAACACTAGTTCAGCATGGTGTGTATCTTCATCCCATGTTTTCTAAAGATTAAAAATGTCATCAAGGTAGATTAAAAAAATGATATGGGTAAAGGGCCTGAGGATGTCATTCAACATCTTGATATGAATTAATTTGTTACATGAGTTAACCTAAAATGGATAACCAACTAGTCAATCAATCCTTCCTTTATTTTTAAGACTATATTCCAAATGTCTAAAGGTTTAACATGAATATGGTGATACCCAAACTTAATATCAATTTTGGAAAAGAATTCTACACGATGGATATGGTAGAAAAATGACTTAATATTTAAATGAGGATAATATTTCTTCACCGTAATCTTGTTAAGGATTTTTTAATCGATTCACAACTTTGTCACAAACACAATTGAGCTTCTGCAAGGCAATGATTTCGGCATGGTGTGTCAATTATCCATGATTTCATGGATATATCACTTGATCTATTCATTCTCTAGAAATGATATGCTATATAAATAGGTTTGAGGTAGAGGTAGTTAAGGGATCAAATCAATATTATTGTTTAGTGTACAATATGTAGGAACTTATTTAGGTGACTGAAAGATATCCTTGTATTCATCTAGTTTATGGTTCAATTATTTTGTCTTTGTTATTGTTGGATAAACCACACTATGATATGGTGACATAGGGATGTTATTACATTTACTTCTTACCATATCAGTATACTTATTACTAAAACTGACAACATTCTTGCACTTTCTGACACTAATGACTAAAAGCTTATGAACTAACTATGACATATGATATTTTAGATCATGATAATCTATCACAACCTTTTAAGGATTTACTTCATAGACTACATGTCAATGGTAAATATATGGTTAACCACATGTAAAAAATCACACACCTCTAATGGTGAGATGTCACAAAGGATTTCATCTTTAAAAAGTTTGATTTTATACACCAAGTGACACTACTAGGTGATCCATTTCTCAAGGCCTACACTAGACCATACACTAGCCTATAGTTATGAATGATGTATAAATTTAAAGTTAAATTTTTGAAAATATGATTTAGGAGAAATTAAATTCTTCTAAATTCCATTGGAAATGATGAAGTGTATTGGCTTACCATTGATCTACATTTGTTAATGAAATAATATTTTTGGGAAGTAGAGATATTTTTAGTACCGACCATATCATTGGGTTCATAATCGATTATCTACTTACCTTTTTTAAGTGCTAAATAACTTGTACCCATTTCTTGAGATCTGCAAGCAGAGTGCTAAGACTGAGAGTTTTGATAGAAACCAATAAATTTCAATTTTAATCACCAAATACATTATGGATATCAACATAAAAATTCAAAAAAGTATTACCATCATGATGAACACATTGTCCTCTTTTTAAATATTAGATTTTTATAATTTTTGGGCTATTTTAAGGGTTCAAATTATATTTATTTCTAATTACACCTTTTTTAAGCCACTACATGATGCACCTATACATGCCTATTCATATTTATGTAATTTGTTTTTCATTGATCTAAGTGAAAAATGAACTATATGATAACAAACTAGGCCTAATTTTACACACATTAAAAAAAAAATTAATTGTCATTTTTTTAAAGGTAGTTAGGGGTGGTGCACGACCAACTATCCATTTTTATCAGTTTTCAGGATCTACTTGTAAAAAAATTAATTGACAAAAAATTGTAACACACTAGAAGATCTTATCTAAATATTCACCAAAGGGTTTCAAACAATATTTAATGATGCTCAAAAAATGGTGGGCCACACGACCATCTATCTACTATATTTTCTTAAAAAAATATGAGGTCCTCTTTGTTGGGTGAATATTTTGTCACTAGCTGACTGATGGAAAAATGGTTACATCAACCACAACATAAGGATATTTATGCAGCAAAATAGATGTGGTGACCACAGCCAAATTGGGACAAATCTCTCCTCTCAGCAAGGGGAGGTTCCCTATAAACTGTTATATACTATAAGATAGATATATAAGCTGAAAATAGACATAGGGGTGAAATCATACCATCCATCTCTTTTTTTTTAGAGATGATGTTCATATACTAGAGGATAATTTTGGTGTAATTACTGAAAGGCACTTCTCTTCTTTCAAAACTGATATTCAGCCAATAGCAGGATTCTTCCTGGGTAGTAACAGGAACCACAAGAAACCAATGAAAGCACAAAGTCTTTCATTGTCTCTCCTACTGATTAGGGCAAAGTAGCATAGCAGGATTAAATGCAACTCAAAGTCTGCACCTAAAACTATAACAGATTAAAGGATTACGAAGGATAAAGAGAGCTCAAAGTCTCTAAGGTATCCATTACACAAAACACAAATTGAAGACACTTATGGTAGCACAAAGTCTCCCATAGTCAGTTTCAGGACATCTTCCAGCTTACTTCCACTAGTTCTACTTGTTTGATTAAATGGACAAGACTGTATTTAGGAAACAGACATAAGAATTTTTTTCTAGGAGACACGAGCTTATTCCAACACAAAGTTTGAAAGATCACTTGCTTTCTCATTTATTTAACAAAATATGATTAATAGTCTTAGCTCAAAGTCTTAGGAATGCCTTTCAATTTGGGCAGAGCTTCACTTCTGATAACAGAGAGATCTCTTCTATACAAAATGAGAGATTACAATATATAGCATCACACACACACACACACACATATTATGGTAGTTGTGTGCAATAAAGATCCCACACCAATCCACTTAAACAACCATCTCCAGCAAATAATGAGGGATTCCTATAATCATCAATGTCATGCCCAACACATACATCTTTGTGATTAGGCTAAGATTTAGCATGAGTATCAAAACCCACTCACTAGTTTTCCAAATCATTTCTAAAAAGGGGGAGATGATTGTTAACCATACCTACTCTTTATTCTCTTTCCTTGAAAAGTGATAATAAGATCAAATGACCTTGTAATACCATACAAAAAGGATGTAGTTATGAGGGCCCAACCTAAGTCAAACCCCTATTTTTAGATAAGTAATAAATCAAAAACCAATATAGTCCAACATGTAATATAGTATAAATTAAAGATCTTGACCCAAGCATATTTATATTTATCAATGAAAAAAAGGAAACTAGTGTATTATATATTCCCTTTCACTAATCCTCTAATTTTGGTTTTGGTATAAGGTCATTGCTATACCACTTCAATAGATGGCTTATCAATTCAAATCTAAGTGTGTTTTCATGTGCATGTTTTTCCTCTTCTTTCCTATAATGTGTCATTACATTCATGTACGTATATAGATAGATCTTTTATATACAAGTGATTTTATTGATCATTTTGGTTTCCATATACAAGATTTGATACTTTATATAAAACTAAGTGAGACCTTGTTTACATGAACAATTAATGGCTGGAGTAGACACTCCTCCCTCTCTTCGAATTGAGACAGGCATAGGCATTTTTGCTACAATGTCATTTGCACTAGCACTAATGGAGGTATATATTAGTTCTTATAATTTTGAATTGTAAAAATAGATTTGTTTTAAAAATTTGAGTACATGTACTTGAGGCAAATATAACTTATAAATGTATTATGTATGTTGGTTTGTCCTATGACAGCTAATAGTCCTAGTCAAATGATGAGTAGGGCAACTTCTCATGTTCCTCTCGTATTTTAGATTCTTATTTAGATAGTTGAGCCTGCCATTGACTTATTTGAGCATGAAAAATAGATTGAACAAGATCACGAACTTGCAATAAGTGCATATTTAAATTATTTTTTATTTTAGTTTAAAATTAATTTCTTAACAATTATTTGAATGTATTTTATGTAAATTTTGTAATAATTCTTATATTTGAACATGCTTAGCTGTAAGCTAGTTATGAGTGTAGGACTTGCAGTCAGACCTTATAGCAATCCAAGGCATTAGAGGGGTCTCCATATACTAGAAAGGTATCCCAAGGAGATTCTTCTTTGAGGAAGGCAAAGAGAGGGAGGCTATTTGATGAATAGGATGTCTTACACATGAGATGTACTTTTTTGTATGCCTATATGGCTATTTATACATTTTTGGCATTGTATATGTGCATATGACATTCAACCAACATTAGATATTATGTTGGTAGATGTAATTTTTTTTATGTCTATCATGAAAATATATGTATTATTGACATTAGACACATGTGCCTATATTGTATGCCTATCATGGTAATCTATGTAATTTATAGTCCATTTTTATTTCATTGTGTGTTATTGTACAATGTTGTTTTGATCTTCCAAATTATTATCTATCATATCTTGTTTTTAATGTTGTACATGCACGAATTAGGATTAAAAAAATATTATTTTCAATTCTATAAATCTTGGATCTCCCATATTTTTTTAAATCAAAGTTTTTATTTCATTGTGTGTATTGGAAATTACTAATGACACTCTTATCACTTAGGCTTAATGGCCTTCTTCTCTTTGTACATGATTCGTGTATACTTTGGAGACACTTCTTGTTGTCATTATACCTCTTACTAACCTCTCACATTCATTCTCTAACTCGTTCCATACATTCCATTCACAAACCTCCTCTCACTCTTTCATTATCTTCTCACTAGGCAATCCTCTTAGGTTTGAATTAACAAAACTTGATATAGGTCTCAAGAAGTTAGTCTTCTATCATATATGTTATTATATGGTTAAATCACATATTATTTAACCTATTACAAGTGCTCAAACACACTACAACATTAAATTCCACATATAGGGCTCACAATGGTCTCCTTAGGCTTGTAGCCTCTTTTTGTGAAAATTCTATTAGTTTGATAAATATATCAACTCTTATGGAGATTTAAAACCTTTTCTAGCTACCCTCTATCTCTTTAAAAGTGTGTATCAAATTTCATGACCTAACTCTATTCCTAGACCACACTTCCTTTATAAACCACCCTTCAATTAGGCCTAATTAGCCCTGTCCTACATCCACAGTCATCAAATCCATACCGTACAGCCTTGAACCACACCAAAACCAATTTATTGTTTTTTAATACATAAAAACATGTAATATTATGAAGTTTCATTAATTTTTAAGGTGTTAAAACTCTTTCTATGGGGTTAAAATTTTTTACTGACAGTGTCAACCACGTGAAGGTGGAAGCATATCTAGCATCACTAACCTACAAAACATTGTTAGTAATCAATTAAAAATGAAATATATATATATGTAATACATATAAAATAAAAAAAATTTAATAAAATCGATTACATCTACATTTGAAAATTCAACATACCTCCGTATTTCAACCCAACGAACCATTAGGATCTGCTCTAACTTTGATAGTATCAAGAATAGCTTCAAGGTCTGACTCTAAAAATTTTCATAATTTCCTATTTAATGACCTCCCATGATATTTTATAATTGGATATTTTTTGAAAGAATCAAATTTGAATAGTGTAGTATCTTCATGTGCATTTCAAACTCTTCAAACAACCATTGATCTAAATTTTTTATAGTATATCATCGAAACCAAGTTCTAGTGATTACCACTGACCCGATGGGATAGTCAATGTTTTTTCCATCTATAACTAGGGAAGTAAATTTTTTATTTCTCTCTACACATCGACATAAGTATTAATCAGTTCCTTCTTCATTATCCTCATCTGCAATAACTACAAAAGCATGCCTTGTATCTCAAAAAATCATTTTTAGTGACAATCTAAAGATATATTTAATGAGAATAAATTACACGTAATGAAAAATATTCTACCTGGCTACACTAGATCAGATACATGGTCAAAATCATTTGATGATGTCATATTTATAAGTTGTAATGTTGTTGGAACCTGATATGTGTTGATTGGAATTAGAGGTTTAGAACTCCAATCATCCACCCACTCTTGTGACTCACACTCATTCCAAATAGAGTCCACACATGTAGAATAAAAACATGCCTAGTGTCTCATATGAATAGTTGAAAAACTTGCATTTGAGCTACAAAATAATTGGAGGTCACTTGAACTCGTTAGAGTCATACAATCCTCATACTTTGCCAAGTGTTCTTCCTCCATTAACTAGAAATGTCTACGAATAGTAGAATTTGGTTAAGCACCATGACACATGCACTCATCACACCATTAAACCACAATTTTTGCATCTATCAAATGAAAATTCTCTTCAAATTTCAACTCCTCCCTTGTAACATCTCTTTTTACACATGCTCTAGCACCATCATGTTCCCCTTTTCCATGGCCAGCCTCAGTGAAACTCCAAATGCATCCTACACCCGTGGTAACATGCATCCTACTCAACCAATAAAACATTCAAGCACTTTTTAATTACAATGTGTAATTATCTAAACAAATGTAATGTTGATTGAAAGTAATATTCCTTTAATTCAACTATTCATAGAACTTCTGAAAATAAACTTGCACATACTTTGAACAATGTAATCTATCATCACTGATATATAAATGGTACTCCCTTAATATTTTCCCTTATTTCTCTATACTATCAGGGGCATGCATGAATGCTATATTCATGAATATGGAAACTTTTGATGAGTTGTAATACTATGATTAAACCTCCATTGAGGGTTTGAATGTGTAATTTTCAACAAAATCAACAACTAAAATAATTGAATCAAATGGAAATGTATCCTTATTGTTGACCAATTTTGCCCACAGGCAAAATTTCAGTCACCTTCTTCCCTTGCTATTTAATGCCAGTCATCTTCAAGTTACACAAGTTCAATGAGTTTGATTCATTGTTAAGTTATGGAGCTAAAAGCTTCACAGGTATACAAACATGGAGGAGGTGCTGAGTGTCACAATAACTGGCATCGATCAGGCAAACCGACATTGATCAGAGGTGGACAGGAAGCTACTGACATCGGTCATGGATCGGCTGACATCGATCATCTCCAGACAGACAGTGACTGACGTCGATCACCTGTGCGGTTTCAGAGACCCATGGCTTGTATTGTAATTCATAGAATCAGTTCTGTAGAATCAGAAGGGTTCTATCCAAGGGAGAATCATAAGTACTTGGTGAGGCAAGGACAAGGGTTCTTCTGGGTGTGTAAGATCTAGGTCGGCAGGTGTGTATACTCAGACTTTGAGTATGTGTGTATACTCGGTGGCACTAGCAGTATTGATACTGACTGGTTGAAACACCAACTCGGTTATTGAGTTGATTGTGTTTGTAATTGAGAGAGAGAACTCTTTAGGGAAGATTATTGGTACGCCCAAGAGGTGTGGGAAGAGTGTGATCTCTTTATTGTAGTTCCTTCTGGAAGAGTATTAATACAATTGGGTATTATCTCTCATATTTTGTGTTATTTTTGAATTTTAGTTACATTTTACTTCTGGTTAAATTTCGTGTTTAGTTGCTTATACAAAGGTAATCAATTATGCTCTTAATATTGACAAGTGGTGTCAGAGCTTTGTGAGCCTAGGTCCTATCATTCATGGCTTGGTTCAAGTGGTTCAACGACCTTTGGTTTAAAAGGTTTTTCTTCAAGTTCAACATCTCGATTTAACAACCGTCGAACCGTTGAACCATTCTTGGTTCAATGTGGCGGTTCAATCAGCAAAAGAAGTTAACAAGCATTCAATGATTGAACCATTAAACCATTGAACCATTCTTGGTTCAACGGCTTGGTTCAACAGACTTGGTTCAATGGGTTTGGTCCAACGAGAAGGTGATAGAGACAAAGGAAAGAATGCCCGTAGAAGGCCAAGGAAGATAAGCCATAGAGGAAGCCATATGGACCTGACAGTGTTGTGACGAAGACGGTGATGCCTCGAAGAATGTCAAAGTTAACAAAGTGAAATGGCCATTTGTTTTCAAACTAGGAGAGCGCTAACCATGAAAAGGAGCTCAGAATGTAGCGACCCGCCAAGATGTTTGCCCCGAGGGCCAAAGGAGTTAGAAGAGACAAAACTGAGGAATGACAAAGTGACAAGCATGGAATGAACAAGCAGTCAGTCCAAGTGGCAAGAGGAAGCATGAATTTGAGAAGTGACCCAAACAGGTGAAATAGTGGTTGCAATTGATCACTTAAATAGCAAACGGCATGGCCCATGCATTTAAAAGGGGATAAATCTCAATCTATTTATATAAAAGAGGTGCAGTCTGTGTTTCCACATTAATGCTCAAATGCAAAAGTTTAATTTCATGATTATACAGCATGGTTCTAGTAGGCTTCTTCTAGAAAGATGACATCGGCCATAGTGTTTTCCTCTTCCCAATGAGGGGACGCATAAGCCACTTGTAAAAAAGGAGCACCAAATGAGCCTCCTTGCTTCTCCTATATATTGAAAGACTTGTCATTTTGTAAGGATCTTCCACATTTTGTAAGGCGTAGCTCTGCTAAAATCTCCACTTGAATCAAATAAACACAGTTTTTTACCTCTTCTTGGATGGATATTCTGTGTATGTCTTAAGTGTTAATTTGTGACCAGTCATTGTCTTTTGATGCTCTCACAGGTTCAACACCAACACAACAATTATCTACAAGGAACCATTTTCTGTAGCTAACAGGAGAAGAGCTCTATTTGGAAGTATAGAACAGAGGAAGTCACTTACAGTATGTATTTCATAGCACCTTGGTGAAGTCTCTATTTTTTTGTATTTTCTATTAAAACCTCCCTATCAGTTTCTAGCAGCCTGGTCCTTCTTCCAAGTGTGAAGTGTATGTATGCATTTGTCTGATTTCAAGAGTGGATGTGAGAAGGTCCACTTTTTTTTGGTGCATCACCTCTTTAGAGTAGTTTGTTTTCCTACATCTTTCTCCCTTTTCATCCCCCCCCATTATATCTATATATATGTATGTTTGCACTTGCTGGAACAAACACGATGCATCAAAGGGAGCTAGCCCTTATCTAGAGACTCTCCCCTCGAGCTTCGCCAGTCCCATAGGTGAGAGGGGAGTTTCCATGTCGCGAGGAGAAGGTAGGAGTTTGACTTCCTGCCAAAGGGTGCATTTTCTTGCGTCAACAGTTTTGACACGCCCAGTGGGACACAGTTTGACAACGCAGTAAGGTATCAGGATTGATGCTGGTCCTACTATAGCAAATCAACTATTTTTAGCATCTGGTGACTCCAAGTTAAATCTACTGGTTAAGTGCAGCCTGGTGCCATTTAGAAATCTTTTTTGTATGTATAATCCTTTTGCGCAGTATCATGGGTTTTGTTTTCCTTCATGTGAATATAATCAGGGTCCAAATATTTATGCAATCCCCTCAAACAGCTCTCCTAGTTGTCCTGCAATGTTAAGGGAGGTGGCACTAAAATTTGAGAAGCAGACAATGGAAATCGACAGACTGGAAGAGCAGTACGGGTATCAGCAGGAGCTGATGTATAAAGAAAAGTGTTTGTTTAGGCAAGCATAGGCCTTGCAGTCCATGGAGGAGGAGGTAACAAAATGGAGAAATCCATCTATTCAAGGCAGTCAGCCTTGTGCACCCCCTGTTATTTTGAAAAAGGCCTCCTCTTTTGCATCAAATCCTTTCTATCAGATTGCACTTGCTCTTTCCAACTTATCAAATACATCTGCCCCCAATCCTGTGCGCCTGGCTTTCCAACACCAAATGGCATCAGAACAACCTCCCATGGAGATGAACCTTCTAAATTCCTTATATTGTGAATCTACCATTGAGAATAGTACCACCATCCAGCACTTCCCTCTTCTACAGTCTCTTCCTTGCATTCTTCAGCCTCCCCAAGTCCTTCAGCATAATGCATAGATTTTGAGTTGGAGGAAGGAATGGCAGGAACCAGCCCAGAGCCTTGAAGAGGATGATGCTGGTGACCTCCAAGAAAGACTCTTTTAGGACAACCTAGCTAAGCAAATTGAAGATTTAGAGGCTAGGATGAAGCTGCTTCTTGAAAGAAAGTTAAAAATTCTAGACCTTGCAGAGGAGCCCCGGGACCTTGGAGAAAACAAAGTTGTTGCCTATTCACAGGAGCAAAATTCCAATTATGAGATCCTAAATTGGGGGAAAATAGTAGAATCATGGGGCAGAATGGAGGAGAAAAAGCAAGGTTTTTCTCAAAACCTTGAAGAAGCTGAGACTACTCCTATCAATGATTATGCTGACGACCTCCAAGAAAAGCTCTTCCAAGAGGGTCTAGCCAAGAGAATTGCAGAGTTGGAATCCAGAGAGAAATTCTTCAGTCAATGTGTGATGGATGGCTCAGACCAAATAGCACATTCCATGTATAAGCACACCCCATCTACACACTTCCAAGAGAAATATCAGGCCATACCTGATATTGATGAAGTGTTGATCAAATGGAAGGAGGAGAATCATTCGATTCTAGCACAAGGACTGCCTCCTCTTCCACATGTTTTTTCCACTTCACCCCTTCTCAAGGAGGAACCTGTTTTGTAAGAGGTAGGTGAGGAGCAGAAAATCCAATCTATAGTTCTTTAAGAGGCTATCATGAGTGACAACGAAGGTGGAATCATCATTGATGCTCCTTGTGAAGACCTTATCAGCAATGGAGAAAATGCATGGCTTGCATATATGTAGATGTTCCAGCAATACGAGGAGGAACAAAAGCATGGTGAGCTCTCTTCCCCTCTATTTGATGAACTTCCTTGCTGTTTTGATGATGAGGTCAACTACGCTGAGGAGCCTGACTTGGAGGAGGATCAGGAGGAGACCTTTGAACATCTAGAGGTCCTAATCTTTGAGGAAAGAAAGGAGAGATCTGTCTTCCTTGAGGAAAACTTTGAAGAAGAAAGTTTTGAATAGAGAGGTGATGTTCTATGGGATGAGCAATCATTTTTTGAATCCATTTCAGACATCACCACAGTCACCCTTCTTCAAGAAGGCCAAGAGGAAGCAGAAGACGAGTCTGATAAGATTTTCAACGAGGTAGAAGGAAACAAGTCAGACCATGATACATTGCAGAAGGAATGTGTAGATCAAAGGGCTTATGGTGATGAGCCAGCAGCCATTGATTTCTTGGTGAGGAGCACCAACATGAAGGACCAGTATTCAACAAGCCTCCAGGGACAAGAAGAATACATGTATGTTGGAGGCATGTTCGAATCTGAGCCACTTGGATTCCAGCCAAACCAAGTGACAGGCAAGAGGAGCAAGTCACCAAATCTCCTTTTCATTCAGCTACTTACCTGCCACCATAAGTCTTCTTTCTAGGAAGGGGACTTAAGAAATTTTCTCTTTGATCCAATGGGGAAGAAAATATTCCTGGTTAGCTGTATATAGTAGTTTGCTTTAAGTTTCTTTCCTACTTTCCCTAGGTGCAGTTTGCACAAGTAGTGTTTTTTAGCCTTGTGTGTTTCCCTTTGCGTGTGGGGTAAAGCTTCATGTTTGATTCTCGAATCTTTTGGGGCTATTGCTAACTTTCATTATAGTTGCATCTAACTCTGCACCCAATGGACTGCAAGGCAACTGGGTTTTAAGCATAGCAGGCATGCTTCCCCTGTGAGTCGCCAATCTGTTGACCAATTTTGCCCACAGGCAAAATTTTGGTCACCTTCTTCCCCTGCTATTTAATGTCAGTCATCTTCAAGTTGCACAAGTTTAATGAGTTCGATTCATGGCCTGGTTCAAGTGGTTTAGCGACCTTTGGTTTAAAAGGTTCTTCTTTAAGTTCAACATCTCGATTTAACAAGCATTGAACCATCGAACCATTGAACCATTCTTGGTTCAACGTGGCGGTTTAATTGGAAAAAGAAGTTAACAAGCATTTAATGATTGAACCATTGAAACATTGAACCATTCTTGGTTCAACAGCTTGGTTCAATAGACTTGGTTCAATGGGTTTGGTTTAACAGGAACGTGATAGAGACAAAGGAAAGAATGCCCGCAGAAGGCCAAGGAAGATAAGCCACAGAGGAAGCCATATGGACCCGACAGTGTTGTGATGAAGAAGGTGATGCCCCATAGAACATCAAAGTTAACAAAGCAAAATGGTCATTTGTTTTCAAACTAGGAGAACACTAACCATGAAAAGGAGCTCAAAATGTAGCGACCCACCAGGATGTTCGCCTCGAGGGCCAAAGGATTCAAAAGAGACAAAACTAAGGAATGACAAAGCGACAAGCATGAAACGAATAGGCAGTCAGTCCAAGTGGCAAGAAGAAGTGCCATTTTGAGAAGTCACCCCAGTAGGTGAAATAGTGGTTGCAATTGATCGCTAAAATAGCAAATGGCATGGCCCATGCATTTAAAAGGGGACAAATCTCGATCTATTTATAGAAAAGAGGTGCAGTCTGTGTTTCCACATTAATGATCAAACGCTAAAGTCCAGTTTCATGATTATACAACATGGTTCCAACAGGCTTCTTCTAGAAAGATGACATCGGCCATAGTGGTTTCCTCTTCCCAATGAGGGGATGCATAAGCCACTTGTAAAAAAGGAGTGCCAAATGAGCCTCCTTGCTTTCCTATATATTGAAAGACTTGTCATTTTGTAAGGATCTTCCACATTTTGTAAGGTGTAGCCCTACTAAAATCTCCATCTAAATCAAATAAATGCAGTTTTTTTCCTCTTCTTGGATGGATATTCTATGTATGTCCTGAGTGTTAATTTGTGTCCAGTCATTATCTTTTGATGCTCTCACAGGTTCAACACCAACACACGAGTTATCTACAAGGTGCCATTTTCTACAGCTGACAGGAGAAGAGCTCTATTTGGAAGTATAGAATAGAGGAAGTCACTTACAGTATGTATTTCACAGCACCTTGGTGAAGTCTCTATTTTTTTGTATTTTCCATTAAAGCCTCCCCGCCAGTTTCTAGCAGCCTGGTCCTTCTACCAAGTGTGAAGTGTATGTATGCATTTGTCTGATTTCAAGAGTGGATGTGAGAAGGTCGACATTTTTTTGGTGCATCACCTCTTTAGAGTAGTTTGTTTTCCTGCATCTTTCTCCCTTTTCATCCCCCCCATTATATCTATATATATGTATGTTTGCACTTGCTGGAACAAACACGATGCATCAAAGGGAGCTAGCCCTTATCTAGAGACCCTCCCCTCTAGCTTCGCCAGTCCCACAGGCGAGAGGGGAGTTTCCATGTTGTGAGGAGAAGGCAAGAGTTCGACTTCCTGCCAAAGGGTGCATTTTCCTGCGTCAACACTTATCTTAAATATTCATCCAACCATCTAGCCTTGTGTGTATGCCTTGCATGCTCATAAATAATCTTCTCCCTAAATATGACCAAAAATTTGGGAACATTTATCTTTTTTGTAACAAGCTCGCACCTTTTAGATTTTTTGTCATTTTTTACTTGATAAGTCATTGATTTATATTTGCTTAAACCAACTAATTCTTTTATAATTGCACTTGTAATCTCCTCATGGATATATATATTTTATTTTGGAAATCCACCACAAATGCTGCAATTTCCATTTAAACATGATTGTTGTAAAACAATTGTCCATCTTGTATTTTAGAAAAGATAGTTGGAATAAATTTGCTTACTGATTTTGGTGGCAATTCAATGCCACACTCCTACAAAATATTAGTATGCAAAGTAAAAATAATGCATTAAAAATTCAACATGTTGCCTAAAATTATAAGTGGTGCGTGCGTTATTTATTTTAACATAAAAAAGTTTTGCCATCTCAAAATATCTTTGACAAATAGAAATTTGTGGATGTTTTTCCAAAAATTCAGAGTATAATTGTGTTTAATTCATATCCAATAAATGTTTTGGATACAGTTCATGGTTATGAGAACCAACTCTTCTTTTCATAACATCTCTTGCATTGGGCAAAACTTTTGCATTATCTTTCCAAAATTGAGCAAGTAACTCTTTGAGAGTATCAGTTATAGCCTTGTCCTTTCGTGGAAGTCTACCAAAGAATGCCCAGAGCTCATTGGTATTAGGTTCATTAAGTCTTACACATCTTTCAATTGCTTTCATTATTGTTTTTTATTTATATTAAGTGTTCAGCTTATTTTTGAAACCATTTATTTTTCCCTATTTTGTCACTTACTGCACAAGTTGTAAGTATACATTGGGTAGAATTACAATCTTTGGTGCGTGATTTTGGGCCTACAATATGTTATGAATCATGTAGACTTTCAATAATTTCATTATTTTCATCACCCATGTTAGATGTCCTTAGTCCTAATGTGTACATTATAGGTCTCATCTTACTCAATTTTATTAATGAAACAAATAATTGACATCTTTGACTATCATACTCCAAATTATGAAAGAAAGTATCCCAAATTTGTTGAGCTAGTCTTCTTGAATGGTGATCAAATATTTATTTATGCATTAGTTATAAAATATTTTCATCAAATTCAATTAAGTACTTGTCTTTTCTACGTACAATTCTTGGAGGTGTTGGTAATAGTGGAATTTCTGAGACGGTGTTTCAAAACCATTATTACTTTCATTATTTAGAGGTGGGATGACATTTTATACATTGTTAATTTCTTCATTATATGTTTCCATGAAATTTTCGTGATGGTTAATTTCATCATGATTTGTTTCCATCAAATTTTGTTCAATCATGGGGGTTGAATCATCATACATAAACTCATCATCAATAAAATTAAAAACTTGAAACTTTGAATGTGAACTTCCAACATTAACTTATTCACTATTTTTAATTTCATTATTATTCATTTCATTATGGTCATTTTCAACATTATTCAATTGATTATAGTCAATTTCATCATTATTTAATTCATTATCATCAATTGGCTCATTATCTATGGCATTTGGTTCATTAGGATTAGGGTTTGTAACTTGTATACCATGAAGTTTTCACATTCATAGCTTATGTTTCTCTCTCAAATATTATAATTCCTCTAGAGTTTTGTTCTTCAACATCTTCCTCTTCTTTTTTGAGTAAGATCTAGCACCCATCAAAAGGGACAATTGACAACTTTTCAAAGGTGTGGTCAAGTACACAAGTACCACAAATCTCATAGAAGTGTGCACAGAATGTTTGTTGGGACAAAATTCTTGATTTGGATTAAAAATAGTCATTGATAAGTGAGTTTAATCTAAAATAAGCATAACGTGATCACATTATTACATAACATGATTGTGTTATATCTTGTATGAGGTTTTGCCCCATTCAACGCATTGAGAAGCTTATATTGACAATAACATAATCGTGTTATGTAATAACATGATCATGTTATTATCAATATAAGCTTTGGGGTTCATAATTAGAAATGAGAACCGAGTGTTTCCTATGTTAATAATAATGTGATCATGTGATTAAATAACACGATTACATTATACTTAATATAGATAAGGGATTATGGATTAGGAATTAAGGAATTAGTGCATAGGGTTTATGGATTATGGATTAGGGATTAAAATTTATGTTTTAGGGTCTAGGGATTAGGGATTAGGGCATGTAGGGTTTGGGTTTAAAGGTTTATATAATATCTAATCGATCTATGCCATGTGTGAACCTAATGTTTACTACAAAGGATGTTAATTAGGACTAAATCAATTGGTAAATAAGGAAAGTTTTTGGTTTATAATTTAGGGTATAGTGTTTAGGGCTTAGGTTTAGGGTACATAGGGTCAATATCAAAGATAATTATTACTCTAAATGATGTTAATTTGGGCTAAAATGATTGGTTCAATGTTTAAAGAGTTTATATTTATGGTTTAGAGTTTAGGGATTAGGAACTTTAAGCATTAGGGCTTGGGGTATAGGTTTTAGGGTATATAAGGTACAATTGTGATGGTGATTATGGAAAATTAGAGCTAATAAACCCCTAAATCACATTTTATATTCATGTAATTAGGTTGACGGGGCTCAAAATAGCCCCAATTTATTTCAAATACATGTCTAGATTGGTACTCCAAAGGCTAAGTTTTGGCCATAGGTTTAAAAATGCATTTTATGACATCTCATGATAAAATTAATTATATTGTAAGGCATGTATGTTTGTGACATGTAGTGGGCATTAGGGCATAGGGCTTACAATTTATGTTTTAGGGATTAGGGATTAGGGCATGGGGTTTAAGTTTAAGGACTTGTATAAAATTTGTCTAATCACTCTATGCCATGTGAACCTAATTCTTACTACAAAGGATGTTAATTGGGATTAAATCGATTGGTAAATAGGGAAAGCTTATGGTTTATAATTTAAGGTATAGTGTTTAGGGTTTATGGCTTATGATTTCTAGGTTTTAATGTGTATACATGGTTTAGGGTACACAAGGTCAATCGCAAAGATAATTGAGGATAATTTGAATCAGTTAGACCCATTTGTGATTATAAAATGTGTTATTGGGTTGTCATTATACCCTAGATGTCATCATCCAGATTGAGTGAATTAGTCAAATGGGGCAATCAGTCATGTGATTTAGGCCAAATTGAGCCCTATGAACTTAATTCTTAGTCTAAATGATGTTAATTTGGGTTAAAATGATTGGTTTAAGGTTTAAAGAATTTATATTTATGGTTTAGAGTTTAGGGAATAGGAAATTTATAGATTAGGGCTTAGTGTATAGGTTTTAGGGTATATAAGGTACAATTGTGATGGTGATTGGGGCAAATTTGATTTTCTTGAACCTAGATATGTGACTAAATAATGTGAATTTTGGATCAATTATCCCCCACATCATCAAATATTGAGCCTACAAATTTGATTGTGGTAATGACTGATGCAATTTTAACCAAGTTCATCTCTGTGAACCTAATTCTTACTATATATATACAAAAGATGTTTGGTTTAGGGTCTATAATTTAAAGGGTTTGGGGTTTAAGGCTTATGGATTAGGGTTTGATATATATGGTACATGGTTTAGGGTTAAATTTAAATGGTACAGGGTTTAGGGTTTAAGATATCAAATATAAGGTCCAATCACTAAGGTAATTGAAGAACATTTGAGCTGTTTGTGACACCTATTTATGACTTGATTACCTTCATGTTTGCATTTGTGATAAAATTAGGGTCAATTATGCTATGTACATGTTTCATACATGTTATACAATTGATTGAGCCATAAATTTGGTTTATCAACTCAATTTTTCCCAGATCATGCAAGGAATTGCATAAATTGACTAATTGGATCAATTCATGATAGAAGAGATCTATCTTTTTATTTTTTCCCAAATCATATCTTGTTATTGAAGCGGTTCAAATTGGCATAAAATTACTCCTTGATTAAAATAATCAACTAGCTCATCTTCTTTGGTTAATTAGGTTAAAGGGAATCGAAATAGCCCCAATTTACTTCAGATGCACAACTAGATTGGTACTCCAAAGGCTTTAGCCATATGTTTAAAAAGTGTATTTTATGACATCTCATGATAAAATTAGTTATATCATAAGGCATGTATGTTTGTGGCATGTAGTGGGCATTAGGGCATAGGTCTTACAATTTATGTTTTAGGGATTAGGGATTAGGGCATAGGGTTTAGGTTTAAGGACCTATATATTAATGTCTAATCGCTTTGTGTCATGTGTTCAAACTTAATTCTCACTACAAAGGATGTTAATTAGGACTAAATTAAAGTTGATAAATAGGGAAAGTTTATGGTTTACAATTTAGGGTATAGTGTTTAGGGTTTATAGTTTACAGATTCTAGGTTTTAATGTATATAGATGGTTTAGGGTACACAGGGTCAATCACAAAGATAATTAAGGACAATTTGAATCACTTAGACCCATTTGTGATTATAGAATGTGTTTTTAGGTTGTCATTATACCATGGATGACATCATACAGATTGAGTGAATTAGTCAAATGGAGTAATTAGTTGTGTGATTTAAGCCAAAATAAGCCATGTGAACTTAATTCTTAGTCTAAATGATGTTAATTTAGGTTAAAATGATTGATTCAAGGTTTAAGGAGTTTATATTTATGGTTCAAATTTTAGGGATTAGGGCTTAGGGTATAGGTTTTAGGGTATATAAGGTACAATCATGATGGTTATCGGGGAAAATTTAAGCTCCTTGAACCTAGATTTGTGAGTAAAGAATGTGAATTTGGGATCAATTATCCCCCACATCATCATAGATTGAGCCTATGAAGTCAATTGTGGTAATGATTGATGTAATTTTAACCAAGTTCATCCCTGTGAACCTAATTCTTATTATATATAAAGGATGTTGATTGGGGATAAATTGATCCTAAGGGCCTACTGAGCCTCAATGTGATTAATTTCATCCATATGATATAAATTTGGGATCCAAGTGCTCACCATATTAATCAAATAAGTATTTTTTCAATTTGATATGCAATTCGGTCCAAAGGAGTTGTGTGCAAGGACTTACATTCATACATAATGGAAATTGGGGCTTACTTGGCCCTGATTGCATACCATATTGAACCAATCAAGTATTTGGTACCAGATGATACATACTTGGGGGCAATCAAGGCTTGCCTAAGGAATTATGTCAACATAATTTTTATTAGGGCCCTAATTACACACCTTATTCAAATAATTGAGTGTTTGATTCAATCTGATATGAAATATATACCAATTAACCCCTTTGTAAGAAATTACATCCATCTAATATTAATTGGGATTCTAATTATGCACTAAACTCAACTAAAAGAATATTTGATTCGATATGATATGAAATTTAGTCCAAACAAGCCTTATGTAAGAAATTTCATCCTTCTACTGTCAACAGGGGGCTATGTTGGTCCCAAATACATAACATATTGAATCAACCAAGTATTTAGTTCAGTTGAATATGCAATTATGGCCAACCAAGGCTCATGTCAGTAATCGAATACATCTAATGTCAATTACAACTTCGTTGGCCCCGATTATAAACTATATCCAGCTAATCATGTATTTGGTTTTATCTTATACATAATTGGGGCCAACTGAGCCCCATGAAAGTAATTTTTTCCATATAATGTTCCAGTTGGCTTCCATTAGCCTTGATCGCACACCATATTGAACCAAGTGAGTATTTAGGTTCAATATGATATGCAATTAGGGCCCACTCAATCCTCAAGCAAGAAATTACATCCATCTAATGTCATCTGGGGATCTAATTACACCATGTTAAATCGATTGATATTTTTTTCAATACTATACACAATTGAGGACAACCAAGTCATATGTAATTAACTGCTTCCACCTAGAATATCAATCGAGGCATTTTTCACCCCATGCAATGAATTTTTTCCATCTAATGTCCATTGTGAATATTTTTTCCTAATTGCAAATCATATTTAACTAATTGAGTATTTTATTCAATATAATTTGTAATTAAAAGTAATTGGTCCCCATGCAAGGAATTCCTTTAATATAATGTCAATTAGGGATTTGATAGCACACCGAATTAAACTAATTAAATATTTAGTTTAATCTAATACACAATCGAGGTTAAATGAGCCTTGAGAAAGGAAGTATGTCCATATGGTGTCAATTGGATCTCTAATTGCACACCATATTATAAAAAACCAAGTATTTAGTTTAGTTTGATATGTAATTGGGGCCAACCAAGCTCCATCCAAAGAAATATGTCCATCTAATGTCAATTTGGGATGTATTGGCCTGATTGGACACCATATTGGGATCAAAGGAACAATAAATTGATTCATAGGTTAATACATCTCCAATTATCATTCAATGTTATCAATTCTTGACAAGAACTTTGGTCCCAAACAACAATCTTAATCAACCAATATTTTATCTTAAGACTACTAGGCCTTATGGCTTCTATTCAAGTTTTAGGGTGTTGAGACTATGTAATGCGATCGTGTTATTAACACGATCATATTATTAAGTAATACGATCATGTTAATAACATAGTTAATAATTTATTCACATTATTAATGTGATCATGTTATTAACGTGATCAAGATATTTGAATTTAAATTCAATTCTCATGGTTTTTAGCTTGGGAATGGCTTAGATTCTCGAGCCAAAGGTTTGGACTGTCAATGTACAGCCGATTTTTGAAAGGTATGAAAATAAACAATTTTTTTTAACTTTGATTGTCAAATACATTAAGAATTTCAACGTGAAAATACAAAAACTTGATACCGTCATGACGAGCACGCTCTCCTCTTTTGAAAAATATGTTTTTTATAATTTTTAGACTAATTTAAGGTTTCAAACTATGTTGATTTGTAGTTATGCCTTTTTTAGGCCATTACATGCCACAAACATACATGCCTATACATGTTCATGTAATTTGTCTTTCGTTGATCCAAGTGAAAAACAAGTTATATGGTGACCAAGTAGGCCTAATTTTACACACATTAAAAAAAAAATGATTTTTATTTTTTTTTGAGGTAGTTAGGCATGTCGCACGGACAACTATCCATTGTTTTGTCATTTTTTACGATCTATTTACTTGCAAAATTCAAAAAAAAAAGTATTCATTGAAAAATAAAAAATAAATATAGGTGACCTACTAGAAAATCTTATCTAAATTTTCCTAAAGGGTTTCAAATAATACTACAAGCTGTTCAAAAAATGGTGTGCAACACGGTCATCTATCTACTATGTTTTCTGGAAAAAATAAGAATTTTTCTTAAAATTTTAGATGTTTGACCTAGTTATACTTAACCATTTTTGTTTTAAAATAGTGTTTTGAAAACTAGACTCGAAATTCTACATTTCATGTTCTTACACCATCTTTAAATTTGGAGTGTAGATATCTCAAATTATCTACAAAAGTTCAGAGTTCTGAAATTTCAGAAAAATCATGTCCATGAGTAGGCCACTTTTTGTCCCCCAACTTTGTGCACTTACCCTTAATGCTCTCACCATTTATCGATCTACCACCTCTAAGTGGATCGATCACATGTGACATTTGTATATCTGGATTCATTTTGTTCATTCAGTGATAAATGTATGAATTAATCCTCACCTGTTTCGATTGTAAAGTGTTTCAGATCAAATGGAGTGAATAAATAATGAAGAGTTTGCTAACAATCATGCTCTTAGATATATTTTGCTCTTGATGACAAGTTTTTTTCCCAATAAGAGGTGCTTAGGAAGATGAGACAATATATCTCAATATGAAAATATAATTAATTTGAATATATGCGTATACGTGTATGTATTGAATATTTAATGTGTAAGAGAACTACAGAAGTAATACACATGAGGAGAAAGTAATTCACCAACTTCCAGGCATGAATGTAATTGTGTGAAAAAAATAATAAAAACGATGACACAAATAGGATATAGAATAAGACTCTGAAATTTTGAAAAAATAAAAATAATAACATTAAAATTTAATTAATTTATTTATATTCATTAATTAAAAAAAAAATGTGTTCATATTAATACAAAGGTCTAGAATATCTATGTCATAACCCACCAAAATAGAATGACTAAGGGCAACTTGTTAACTCATCATTTGAGGCAAATGATGTAGAACATACTACTTTCAACTTAAATAATGTAACTTGCATCTTTTAAATCATACCTCAATATTTTTAATATTTAATCATTTGCAAGAGAACATGTATGATTGTAAGGCCATTGAGCAAGTGTGGGATGATTTGGAAGCTCTTAAATGTAACATTGATACATTTAACAAGTGGGTGCATTCTACGACATTTGTGTTGTTAAGATATTAATTCTTGTTTACTAATAATTTATTTTGTAATTGAAATTAACTATTTAATATAAAATTAATTTGGAATGTTATAAAAATTATTAAATAATATCATTGTAGGTGAATACATCATCAATGATAGTTGATGACTTTGATTTTAAAGAAGGTGATGGTGTCGATGATCCCGATTATGGTTACAACAACCCATCATTGCATAAAGTGATAATGAGAATTAGATTATGATAATTCATAATTATAGTTTTTATATAATTTGTAATTTAAATTAATATTATTGTATTATAAATGAGAAATTATTTATTTTCTCATCTTCGACATTATATTCCCATAAATATTATTAATTTACCTATAACATTATTTTTTATGTAAAATTATTATATTATATTTTAACATATTTATTTATTTATTTTCAAATAATAATATTTTATATATTGGGAATATATATTTTAATATGTTTTTTTAAATTTTAAAATATTTATTTATACTTAAAAATATATTATTTTCTTTTAAATTTTAATACTTTTTATATTTTGAATTTATTCGTGTCAACATTTTCATGAAACCTTGTCAATATGACATTGCTATAGTAAACACTCTTCGCATGGAGACCCATTCAACGTGGGTTTTGAATTTAAGTGGACGAATTTAAGTGATTTACGAGTCTTACTCAAACTGTGCTAAACTCTCCCCTAGTCGTGGTCCCACTTTGGACCGTTTTCACTGGTAAACGACGTCGTTAATATGTCCGTCTCAAAAAGCCCTAAAGTTTTTCTCCCGTTAATATGTCCGTCTTGGAAAGCCCTAAAACTTTTCTCCCTATTCGGGGTAATTGCGGTTTAAACAAAACATCGTGCTCTTGGCTTACAAATTTTCGTCGGTAACAAACCGATGACCGATGACCGATGGAGGGTCAAACCGTCAAACTACATTAATTTCGACTTGATGCCAAAAATTATGAGGCTTGCACGAAAAAAGGCAAATACTTTATATATTTCATTCTTCCAACTCCATATTCCCATAGTCTCGGCGGCTCCCCTTTTACAGATCCCAAAAATTGTGTCAACAATACTCAATTCTAATATATATCAAAATGAAGGTAAGTTCAGATTGCTGCACTCTATGAGAACCTCTTTATTCATGTGAAACTCCCAACTAATTGATAGCCCTTTCTATTTTTTCGGAATTTGTTAAAATTGTCCATAGGAGATGAGAAAAGCAAGAGAAAGGCGCTCAAGGTGGTTGCAGGGGTCTCAGGTATGATACCTCCTTAATTCTTGTAAACCCTGACGTTGAATTTGCGTATTGTGGTACACAATCTGATGAATATTTGTATTGCAGGGGTGGATTCGGTGGCCGTGGACATGAAGGAAAGCAAGCTAACTGTAATTGGGGACGCAGACTCTGTGTTTGTGGCCGCAAAACTCAGGAAAATTGGTTTTGTGTACACAGAATTGCTGACCGTGGGTCCCGCCAAAGAAGAGAAAAAAGAGGATGCGAAGAAGGAGGAAAAAAAACCAGAAACCCCGAGAGTTGTGTACGTGCACAGGCCTTACGATTACAGCGTTGTCAGTGACGAGAATCCTAACGCCTGCACCATTTGCTGAATTCGTTTGTAGGAATTTTAATATGGATTTTACCCTGTATCTCGCAATCTCCATGCCATGCCCCGTGGTTACAGCTTTACTGGTTTTGTTCGGTCTGTCGGAAATGGCGAAGAGAGAAAGAGATGAGTGTAACATAGTGTTTTAACCGAAGTTTTGGTTTCATTAAATAGTAATGATCAAGTTTTCGTTTCATTAAATAGCAATGATCAGATTACATAAAAACCATTAAGAGTTTGAAAATTATAAGTCCACACTTTTCAATAGTGGATCTGGGTTAAGTATGTTGCATTACTCCCAAAAGTTCTTTAAAGAAATATGCACTAGAGCAACACTTAAAAAGGAGGGGAAAAGTAACTTGCAAATGTTTATCAGAGTTTTTATTGGTTGGACATGTAGCGGAAGAGGGGTCTTGAATAAATTTTGGATTTTTCTTTAAAATATTTGTTCTGTTTCATTCTTGAGTATTACTTGAAGAGAAATACACGGGAGGCGTATTATTTTCATAAGATCTTGCCTAAGTCGTCCTAAAAATAGTAAAGATATTTCTAAAGATGTTACGTAGTCATTAAAATTAATTTTTTTATAATATTTATTTGTATATATAGATATGATCCAATATAAAGTTGGCCTCTTTCAAAGTTAATGATTTTTCGGTATTGTTTGTACTCTTTCTAATTTATTGGTGCATTTTTATTATCTTTTTTATATTTAAAATATTTCATAAATTAATCTTAATCTTTAATTTGTATGAGAGTATAATCAATTTCTTTTGGTTATTCTCATTTTTAAGATTGATTGTATTTTGCTATTGTAATTTTTTCTTATTATTCAATATATAAAATAATAATAAAAATCTTAATTAATAAACATTAATATATCAATTAAATTATAAAATATTATTATTAGTCTCGAAAAGTAAACTATAGGTATCATTTTGCTTTAACTTGGAATTAATCTTTATTTTGTTGCCCAATCAAATGACATCATTTTATGTGTTAGAAAAGTATTTCAATGTTCATCCCAAAAAGTTGTATTTTGTTTAATAGAATATATGAAAAAAGTTATTTTGTCAATCTCTCATTGGCTTAAAATTTTACATGGTATTGGCACCTTCACGTAAGTCGAGGCAGGAAAGGACAAAATTTTTAATTACACTATTAATTTTACACAGATTAAAAATCAAGGCTTGCCCACTACAGTGGTTGTCTAGTGTCCTGTGTAGCGAATTAAAATGTGCTATATTTTTTGTCATATGTGTTTGTAGTTGGTCGTAAGGATCCAATAGAATGAATCTGCTAAAAGTATTCTCAGATCATGTGTATAAATAAATAGAAATTAAAAGGATTCCTCAATCGAAGATTCAACATTAAACTGACATGTGGCATAGGTGTGTTTCATCATGACTTTTTAGCATTTCGACACTTTACAAATTTGGCTAAGTCCAAAAGATCATCGATCCCCGTGATTGTGACAAGTGTCACCCCTGTAGAAACTCGGGTTTGATCGATGTAGTATAAAGCCTCTGAGGCCCGAAGGCCCGCAATGACGCCACATGGTGGCATCACGAGATCCTGAGAATGTGCCATATGGCAACATCTCGAGGGATCCAAACATATAAGTTATTGTTTATAGTAACAACCTCCAAGTCCCGTGATTGTGCCATGTGGAAATTATGTGAGGTAGCAATATCTAGCACAAGATTGCATTGTGTGGCATGATATGGGTACTTACGCAAGACGAAAGCCTTTGGCCACTATATTTACTTCTGTGGGCATCAGCTCCCACGATGATGCCATGTGGTTTTCATCTTGGCTCACGAGATGGCTCCAGGTGGCATCATCTCTGCTCTCCACGCCATCAGGCCCTCCGCTACTTTGAAAAGTCCTTCGCACTTCTGGCTTCCGTGATGGTATCATGTGGCGATATCATGACTCTTATTGAAAGCTGACATTTGTCCCCTGTGGTAGTTAATAACTTGTGCAAATTGTACTTGCAATAAGCATAGTTTTATAATTGAATCCATACAATAGCAACTAGCCACTTGTCCTCATCTCAATGTCCCTTTTTATTTTCGACCCCATATATGCCTTTGTGTTATTGACCCCATTATCTACTGGCACGTGGACAACATCTATTGGTAGGGGCTCTCAAAACACTCTACAGATCTATTTTCTTCCATGGGCACCAAGGCCTATGATCCACATCCCTTCTCAGGGATATGTCTCCCCGCTGAGGTGATCATCGCACGCCACGTGTCCGACCAGGATCGCCTCGAGTGCTTCGTGGCTGCCCATATAGGGATCTGGAAGAGGACCCAGATCACTCTGGAGCTTTTGGCGTGACGACCAGTCCTTCTATTGGTATTAGAGCTAGGTCTCGAGGTCGAGACCTGCAGAAGCTGGTGGGCATGATCCACATCCCTTCTCAGGGATACGTTTCCCCATTGAGGTGATCATCGCACGCCATGTGTCCAACTGGGATCACCTCAGGTGCTTCGTGGCTGGCCATATAGGGATTTGGAAGAGGACCCAGATCACTCTGGAGCTTTTGGCGTGACGGCCAGTCCTTCTAACGTATCCTTGAGAAGGGATGTGAATCATGCCCACCAGCTTTCATGAGTCTCGAGTTCGAGACCTAGCTCTAATACCAATAGAAGGACTGGCCGTCACACCAAAAGATCTGGAGTGATTTAGGTCCTCTTCCAAACCACTATATGGCCAGTCTGAGGTCACCCAAGGTGATTCTCAGTCAGAACACGTGGCAGGTAGTCCAGTAATCAATAGGTGCGAAGACGTGTCATGCATCAACGCAAATCAAGCCCATGATCTTTTGCGAGACTCGACCTCGAGAACTAGCTCTGATACCAATAAAAGGACTAGTTGTCATGCCAAAAGCTTCAGAGTGATTTGGGTCCTCTTCCAGATCCCTATATGGCCAACCACGAAGCACCCAAGGTGATCCCAGTCAGGCACGTGGTGTGCGATGATCGCCTTAGCGGGGAGACGTATCCCTGAGAAGGGATGTGGATCAGCCTAGGATGATGCCATGTGGTATCATCTTGAGCTTTTAGGTCTTTGTAACTCTCGACAATGTTGCAAGGTCTTCCACAACTATCTTCGTTGAGATCACGCCACATGATGTGATATCATAATTTTAGGTTCAGAGATCTTCAGGGTGTTTTGATATATTCCTCTGACCTATCAACTCTTGAGATGATAACACATGGCGTCATTTTGGGCCTTTGGGTTTTAGAGGCATTTCGTAATTGCATTTTCTTCTCAAGATTCGAGTCACTAAGATCACACCACGTGGCATGATCCCAGGCACTTGGGTCCTCAAGATACTTGTTGACCAATTTTGCCCACAGGCAAAATCTCGGTCAACTTCTCACCTGCTGTTTAAGGCCAATTCATTTCGGGTTCAGTAGGTTCAATGAATTCAGTTCATAGCCGGGTTCGATTGGTTCAAAGGCGGAAGTTCAATGGTCTTGGTTCATTGGCTTCGGTTCAAAGGCTCATCGGCGCGCTTGGTTGAACCATTGAACCGTTGAACCATTTTGGTTCAACGGGTTCAGTTCAAAGAGGCCGCACTTCAAAGGAAAAGACTTGATGACTTTTGTCAAGGAGGGTGACGTTCCAAAGACCGTCAAAATTAATGAAGTAAAATAGTTGTTTACCTTCAAATAAGAAAGCACAAACCATGGAAAAGAAGGAGCCAGAATGCAACGATCCATTTAAGTGTTCGCCCTTGGAGGCTGACAAGCCAGAAAAGACAAAGATGCAGAAGAAGACAACGACAAAGTGACAAAGCAAGGAGGAATGACATGGCGCAAAAGTGACAAGGCAGCCCAAGTGGCAAAGTGCAGGCGATTTATTGCCTAATAGTCCCCAAATGGCGCAAATAACAAGCAACATGACACGTGCTTTGAAAAGGGGACAAATTTCAATTTGTTGGCAAAAAAGAGGAGCGATCCACGCTTCCACATTAAAGCTCAAACGCCAAAGTCAAATTTGGCAATTATACAGCATGGTTCCAGCAGGCTTCTTCTAGGACGATGACAACACAACAGTGTTTCCTCTTTCAAATGGGACACGACAGGCCAACTTGTCAAAAAAGCGCCAAGTTTCTTTCTCTTTTCTCTTATATATTGTAACTTCTCATTTTTTAGAAGAATGGGTTCTTCCACTTTTGCAAAGGCGCAGCCCTAGCAAAATTTCACCTGAATCAAATAAAATGCAGTTTTTTACCTCCATTTGGATAGATGTTTCAAAGTATGCATTGAATGTTTGTCTGTGTCCAGTCATCGTTTCTTGATGCTCTCACAAGTTTAACACTAGCAGACCTGTCATCTACGAGGTGCCATCTCTGTAGCTGAAAGGAGAAGAGCAGTATTTGAGAAGTGTGAAACAGAGGAAGTTGCTACATAAGTGTACGTCTCACAGCACCTTTGGTGATCCCTTTCTTTTTTGTATCTTCCATTAAGGATTCCCTGCCAGTTTCCAGCAGCCTGGTCCTTCTGCCAAATGTGTAGTGTATGTTTGTGTTTGTCTGGTTCTGAGAGTGAATGTGTGAAGGTCGACCCTTGTTTTTTTTGGTGCATCACCTCTTTTAGAGTAGGCTTGTTTTTTCCTGCATTCTCTTTCTCTCTTTTCACCCCCCCCTTTTTTTAATATCTATATATATATATATGTATGTTAGCACTTGCTGGAAAAAACACGATGCATCAAAGGGAGCTAGCCCTTATCTAGAGACTCTCTCCTCCAGTTTCACTGGTCCCACAGGCGAGAGGAGAGTTTCCATGTTACGAGGAGAAGGCAGGAGCTAGGCCTCCTTGCCCTGGGTGCAATCTCCAGCGTCAACAATACTTAGACTCAAACTTCTTGCCCTCTCGACCCTAGATGGTCGAGATGCTACTACGTGGAAACATCCCAAAGGCTCGAAGGCCTTTGCCCAAACAGCTTGTCCTCCATAGAGCTAGATGGGTAGCAACATCTTGGCCATCCACAACTACGAAAAGAAGTCTATAGACAAATGCCCTGAATGCTGCCACATGGTAGCATCTCAGTCATCTGAGGAAGCAGAGGTGAAGTCATCTGTGTAAATATGTCCCAACCACTGAATGCCAGAGATGTTTCCATGTGGTATCATCTCAACTATTTGAGGTTGCAAAGGGTAAGTTTATAGATGAGTGACTTAGAGGTTGCCATATGGTGGCATCTCAACCACCCACAGAAACAAAGAAGTTGACTGTGCAGAGATGTTCTAGCTTCTGAATGCCCAAGTTGTTGCACATCTTGGCCATCCGAGACCATAGAGGGCAAGTCTATAGATGAGTGCCTCAGATGCGAATCGGATGACATTAATTTATTCAGTCTCGACTATCTGATATCATGTCATGTGGCATGATTTTGGCCCTTCGTGACTCGAGATTGTTTTAACTTTAAAGATTGACCCTCTGAGTCCCAACTATTTGGGATCACATCATGTAACATGATCTCAAACTTTTAGGGCTCGAAACTACTTAGACTTCCTACCCAACTTGATCATACACCATAAAATTAATCATTAAAATTAATTTCCTTCCAATATTTATTTGTATTCATAAAAACAACCCAACATAAAATTAACCTCATTAAAAATTAATATTTTTTCTTATTTACTTATACATTCCTCTATTTTCTTTATATTTCAAAATCACATAAATTAATCTTAATCTTTTGTTTTAAAAAGGGGTAAAAATAATATTAATAAGTAAAAAAAAGCATTACAGGAAGAACAGGGGGCAAAAACCCCCAGAAGAAAGCAACAAAAACTGAAAAACTAGGCACACGCCCAACTAGACAATATTATGAACCTCCCTATCAGCGTCTAGAATTCTTTCCAAATCAGAACGCAATGTCAGGGAGAGAGACCCCTAATCCTCAATGTTTCCACCATCCAAATGGTCTGACGCCCATTTAGCCAAAAAATCTGTTGCACTGTTCCATTCACATAGAATGTGAGCAAAAGTAACGCTATCTATAAGCGAGTAAATCTACAAAATCTCTTGCACAATCAGAGATAGTTGCCAATTGACGTCTACCACTTTCCTCTTAATGAGCAGGTTAATCAAGACTTGAGAGTCTGATTTGCAGATAATCCTATGCCAACCTAATGCCTAGGCCTTCTCAAGGGCATAAAGAATGGCTTGGCCTTCCATCATGTTAATGGTTTGCAACCCCTCAGGAACTGCAAAAAGAAAAATCACCGTAGCTTCAAAGTCCCTTCTTATCCCTCCAGTACCTGTGAGTCTTGGATTAACTCTGGAGGAACCATCCGTATTGATCTTGAGAATACCACTAGGGGGCGTTGCCACTGACCAGTCCTAAGAATCTGCTCCTTGACCTGCTTGCTCCTCCTGACACATGCTGACTTACCAGTTAACTGTTGAAATCTAAGTCGCGCCACCACTTGAGCGTCTTGTTTAGTCAAAAGAAGGCAGATCGTGCTCTTTGCTTGGACGGTTCCCTGGATCATCCCCACCACTTTCTGCCATACTTGCTGCACCATGACCCTCACCCCACATAAAATTCACCTATTTCTCTCAAGCCAGATCTACCAAAATAGAAAAATGGGGCCGTCCAACCATATGTCCTACAAGAAGGGCATACTTGAGGGGGGTTCTCCCATTCCATTCCAGAAATCGACCACAGATTGAGCATGAAAACATGGGCACTGCCAAACATCCCACACATACTGAAGGGCCTTGGAAACCTCTCTTTCGGAGATTGTCCCAAGTCAAGCACCTGTTCCAAGCCAACATCCAAGCAAAATAGTTGCATTTAGGCCATGTGAATTTATTGCAGACCTGTCTCCACCAATGCACTTCCCCCCTGCCCAATCTCTGAAGAAGTAAAGCCTGATATCCAGATGAAACTATGTAAGCTCCCTTGGGATTAGGAGACGAAGCTAGCTCATCCTCCTCCTGAAGAGGACTACAACGATGCCTGGAAAGGATGCTCAACAGCTCCTCATTCTCTTCCTGCATCCCATTAACAGGCCAAGTTTCAGGAGCTTTCCAGCGAGCTACCTCCACCTGTCCTTGTGTAATGTAAACTTTGAAGTCACTCACCCGAGACCAGCCAACATCAAGGAATCTCTGACAAAGGTTCAACAAATTTGGAAACTGAGAAATGATGGGAGGATAACCATCCCAAGAGTCAGACCAAAAGAGAGCCTTGGATTCCTGTTTACAAATCTAGAATAAGTCGTCCTTGATGAGAGCAACCCCTTTTTTGAGAGTACCCCATATTGTCAAACCTTTTCCAATAAGCGGATAGCGAGGAATGTCCCTCTGAATGGTTCCAGAGTAGTACTTCTGTGAGAGAATTCTGGCCCAAGCCTTGTCTTGTTCGGTGTACCATCGCCAATAAAGTTTGGTCGTCAAAGCAATACCATTTAATTCCATGTGCCTCAGACCGAGCCTGCCATATTGTTTGGGGCAACAGACAATCTCCCATCTAATAAGGCTCCATTTAGTGGAGTTCAGACTACCAGCCCATAAGAAGTATCTGATAACCAAATCAAACTCCTTAACGATTCCCATCGACGTACCCTGGAGCATACACCTATAAATAGGTAAACCCTGCACCACAAATTGGATAAGTTGAACCCAGCCCGCAAAGGATAACCACCTGTGTATCCAATGATTCACTTTCACCTGAAATTTCACCAAAATAGTCTACCAAGATTCTTTGGATGTACGGCCAGTCGAGATAGGGATACCCAAGTAAATCAAGGGGGGAGTCCCAATCTAAAAATGCAAAGTCCTCGTCATCTGTTGCTGAATAGGGCTCGGAGTGTTGAAGAAGAAGATGGACGACTTATCTTCATTGACCTTTTATCCCAAGGCCATTAGATAAACATCTAACACCCTGCGTAAATTAGCAACTTCAGTCATTGTGGCCATGCCCATAAGGGCAGTGTCATCAGCAAATTGCAGGTGTGATTACATCGGCAATTCCCCTCCCCATCTCCATCCTTGGATATGTCCTTCCTCTCTGTTCCTATTGATCAACCTCCCCAAACCTTCGGCAAGGAGAAGAAAAAGGTACGGAGACAGAGGATCACCTTGTCGCAGCCCTCTTGTAGCACCAAAAAGCTTCGTGTGTTCTCCATTGATAAGCATTGAGAAGGAAGCCGAGGAAATGCAACTCATGACCCATTGAGTCCATTCCTCTGCAAAGCCAAAACCACTAAGAACCTTCCGCAGGAATGACCATCTGACCCTATCAAAGGCTTTGGCCATGTCTAATTTAATGAACATCGCCTTATCTTTTGCGCTGGCCATGGAGTGAATGGACTCAACAGTAATAACAATACCGTCCAAGATTTACTTGCCTTCCACAAAACCACTCTGCTCTTTTGAGATCATAGCACTCAGCCCTCTTTTTAACCTATCTGCAATGATTTTAGATATAACTTTGTAAACAACATTGCAAAGGGATATAGGGTGGAATTGACTTAGCCTATCATCACCTTCGCATTTAGGTATGAGAGCAAGATAGGTCGCATTTGTAGCCTTAAGCATTTGCTTATTCCGTTGAGATTCTTGGACAACAGCGAAAAGGTCAAGTTTGATTATATCCCAAAATTCTTGGTAGAATTCAGCTGGGAAGCCGTCAGGCCCAACCACTTTCCCTTTTTTCATTTGAACAATGGTTTCCTCAAGCTCTCCCAGAGTGATTGGTTTCATTAAATTTTCATTCATTTCACGCGTCACCAACAATGGAATGCAAAAGAGAACCTGAGCTTCTTTCGGTGATTCCTCGTTAGCATCTTCCCTGAAGAGAGTAGAGAAGTACTGCACTACCTCCTCTAAAATTGCTAGAAAGGAATTAAACCGCTCACCTCTTTCATTGACCAGGGCCGAAATAGAATTGCCATGTCTCTTGGCTTTGGACGAATTGAAGAAAAATGATGTATTTCTGTCCCCCTCCTGGATCCATTCAACCCGAGCTTTTTGCTTCCAAAAAATTTGCTCCCATAGCTCGTATTCCTCCAGGTCTTTCACAGCGTGTGTTTCTTCTTGCAGTAAGTCTTCAGTCAGTCCTTCTTCCCTTATTATTATTGTGATACCATCAAGCTTGGTTTGTGCAGTAGCCTTAGCATGAAAAATGTTCCCAAAACTTTGGTGATTCCACCGCTTGAGCTTGTACTTCACATATTGCAGTGTTTTGGCAAAAATGTACATCGTCGTACCATGGGCAGGCCTACCCCAACACCACCAATTGGCAACACACTCATGTAGAGATTGATCCCGCAGCCACATGAGTTGAAATCTGAAGGAAGGAGAGCACGGGTGATACTATGAGACACTATTAGGCTTGATGGGCCAATGGTTTGATCCTCTCCAGTCCAAAATTTCAGACCTTATAGACCACATACCTCCAACCTAAAAAAATGAGACCAGAAAACGGTCAAGTCTCTCAGCTATGCAATGTTTCCCACTCCTACGGTTGTTCCAAATAAACTGTCCATTATTGGGCCTAACGTCAACTAAATTCAAAATTTTAATGTAGTTGCGCATTAGCAAAGCAGATGGGTCTAACCTTGACGTGCCACCACTCTTTTCAGTCAAATCAAGAATAGCATTAAAATCACCTGCCATAATGCAAGGGTGAAAGGGGGCCAGGCTACGGACAAAACTTATGTGGCCCCATAAGGAGTTTTTACCCCGCCAATCATTGGGAGCATAGATAGTGGAGAAGAGAATGACTTCCCTCGTCTCAAAGCTAGAAGCAATCATAGTCATGGAGTACTTAGAAGTCAGCAAGCCTATGAGGCCAATCTTTCGTGGGTTCCACAGACAAGCTAGTCCTCCTGAGTATTCAGTAGTGCCAATGCATTGACATTCTCCTTGCCTCCACAACTTGGGCACTAGTCTGGACATGTCTTCAACTGAAAGCTTAGTCTTCTGCAAGAAAAGGACATTCAGCCTATGACTTTTAATCAGGTAGTGAGCATCATTTTGTCTGGGGCTATTGTTCAAACCCCTTACATTCCAAGATATTATAATCATTTCAGATGGTTCAAAAAGTGTGCATCTAGAGTCTTTACTGACCCCGACTCCACCAAAGTCTCTCCCATTAGCTTGATCTTTTCCAGGTCCTTTTTTCTGCCAGGCTTGCCAGATTTCTCTCCCCCTCCTTTCTTAAGGTCTTTTTGTACTTGTCATGTCCCCTTTTTCGTGGACATTGACAGACTTGATGGTTAGCCTATTATACGACCTTTGTAGGCTAATAGGATGGATAGAGGGTCATAATGGAGCTTGGCTTGACTTTGATTCGCATAATTTCTACATTTGGTTTTCATTCAGGTTATTTCAGACGCATTGGGCCTGAGCTCCTACTTTTTAGGGATATTTGATATGCAGCGGAGCACCTTTATTTTGGTATGGTCATGTGCGGAATCACTCCTTGATTCACCTGATTCGATCGGTTTGAGGATCCGACGTATATTGAGGGAAATATTAATATTTGATTGATTTAATCAAATATTAATTATTTGGTCTCATTAATAATTAATTATTAATTATTTGGTCTAATTTTAAATTAGAAACCCTAATGCTAATTTAAGAAACCCTAATTAGGGCAAGCATATCTTTTGAGGGTATAAGGGTTTCACATGGAGGCCATTATTGATTATGTATGCATTGATTATTGATATTGATTTTGAAGAAATTCTTCTGTGAAGACTGAGCCAAGGGTTCCAGGATTCCATTGCAGTGGAGAACGTCAACTCTTCATTGTGTGTGATTTAGAGGCTGTGAGATATCAGCTGATTTATTGCCAAACTGAGAGATAGCTTCATACAGAAGTTATCACAGAGGTACAGATTTGAGAGATAACTTCACACAAAAGTTATCACAAAATTTACAGGGTTGAGAGATAACTTCACACAGAAGTTATTACAGATATTCCAGGTATTTATTTCTTTATGTTTTGATTCAATAATTTATACAGATAGAGATCTTCTGTATTAGAGCCATATACCTTCAGATCAGGGGTCCAACAGACAGGGTGTGATTTATTGGAGGCCGTACGAAGTCCGTACAGGTCCGTACAGATCCACTAGCTACCAACGACGGCAGTATTACCGACGGCGGAAGTATTATCTACCGACGACGGCAGTATTACCGACGATGGCAATATTTTCTACCGACGACGACAGTATTACCGACGACGGCAGTATTAGCCACCGACAGCGGCAGTATTACCGACGACGGTGACTGTGTTTTTACACAGCAACCCGAGCCGTTCCAGATTTAGGTTTATTTCCAGATTTGCAAAAGACCAGGGTTTTGAGATGATATTTGTATTACTTTATATGTATGACAGAGGATTTCTATTGTAATCATCTGGATGAATAATATGATCATTGATTTGCCAGTTAAGAGACTATACTGTGGTTTATTTGTTTATTTGAATTTATTTTCAAAATTGTATCTTTGTTCAGAGTTTTTGTGTTGCTATATTCCCTGTTTGAAGGGGATATCACAGTGGTATCAGAGCTTTATTTGCTATATATTAGAGTTGTGTAGAGACAAAAAGAGGCCCTAAGTAAGGGACATTACAGTGGTATCAGAGCTTTTTATGCAAATAAGAGAGCCCCTAAGTAAGGGACATTACATTTTTTCTGCCAGGCTTGCCAGATTTCTCTCCCCCTCCTTTCTTAAGGTCTTTTTGTAGAAGTCCGAGATGAGGAGAAGATTTACTGCTTCTTGCTGCCCCTGAGTCCCCAATTTTCCCGATAAGGGGCATATTTCTGTCTTCCTTAAGGGGAGCAACTGAGGAAGTCATTCCTTTTGAAATTATCAGCTGTTGGTCCATATCCATATGACAATCTCCAGCATCCTATGTTTCAATTAAAGCCCTTGAAACATTGGTCTCTTGCGCTGGTCCCTCAATCCCCTGGTCCAAAATCATCAACTCGAGATTCACCTCCTGCTGATTAAGGTCGTCCAATATTTCAAATCTATTAAGCGAGTCATCTAATTGTCTTTCCTTCAAGGACCGTTTTTGGCCTCTATTTTTATATCGGCCTTTAACCGGCATAAAACCATCATTTTCAGGCACCTCACCTGGAATCGAACCCCTTTCCTTGTCAGTACTAGGAGTGCGAGTAGATTGAGCTGGTTGAGGTGCAGTGGATTTTGAGGTGGGACACCATCGCTGCAAATGCCCATAAGCATGACATAGACGATAGCAAAAAGGGAGGGTTTCATAATCCAGCTGTTGTACCCACGAAAAAGGGCCCGCACTCATTTCAACAGCATCTGGTAATGGCTTACTAAGATCAATTTCAACACAAATGCAAGCATAAGTCATTACCTTTTTCCCCAGGAGTGACATTGAGGAACAGATTGGCCTTCCCAGCAAGGATGCAAGCAATTGGAGAGTGTCTTCTTGGCAGCATTCCACTGGAAGGCGGGGCAGACACACCCACACCGGGACACGGTTTGGTAGTTCCTCAGAAGGTATGAAATCGGCATGCCAGGGCTTGATAAACAGTCCCACTTGATTATGGAAGTAAGGACCTCCAGCGACAACTCTTTGACAATCTGTTATACAGGGAAAAGTGACCATGAAATAGCTATTGGCCAGCAATATAATATCCATTTCTCCTTTTGGTGCCCACGTCCTCTGAGCCCATGCTTCCAGGAATAACAGTGACATCCTAAGCCCCATAAACTTGCAGTACAAGGAGTGATTGGAATAGTATTCAATGTCTTCAACAATCATTTCCATTGGTATAACCAGCTTGGGCCTCTCCTTACATCTTTCCAGATAGCCGTTGACTTTGGGGATGCGCATACTTGGTTGCTCAAGAGCAGCAAAAAAACCTAAACCTTGCAAAAGTGGAGCCTTCCCACTGCTGCGCGCTCCCTGGGACGCTTGCTGCAGTCCAAGCGCTTCCCTATAGCTGCGCCCTACTTTCTACCCTATCGCGCCCTGCTCTATTGCGCCCTTCTGCTCGCCTTCATCCATCACGCATCAGTTGTTCCACCCCACTCATCGTCGATTAAAACTCAACGAGAAGATCTCATAAATTAATCTTAATCTTTAATGAAGATGAATATCTCAATTAAATTATTAAACATTATTAATATATGTTCAAGCAAATATGGGACTTCAAATCTCAACATTTTCTTGAGTGTTGGTTTTTGTTACCTCTTTCCCAATCACATGCGGGAATTTTCGTGGCGTTGATATTCAAAGCTCTTTTTATTTTGAACCCATGAGCCCAACCAACTGTTACTCAAACCACACTACTTTTCTGTCTTACAAATCCCACAACTTCGGTCGATAAAACATTATACTTTTTATTTATATATATATATATATTTGGCTTATTGTGCACATTAATATTCAATTCAAAATAAATATTAAATATTTATTTAGAGGGGAAACGAGAGAACTTCGGGAAAAGTGTAATGTTTTTAAAGGACTTTAGAGAGTATTATCTACTTAATTTTTGGTTCTATTCATACTTTCATGTGTTTGATTCGAATACAAAGAGTGTTCATCGGCGTGTTAAAATTACTTTTCCAACGTCAGCATTCTCTTTCCCATTATTATATCGGCTTAAAATGGGTGAGTAATTTAAATTTTTATGTAGAAGTTATAGAGAATGGTTGTTTTTAAGGGGTGGTTGGGGAGTGTCTAAGTTGTATGATTCTTAAAAACGTAGACATTTAATTTTAGTATAGGGTATTTATTAATTATAAAATTATTTTATTTTAAGATAATTTGTATATTTATTATTTATTAATTTAAGGTAATTTTTATTGATTAATTGTTTTTAAATTATAAGTAATATTTGATATTTTTTTAATTTTTTTTTTTCCATTTTTTTATTTCTTCTTCTCCACTTTTTTTTTTTTTGGGATTGTTGAGATTTTTTTTAAAAATATATATTTTAATATTAAACGATTGTAATATTAAACAATTGTAATATATTTAATATATTGTAGATTTTGGTGCTATTTTTTGTTATAGGTTTTTGACCCAAATACAGTGGTAAATTTAAATTGAGAACATTTATTACTAATCAACATAAAATTTATGAAGTATTGGAATCGTTAAGCAATATAATATATAGTAAATCCAAGGCAGAATTTTTAAAATTTGATATATCTCAACTTTTTTGAGATAGATGTATTAATAATATATGTACAAATTATTGTATGCTATATATTTTACTCAAATGTATGTAAACATATTCTAGCCCATATGATATTTTCTATTTATATTTATGTTATGTGCTTAATCATGAAATAAAATGCCACAATTTTTTTAATATGCATAAATGGACAAAAAAATATAAACAAAATTACATGAAATGAATTTCATTTTCTAAAGTTTGTGTTTTTTGAAGTGGTAAGGTTTTGTGAACATCCCAGAGGATTTTTTCCCCTCAACTAAGTTCTCTCCCTCTCAACTTCACTCATCTTTGCATTGCTTTAGTGACTTATAAGTTGGTTTATAAGGGAGCCATTTACACAACACATTGTCATAAAGGGGTGGTTGGATATGGTCAGGGCACCAAATTGGTTATGATGTTATGTCAATTTTTGGTTGTAAGGGACCTAATCACGTGTAAAATTGACATAAATAGGTGGTTTTGTGTGTGCAACTAACCAATGAGACGTACATTGCCCCAGTCACTTATATTTCCACCCAAATTCAAATTAAACTGGATTGATTGCACACGAATGTGCCCTAAATCATTTGCATTTTCCATAGTCTCAAGACAGCAAAGTGTTGTTTTGTCTCTTTTCTATTATAAGGGACCTAATTGCTCGTAAAATTGACATAAAGGGATGGTTGGGTGTGTGTAGTATAATAATTCAACCTATGTTGCCCCAATATTAAATTGGAATTTAGTCCCTAATTCAAATTAAATTGGGTCAATCACACAAAAATGCGACTCAAATCATTTGCATTTTCCCTAGTCACAAGGAGTTGTGGTGTTGGTATACTGGTTTTATCCTATAAGGGACCTAATTTTGAGAAATTTTGATCTTTAAAGGGATGGTTAGGTGTGCATGGGTCACAAATTTGACCAATGTTTCCCCAATCACAACATTCTAAGTCTAAATTCAAACTTAGTTAGGTTAATCTTGCACACATGTGCCCAAAATCATCCTCATTTTCCTTGGTTATAATTGGTTATGATGTTTTTGTGTTGCCTTTTGGCTATAAGGGGTGTGTGTCATAAATTTGAACTATGTTGCCCTAATCAAATCACTTTGGGCTTGAATTTGTAGTGAATTGGGGCTATCGAACATGAATTTACCTTAAATTATTTGTATTTTCCTTGGTCACAAGTGGATATGGTGTTTTAGTGTCTCTTTTGCCTTATAAGGGACTTAATTTCAATTACATTTGGCATAAATGGGTGGTTGGGTGTGCATTGGTCACCAAAGTGACCTAAATTATCCCAGTCACACCACTTTAGCCTAAATTCAAAGTAAATTAGGGTGATCACACACAAATGTGCCCAAAAATTATTTGTAATTTCTCTACTTGCAAGTGGATATGATGTTATTATGTTGATTTTGACATATAATCCCCCTAAGCACAAATAAAAATGGTCCATACAGTGGTGGTTATTTTGATGTAGATCACAAATGCAACTCATGTTGCCCCAATCAAACTAGACTTTGGCCCAAATTCAAAGTGAATTGGGACAATCACACATAAATGTGCCCCAAATTTTCCATGTTTTCCTTGATCAGAAGTGGATATGGTGTTGTTGTGTTAGTTTTACTTTATAATGAACCTAATCATAAGTAAATTTGACATAAAGGGGTGGTTGAGTGTGTGTTGGTCACCAATGTGACTTAAGCTACACCAATCACTTGCACTTTGGCCTGAATTCAAAGTGAATTAGGGAGATCACATATGATATGGTGTTATTGTATAGATTATGGCATATAATCCCCTTAAGCATAAGTAAAAATGACATAAAGTGGTGGTTATGTAGATGTAGATGTAGATCACCAATACAACTCATGTTTCCCCAATACAATTGGACTTTGGCCTAAATTCAAAGTGAATTGGAGTAATCACACATAAATGTGCCCCAAAATTTCCATGTTTTTCTTGGTTGCAAATGGTTATGGTGTTGTTGTATCAATTTTTTTCTCAATAATAAACCTAATCATAACTAAAATTGGCATGAAGGGGTGGTTGAGTTTGCATTGGTCACCAATGTGACCTAAGTTACCCCAATCACAACACTTTGGCCTGAATTCAAAGTGAATTGAGGAGATCACATATGAATTATGCCCCATTTTTTTGCATTTTGCCTGGTCATAAATGGATATGGAGTTGTTGTGTTGATTTTGGATTATAATCCCCCAAATCGAAAGTCAAAATAAAATACATGGGTGGTTGTGTGTGTGTGAGTCACCAATACAACATGTGTTTCCCTAATTAGACCAATTTTCTTTGAATCTAAAGTGAATTGGGGTGATCACGCACAATTACGCCCCAAATTTCTATATTTACCTTGGTCGTATGTGGATATAGTGTTGTGTCATTTTTTTTGCTATAAGAGACATGATCTCAAGTAAAACAAACATAAAAGGGTGGTTATCTTTGCATGGGTTATCAAAGCAACCTATGTTGCCCCAATCACATCGCTTTGGCCTAAATTCTAAGTGAATTGAGTGACTATACACAAATGTGCCCCAAATGCTTTGTATTTACCCTGGTCACAAGTGGATATGGTGTTGTGTCATTTTTGGGATATAAGGGACCTAATCGTAAATAAAATGGTCATAAAGGGGTGGTTAGGTGTGCATGGGTCACCAATGCCACCTACATTGTCTTGATCATATCACTTTGGCCTAAATTTGAAGTGATTTGGGAAGATTATGTAGGAATGTGCCCCAAATTAATAGCATTTTCCCTGGTTAAAGGTGTATATGGTGTTGATGTGTTGATTTTAGCCTATAATCCCATTAATTGCAAGTAAAAATAACTTAAATGGATTGTTTAGTGTGTGAAGGTCCCCAATGCAATCTACGTTTTCCAATCATACCAATTTTATTAGGTAATCATTAAAATTAATTTCCTTCTAATATTTTTTTGTATTCATAGAAATGACCTAACACAAAATTGCCTTCTTTAAAAATCAATAATTCTTTTTATTCTAGTTTACTCATACACTCCCCTATCTTCTTTATATTTCAAAATCCCATAAATTAATTTTAGTGTTTAATAAATATTAATATATTAATTAAATGTGAATGGTTGTTGGTTCAATTTGTGAAGTTGCTTGGCTCACAAAGAGCCCACCAGGGATTGATTCTTGTTGCTAGCAAAATCTAAGCCCACCAGGGATCAATTCTTATTGCTAGCAAAACCTAACAAATGAAAAAGGATGAGACTAGGATCGTGCTCTCACTGAATTTAATAGAATGGATACCTTTCAATCTTAACTCTTAATTCAAGACCACCGCATAAAACAATAATTCATCAATATATATAAATATAAATTATTAAACATTATTATTAAATGTTCATGGGAATATGGGGCCGATTTAAATCTCTCACATTTACCTAGCTATTGGTTTTTTAACTCTTTCCCAATCACATGCAGGAATTTTGGTGGCATTGACACTCAAAAGTTTGTTTTTCTTTTTAACCCACAAACCCAACCATCATTCAAAAAAGTAATTGTATGATGAAGCAACCTTTCGAATCAAGTCAACTGTTACTCAAACTACACTAATTACCGTGTGTTGCAAGAGTCCAAATCCTACTATACTTTTTATTTTATTTCTGGAACCAATTTTATTTTAGCTTTTAGTGCACATTAATATTCAAATTAAATATTTATCTGAGAACTTTGGGAAGGATGTAATGTTTTTAACGGATGTTAGCAAATATTATCTACTTAACTTCTTGTTCTAATCTTACTTTCATATGTTTTATTGTTCTAGCATCTTCCTTTGTTTTTTCTTTCATTTTTCTCTCTCCTCTTTTTCTTAGAATATTGAGATTTTCTCTGAAAATTGTTAGGTTGTGGAGCTAAAAGCTTCACTAGGATGCAAACAGGAGAAGTTATGGAGGATGCAGAGTTGCGGGGAGTTGCAGAATCAGTTGCAGGGAAATTGGCGTCGGTCTGATCAACCGACGTCGGTCAAATGGCAGTGAGGAAGCAACCGGCGTCGGTTACCAGTCGGTCGACATCGGTCATGGTGGAGCCGACGTCGGCAGCCTGTGCATGAACAGGCAGTTCGCATGTTGATCCGAGAGAGTCTATTTTTGGACTGTTTGTTTGCATGTTGAAGGCTAGTCTTAGTCTTGAGTTGCGTGTCTAATTATTGTAATTAAGGTAGTCTAATTATTGTAAGCATGAGATCTATATATGGACTCATGGGCTGTATTGTAAAAGTGTGCTAGAAAGCCATAGAGCTTTTAGAGAGAGCTAGATTAGCTCCTCCTAGTTCCAAAGGGGTGCTGAGAGTGTATGATCAGGGAGAGTTGCAAGGTCTGCAAGGTCAAGGAGCTGATCCATCGGGGTACTGGTTGAAGAATCATAAGGACTTGGTGAGGCAAGGACAAGGGTTCTTCAGGGGTGTAGAGATATCTACATGGTGAGTAAGGTCTAGTGATTTGCAGGTAGCAGCAGAGAGCAGGAGATCTACTTGGAGTACGGTTGTGTACTTGGTGAATTGGCAGCGTGTTACTGACTGGTTGGAGAGGTGAACATCAATTCTATATTGGAGTTGATTGTTGGGACCAAGAGAGAGAGGGAAGAAGGTCTTGAGGTGTGGCGAACCTTTGAGGTGGAGGAAGAAGTGGCATCTTCCTTATTGTATATTCTTCTGAGTGATTATTAATAAAATTGTGTATTGTCTCTCAATTCCTGTGTTGTTTCATATTTCTAGTTACTTATTGATTCTGGTATAATTTCGTGTTTAGTTGCTAATACAAGAAGTAATCATATGTGCTCTATTGGTAGAGCAAGATCCTGACTAAGTAGGCATCGGAGCATGTTTATTGTTCTAGGTTTTCCTGACAAGTGGTATCAGAGCTTTTGGTTGGGTTGACTAATAGGTGGTTCAGATCTGGTAGTGTTTGTTGATTACAGGTCACTCGCAGGGGTTTCAGATTGAGTGGGAGTATAGCAATGGCAGAAGAAAGTAAGCTACGAATGGAGAAACTGAATAGCACGAATGGTCTGATTGATGGAAAGAAAGAGCAGGTAAATAAAGATTGTTGGTTGGTTGCAGATCAACAGGGAGGAGCAGATGTTGCAGGGGATGTTGCACAGGATGTTCTGGATAAAGTGAAATTTTGGTCCACAGATTCTTTTGCCTCTTTCCACGCAGTTCGAAATAGAGCATCTTTTCATGGGTATGTCTTTGGAGACTTTGGAGAGATTTATTTAGGAGCTAGATAGCCCTGTCAGATGATTGACAAAGGGGAAGTGAAGCTGAAATTGCAGACGGATGACACACAGTGGTTGAAAGAAGTCATGCAGGTACCAGTCTTGGAGATGAGTCTAATTTCTTCAAGAAATTTGGGTGATGAGAGATGCACTATAACTCTCACAGCGGATACACTTGAATTAGATGGTGGTAAGAAAGTAGGTATCCTTTATCTATCTACTTATATTACTGATTCACCTTCTGTTATAGAGATGTGGCTTCGTAGGCTTGGTTACATATGTAGGAGGGGAATGCATGTTCTGAAGCAGAAAATAGATGTTTTTGACAAGCTAAAGAACTGGAAAGCCTTGGTGTTCATGGAGGAGATGACGGACAGAGATCATGTGAGAGAACTAAATTATTCTGAGTAGGGCTATGTTGATTTGAACAAGATTTTGATCCATGGAGAGCTTGTGGGTAAAAAGTTATCACTCACAGACGAACACAGGTATCGGTGTCGGTCAGACAGTAATCGACGTCGACAGAAGGAAGACCGATGTCGGTCATAAAGGAATCGATGTTGACAAAAAGGATACCGGCGTCGGCTAGGGAAACGACGTCGACAGTCAGGGTCAGTGCAGGAAACCGACATCGATCGGGAGCAGACTGGGAGATGGCCGAGATCGGTCACTGGAACGGATATTGGGCGGACAGCACGCTGTCAACAAGTCTCAAATGCTCATGTCGAGGTCAGAAAGGGTAAGTGAACCTCATATTCGTTGTTCACCTTCTTTATATTGCTTATTGATGGTCATGAACCAGGAAGATGCGAAGAGGCAATGAAGGTAGAATCCAGATACAGTGGGAGCTTGGCATGGATGAGGAGTGTGAGTCCTTACCAAACAGGTATTTGTTGGTAGAGTTGTCAGCTGGAAGTAAGCACTGAGAGATGAAATGGATTCTCGTTTTAGAGAAGAGAGTGGATGGACACATGAGACAGAAGGCCAAGGTATATGGTCTTGAGGAAGCTGCAGGACAGTGGTACAAGTTTGACAGGTAGATGACTAAGCATTGCTTTAGTCAATGTCAGTGTAACTATTGTGTTTATCTTACTAGGTGGATAATGATTGCAACATTATTATGTTACTGTATGTGAATGGTATACTAGTTACAGGTTCAGAGATACAGGGTTTTGTTGAGCTAAAGGTAAGGTTAGTTCAGAGGTGTGTCATGAAGAATTTGGAGCAGCGAAATTCTTTGGCATAAGAGGCATGGAGATTTTATCTCCAGTGGGAGCTGATGTGAATCAGGGGTTGGCGAGGTTCATTATGCAGGATGCAGAATCAGAAAGCACACCAAGGGCTGGACAGTTCAAGCTTAGCTTGAAATAGGGTTCGAAATCACATGAGGTCTAGTGCAGGCTTGAATTTTCTCAAGCAGTGGGGGTTGTCAGAAAATATGGAGCCAATTCAGGGAAGGAGTACTGGAGGGCAGTTCAGTGGGATCAGTAGCAGGGATTCTTGTTATGCAGGGTCAAGGTCTTCACTACATAGATGTGTAGGTTTGGATGTGGCAGGTTACTTGAATGACAGGTATAACATCACAGGTTGTGTGGTGGTTAGTCTTCAGGATTGATCTTGAAGAGGGATACAAGCTAGGGAATAATTTAGACGGTGTACAGGTACAGGTACAGGTGCAACTGTTTATCTCCAAGTTGGAGATTGTTAGGTTGTGGAGCTAAAAGCTTCACCAGGATGCAAACAGGAGAAGTTATGGAGGATGCAGAGTTGTGGGGAGTTGCAGAATCAGTTGCAGGGAAACTGGTGTCGGTCTGATCAATTCGACGTCGGTCAGATGGCAGTGAGGAAGCAAACGACGTCAGTTACTAGTCAGCCGACATCGGTCATGGAGGAGCCGACGTCGGCAGCCTGTGCGTGAACATGCAGTTCGCATGTTGATCTGAGAGAGTCTATTTTTGGACTGTTTGTTTGCATGTTGAAGGCTAGTCTTAGTCTTGAGTTGTGTGTCTAATTATTGTAATTAAGGTAGTCTAATTATTATAAGCATGAGATCTATATATGGACTCATGCGCTGTATTGTAAAAGTGTGCTAGAAAGCCATAGAGCTTTTAGAGAGAGCTAGATTAGCTCCTCCTAGTTCCAAAGGGGTGCTGAGAGTGTATGATCAGGGAGAGTTGCAAGGTCTGCAAGGTCAAGGAGCTGATCCACCGGGGTACTGGTTGAAGAATCATAAGGACTTGGTGAGGCAAGGACAAGGGTTCTTCAGGGGTGTAGAGATATCTACATGGTGAGTAAGGTCTAGTGATTTGCAGGTAGCAGCAGAGAGTAGGAGATCTACTTGGAGTACGATTGTGTACTTGGTGAACTGGCAGCGTGTTACTGACTGGTTGGAGAGGTGAACATCAATTCTATATTGGAGTTGATTGTTGGGACCAAGAGAGAGAGGGAAGAAGGTCTTGAGGTGTGGCGAACCTTTGAGGTGGAGGAAGAAGTGGCATCTTCCTTATTGTATATTCTTCTGAGTGATTATTAATACAATTGTGTATTGTCTCTCAATTCCTGTGTTGTTTCATATTTCTAGTTACTTATTGATTCTGGTATAATTCTGTGTTTAGTTGCTAATACAAGAAGTAATCATATGTGCTCTATTGGTAGAGCAAGATCCTGACTAAGTAGGCATCGGAGCATGTTTATTGTTCTAGGTTTCCCTGACAAAAATGTACATTCTAAAATTAAACAATTGCAATATATTTGGCATAGAGTTGAGTTTGGTACCTTTTTTATCACATAGAAAATTTTGAACCAAACACAGTGGTGAATCTAATTTGAGGACATCTATTCCCAATCAACATAAAATTTGTGAAAAAATAATTAGAATCATTAATCAATGTAATATGTGACAAATCCAAAACAAGATCTTTGAAATTTGATATATCTCAACATTTTTGAGAGAGATGTATTTATAATATATATACAAGTTAATATATGCTATATATTTTTCTCAAATGTATTTAATCATATTCTAGCCCATATAACATTTTCTATTTATATTTATGTTATGTATTTAACCATGAAATTAACTACCACATTTTTTTTAATATGCATAAATGAACAAAAAACATATTTCATATGCAAGTAAAAATGAGATAAAGGGGTGGTCGACTGTGCACAAGTCACCAATACGACCTACGTTACCCTAATTGCACTAGTTTAGCTTGAATTTGAAATTAATTGGAGTGATCATGTATGTATGTGTCCTAAATATTTGTATTTGCCTTGGCCACAAGTGAATATGTTGATGTTGTGTCAGTTTTTGCCTATAAGGGAATTAATCACAATTAAAATTGGAATAAAGGGATGGTTGGGTGTGCTTGGGTCAATAATGTGATGTACATTTCCCCAATCACACCACTTTGGCTTGAATTTGAAGTGAATTAAGGAGTTTGTGCATAAATGTGCCCCAAATTGAGAACATTTGCCTTGGTTGTAAGTGGATATATTGTTTTTGTTTTGCTTTAAGGCCTATAATCCCCCTATTCACAAGTAAAAATGACATAAAGGGGTGATTGACATCGTTTGAGTACATTAGATGGATTATTGTGATGTATTGAGATTGTTTCTTATAAAGGGTGATTGACAGCTAGAAATTGATAAGTTATTGGTTGTCAGACATTTCTATAACCTTCCTACAATATAGTCGATCAACAGTGAACAATGAGCTCAAATATTTTGTGTGGTTTTTTCAAACCTACATGTTTGATAAGGCATACTTTCTAAAACTTCCTTACCATTGAATGCAAATTAAACATGTCAACGATCAATTATGGGTTTAATTATTTTTAGTGAAATTTTCAATCCTGATTATTTGATGAGTCATGATTTATACAAGTTTTGTGTCATGATTTATACAAGTTTTGTGCCCCTTTTCATTAAAGTGTTCGTACCTTTTCTAATATTCTACTACTCCAAACATAAACTTACTTTTACTATTCAAACCCATCACCATAAGTATTATTAAAAATAAAAATAAAAATATATAAAAATGGTAACAACAACAAAGTAACCAATGGATATGCACGACCCAAAGTCCATGCTGATGAGAGGACACGGATCAAAACAAAAAAAATTCTCAATAAAACATCATAATCCAGAGTTTACAATATTATATCAAAAATATAAAAAGTACATATCTTCTGGAACACACTACAACCTTAAAAAAACGTGCAAACAGCTAATACTTTGAAGGTTGGACATTCTCTATTAAAAAACTCACTTAAAAAAAATCAAATACCACCCAACCATTCTACATAATTTTAGAAGATCAATAAAATAATAAAAAACCAATCATAAAATCATTGAATAAAACTACCAACTCAACGACACTCCACATAGGAGCTCCATAAATAATTTAAATAATTTACGGGTCTTACTTAACTACAGTAAAGTCTCCCCAATCGAACATATCCAAATCGCTACGGTTTCATCGTAATTACGCTTTAAAACAACGTGCTCGATTTAACTTTGTAAAGTTTCATCACCTAACAAAAAGTTAGACTTTCGTACACAAGAAAACAACCATATGACGAAATCAACAACTTTTTAATGACGTCAACAACGCGTCCAAAGCATGACCAATGGCGGGTCCACCCCACAATGCCGTGTCGAAGCAGTCAAACCACATTATTTTCCGTTTGATGGCAAAATTTAGGAGGCTTCCACGAAAACATGCAAATATTTCCCTGAGACTATATATATTTCATCCTTCCAACTCCATATCTCCATGTCTTGGCGGCTTACCGATTACAGATCCCAAAAATTGTCCGGTGCAAAATCCGGCGTAATTGATTTCTGTCAACAATACCCATTTCTAATATATATCAAAATGAAGGTAAGTTCAGATTGCTGCACTTTATGAGAATCTCTTTATTCATATGAAACTCCCAACTAATTGATAGCCCCCTTTTTTTTTGGGAATATGCAGAAAATGGTGTTAAAATTGTCCGTCGACGATGAGAAAAGCAAGAGAAAGGCGCTCAAGGTGGTTGCAGGGGTCTCAGGTATGATACCTCGTTAATTCTTGTAAACCCTGACGTTGAATTTACGTATTGTGGTACACAATCTGATGAATATTTGCATTGCAGGGGTGGATTCTGTGGCCGTGGACACGAAGGAAAACAAGCTAACTGTAGTTGGGAATGCAGACCCTGTGTTTGTGGCCGCAAAACTCAGGAAATTTGGTTTTGTGTACACAGAATTGCTGACCGTGGGTCCCGCCAAAGAAGAGAAAAAAGAGGAAGCGAAGAAGGAGGAAAAAAAACCAGAAACCCCGAGAGTTGTGTACGTGCACAGGCCTTACGAATACAGCGTTTTGAGTGACGAGAATCCCAACGCCTGCGCCATCTGCTGAAATCGTATGTAGATTTTAACCGGGATTTCCCAATAGGGATCTCCATGTCATGCCCCGTGGTTACGGATCTACTGGTTTTGTTTCCTGGGGGTTAAAATTTCTTTGGGCTGTCGGAAATGGAAATGGCGAAGAGAGAAAGGGCGAAGTGTTACTATAGTATTATAACCGAAGTTTTGGTTTCATTAAAAAGCAATGATTAGATTACAATTTTCAATACCAGTTTTGGGTTTAGGAGTGGAAAAGTAACTTGCAAATGTTAATCCGAGTTTTTGTTTGTCGGATATGTAGTGGAAGAGGTTATGAATAAATATTGTTTTTATTTTTTAATAATTTGTATTTTTTAATTTTTAAGTATTTATTGAAGAATAATGTAAGAGGTATTTAATATTTTCAGGAGATTTTGTTTAAATTTTTTTTAAAGGAACAAAATATTTATAAAGATAGTAGGTAGTTTATTTATAATATTTATTTAAATTTATAGAGATGATTTAATATAAAATTGGCTTTTTTAAAAATCAAATAATTTTTTTTAATAGATTTTGTTTTAAATATTTATTTTATAATAGAATTAATTTTATCATAAAAATCATAAAATATATTTTTTAAACTTATAACTAAAATTTAACTTTTAAAATATCAATAACTAAATTATCAATTTTTAAATTTTAATTATCAAAATATAATTAATTATTTTTAATTTTACTTAATAAATATTAAATATTATATACATTACTACTAATACATTTTAATATTTATACATATCAATATATTTCATCAATAAAACATCTCTGAACAAAAACTTCAGTAGAGCATTAACCTGGAATTTTAACACAAAAAAGGATCATTGGCGTGCCGTGTGGCTTTTAAAACTTACTTTTCCAACGTAGCCATCCTCTTTCCAATTATTAAATTTATTACTTTTGGTTCTATTCATAGGTGGGTCGTTTAAAAATTTATTTAAAAGCCCTCAAAATGGGCACGTTTTTTTTTTTTTCCAGCGTGGAGAGTCAATGTCCGGTCCATAAAAGTGGAGTACACATTTAATTTTCTCGAACGGGATATTAATTTATTATAAAATTGTATTATTTTAAAATATTTGTATATTTATTGTTTATTAATTTAGATTAAGTTTTTATTGGTTTGATTTTTTCAAATTCTAAATAATGTTTAATATTTTTTTCCATTGTCTTTTTTCTTTTGATCCTTGAGATTTTCTAAAAACAAATATATTGTACAATTTTAAGGTCCAAAAATATATAATGTATGGTTTTGGGGTTGGTCATTTTTACTTTTGTTTTGGATTCCTTATGTTTTGTGATTTTAATATTTTGGTTTTTTTACATATTGCGTCGGTTGGTGTGCTAAAAGGGTTATAATTTAAGTTCAAGAAGTTTATAGATACACATTTAAAATATACTAGAGATGTAATGTGAATGTGCCAATACAATTAATTTAAAAAATTTAGAATAAAGATTTAAGAGTAACAAAATCTAAACATTTATTATTACATCGAGGATTCATTCAAGCACAAAAAATCATATAGAGTAGACATTGCAACATAAGTGGGCTACCTGGTTGAACATGTGTTATATATGGTATGTTGTTTGTGCTATTGTTATATGTTGAGGGGTGTGATACGTATTTGGTGCTTAAAACCCCTTCTAATTCTAAATACAAGCCCCAAACCAGCTATTTTCTTTATCCATTACTATGTTTAGACATCTTATTGGGCTTGGAATAAGAAATCAGTTTCCCAAAATTTACATTGAAATTCATGGAAGTGAGCGACATTTTCAAAACTCTAGACCAGAAAAACAAAGACATCAAGTTAGTTTTTATATTTCTATCATTTTATAGGTCTAGCCTCACAATTCTATGAATGACCATACTCTAATGAAAACGTCCAGATGGTCATGGGGAGTAGTTTTTGTTCACTGCAATGTTTCTAGAATTGCTCCACCTTGTTGTGTGGACTTGTTCTTCATTATATGTTTTTGATGATTTTTTCCAAATTTGTGAGAAATCAAATATTCTTATAAATCCCCCTTTGTCATTTATTATATTTGAGAAATATTAATATGCAAATAAGTTTAATTAGATAAATATTTGTAATGTTTATGAATAGATCATGTAATGTTGTTTTACTTAGATCCATTTATCCATATTACATTTTGGTGAAGCCAATACAAATCTAACATAAACTTTTAATGAACTTCTTCATAATATTATGGTCTTTAAAATCAAACTTTAAGAGGTAAATATGAATCAAAATGAGGCCAATGATCCGCTAATGCAAAATTCTAAACTAAATCAAGTTTCAAGGCTAAATTTAATGATCATGAGTTTCAACCTCTGAATAATGCTAAGAAGACACTCAATGTTATAGAGAAACCATATAAGACGCTTATGTTAGCTCAACAAAAAGAGTATACATTAAATTTATCATTGCTCCTCCCTACTAATTTTTTTTATGGTGGTTGTGTGCTAAAGTGTGTCCCATTGCCTTCTGATTATTACCAAAAATATATGAGAGAAAATGTCATTTGAGTAAATGACTACTCATGGAGGTCATTTAGATAATGATTAAAAAATAAATGAACATAAAATATAATAAAAATAATATCTAATGAAAATTATTCTTGAAAGCCTTCAATTCAATATACAAAAGAGTTTAGGAAATTTACAAAATTAAGTGTGAGTTTACAAAATATTTTGAAGAATTTACTTGAATGAAACTTGATTACTTTATCTCCAATAAAAGAATTTTATATGTCAAAACCATTACTTAAATATTTTAATGCTAAAACATATTGTGATTATCATATTTGAAGGGAATTCTTCAAATAATTATATTAATTTGAAATATAAAATTAAAAAATTTATTAATAGTGATCAAATTCAATTAGATAATACACATACAAATCTAAATGTAATGGTAAAAAAAATATAATCACAAGGAGAAATCAACTAGTCTAATAACAATGGCCTTATGATAAATACATCAAAGTATAATCATGCACATATGGAATACAAACACCATCCATTTGAAGGTTTTATTGTGGAAATTAATTCAACCAAGTAAAAATCAATGACTTTTCAAATTGTGTTTATTGAAGAGGATATGCAACATGATATTTCATATGATGGATCATTATTTATATGAAACTTTATAGATGACAAATAAAATGATAGTATAATGATTAAAAATAGATCAAATTTGAATATATGCATTCATAATTTATTTTTAGACTTAAATTTAGCTTGGATCATTCAATGCATACTTTTAAATTTATCATGAGATATAATAGTATTGGAAGAGAACTTTTTGGTTATGTTATTTTACCTATTATAGTGAGACACGAGTGAATATAAGTTAATATTAAAAATTACAACTCCACAATTTTCAATACTATTTTTGGGCTAAAGTATGTTGTAAGAAATAACTATTTAATCCCAAAAGTTCTAAAAGAAATATACATTAGATCAACAATTAAAAATGAAGGAAAAAGTAACTTACAAATGTTTATCAGATTTTTTATTTGTTGGATATGTAGTGGAAGAGGTTTTGAACAAACTTTGGTTTTCTCTCTCTTTTTTTTGGTATTTATATATTTGGCTTCTTTCATTCTTAATTAAGATGTTAGGTAGTCATTAAAATTAGTTTCCTTACAATGTGTATTTGTATTCATAAAGATGATCCAAAACAAAGTTGGCCTCTTCAAAAGTCAATAATACAATTCTTTGTTTCATGGATCAATTTTAAACTTCTTTCTTGAATCTCAATTTTAAAGGTGCAAACAAAACTACTATTTGAAAAAGAGAAAACTTTCAAAAAACTTAACTTTTGTGTATTAAGTTTTATGTTTTATCTCCTTTCTCTTGTACATTCTTATTTGAAATGTATTTTTTTGTAGTCATAGTAATTGTTATGATTATTATGATTGGTGCATCCAACCTTTAGTGTACATAAAAATGTAATTACCTTATAACACGAGGGTTTTCCTCTCTGAACTCTTAGTTTTTTCCTATCAACGTCACCTTGAAACATATCGCCATATCCTTTGGGAGCATCATATTTGTTAGATTTGCTCTTTGGAGTCTAAGATTGATGACCATTTTGTTTTTATATGTTTTCCTTATTATAAGATAAGGGAATTTTTTTTTTTACTTCTTTAGAGATTATATTGGCCTTCTCTAGACATTCATGGCTCTCTCTAGACACTCATGGCTTATGAAAATTAAAGATGTTTAACCCTCTTTTTGTAGGAGATGTTCGACCTTCGCCAATAAATTTTTAAACATAAGTCCTGAAGGGAGATCTGCACTAGGATAATTACATCCTACTTCCAACCATCTCACATCATCAGTAAAAAGAGTCCTCATGGCCATCTCCCAAACTTATATTTTAGCCCACCGAAACATCAAAAAATCAATGATTCACATAATCTCATACTCATCACACACTTCTTCATCCCTTGAAATATAAAAAATATTTCCCCACAATAACAAAATTTAAAATACCATGCAAAATACTCTGATTTAATCTTCTTCACAATATTTTATTATGTTAAACTGTTAGTTTCTATTTATTTAATTTTAATTTTAATTTTTCTTTTATATTCTTTTTAATTCATTAATGCACTCTCCTATCTTTATTTTTTAAAATTGTATCTTTCAAAATCCTATTAACTAATCTTAACCTTTAATAAATACTAATATACAAATTAAATTATTAATATATTGTCATATGAATATAGGGCTGATTTAACCATTTCCTAATGACATGTGGGAATTTTTGTGGCATTGAAACTCAAAGTTTATTTTTCTTTTTAACCTGCAAACAATAATTCTATAATGATGCAACCTTTAAAGAAATTAGAGAATTTGACTAAAAGAATCATTTGATTGGGGAAAAAGAATTCATTACAATAATTGTATAATGACGCAACCTGTGGGTCAAGTCAATTGTTACTCAAATTACAATAAAATCCGTGTGCTAACAATCCTACCAAATCTGGCAAAGATTCTTTTCCACTTAATTATTTCATACGTGAACAAGAAGCCAAGTTTCGGGGTTTATGTCTCAAATCCTACAAATTCGGTTGAGAAAACATTATTTTTTATTTTCTTTTAAAATTAATTTCTTTTTTAATTTTTTAAGTGTATATTAATATTTAAATTAAATTAAAAATATTAAGTGAGTTGTAGTTTAATAGTAAGAATGATAATATAAAAAGTGTTGTTTAGTCATTTATTAAAATATAAATTTTAAAAAATATCAAAAAAGAATGAGATCGAAATCATGTCACAGACGAATTTGATAATTTGGATACTCATTAATCCTTACATTAAATAGAAAAAAACATTCTCTATACCTAATCTATATAAAAACATGTTTCAATCAAAAAATTTAAATTAACAATAATATATTTATCTACTTGGATCATTCAACCCATACTTCTAAAATTCTCACAAGATATAATAGTATTTTAAGAGAACCTTTTGATTATGTTTTTACCTATTATAGTGAAATAAAGGATGAGTAAAAGATGATAATGGGTCAAAAGGGGTCTTAAGTAACAACAAAATTTTAGAAAATAAAACTACTTCAAATGTTGATTTGAGGGTTTTTTATAAAAAAATTCAGCATGTTGTAAAAAGAGAATCCTTAACATTTTAAATGTACCTTATGAGCTTATACTTTTTTCAATTAAATAAAAATTTATTGAATAATATTCTGAATTTCAATGTATAATTTCATATAATTTTAATAGTTTTATAAAAATTGAGTACATATCCATCAAGCATTTTTTTTGAAAGAAACAAATGATTTTTTTCATAACTTTTTGTAGATATGTAGAGGATTTAATGAAGGATGTTGTTGTATTTTTTTATTTTTAATAAATAAATTATTTATTTGATCACTTATAAAAAATGAAACATCATTTAATTGTAAAGAAAAATATGAAGAAAATTATTATCATTATTATATAAGATTGTAGCTGGTGAAGTGTAGAATTTTGACGTAATATTAATTTTCATATATATGTTATGATTCAAAAGTTATTAACATTTTTTTATGTGTGTGTCTATTTACCATTAAAACCTACTTAAAGTCAAAACTCAATATTAATAAGTAAACGAAATAAAAATTTCAAAAATATTATATATTCTAAAACTAGAAAAAATGCTTGAAAAAATAAATAGAAGTCAAAATGAGGGAGAGGCCAAGGTTATTTCCCCAACCCATACAAACAAGGTGAATAATCTAGAAGGGACACTGACCTAATGTAGACATGTTGTGGTAATCCCACAGGTTGATGCAAGCAAAGAAAGACCCATCATGGAAGAAGTAGGTTTATAAGGGATTAAAAACTATAGGAGAGGCAAACATGAGTAAGGCGAAGCTACTTCAAAGGAGGGAAAACTTTATGAGGAGGAAAAGGTCCCATGCACGCCACTAAGCCAACAAGTAAAATCTCCTAGTACAGAACAAAACTTTAGTTGTAGAAAAACTAGAAGTTCCTAGAAGAAAGTTGATTTAGGGATGGATTAAAAAATAGGTAGACCTAGTTTGAGAAAAGTTCGAATTAAAGAAATTGCCAAAGAAGTGGAAAATGGAACCCATAAATTATTAGAGGTAAGTAGGATCTCTTTAAGATTCAAAAAATGATTTTTTTTCTTAGGTAGAGAAGGAAATGAAGCCTCAAAAAGTATAGGAAGGCCAAGGATTTCAAGCAAAACATAGTTGGAGGACCAAGAGGGAGAAAAATAAAAGAAGAAAAAGAAGAGACAATCTAGTTCATCTTCTAGTTTTTAGCTAATGGATGGAGGCCATTTTGTTGACTTTTAGTTGATAGTCTATTTTGTTTTAGTTGGATTACTATTGAGTAGTTTAGTTTCAAGCATGTTTTGTTGTTGTTGTCATGATGTATCTAAAAATGATTATTACATGTTTTGGGTCCCTATCAAAACCCTTTATTTACCCTAATAGGAAAAATACCTGACAAAATCAATTTTAGATTTTAAGTATGGACTTAAATATCAAAGTGAAAAATGTAGTGAAGAGAAGGAAACTCCATGAATTTTTATGTTGACCATGGGCACTAAAAAATAGTTAAGCTTAGGTATATCAAGGCAAATTTCAATCCAAAACTAAAAACGAAAAATGAGAGGCAAAATAAATATTTTTTAAAAATAGATATCTTTTTTAGAATGGGTATGCATTTTATAATAGGGAGCTATCTACAATAGATATCCATTTTGGAAAGGTAATTTATATTAAACAATTACAATATCTTTGGCATATAGTGGAATTTGGTGGTGTTTTTTTTGTTAGAAATATTTTTTTGAGCCAAACACAATGGTGAATCTCATTGAGGACATCTATTACCAACTAACATGAAATTTTTGAAGAAAGTATTGGAGTCACCAATCAATGTAGTATGTGACAAATCTAAGACAGGATCCTTGAAATTTGATATATCTAAACATTTTTGATATAGATGTAATTATGATACATGTACAAGTTAAAGTATGGTATATATTTTTATCAAATGTATGTAAACATATTCTATCCCCTATTCCATTTTATATTTATTTTTATGTTATGCACCTAACCATGAAATTAAATTCCACAATTTTTTTAATATGCATAAATAGACAAAAAACATAAATAAACTTCCTTGAAATGAATTTCATCATCTAAAATTTATGCATTTATTAAATTGGTAAGGTTTGGGGAACACATCAGATGACTTCATCCCCTCAATTAAGGTCTTTCCCTCTCAACTGAACTCATCCATGCATTACTTCATTGACTTGGAAGTAAATTTATAAGGTAGCCATTTACACAAAATATTGACATAAAGCGATGGTTGAGTATGGTTAGGGTGCCAAATTAGTTATGGTGTTATGTAAATTTTGGGCAATAAGGGACTTAATTACATGTAAAATTGACATAAATAGGTGGTTGGGTGTGTGTGACTGACCAATTATACCTACATTTCCCAAATCACCTCTATTTGGGCCAAATTTAAACTAAATTATATTGATTACTTATGAATTTGCCCTAAATCATCTGCATTTTCCATGGTCACAAGTCAAGAAGGTGTTATATTGTCTCGTTTATGCTATAAATGACCTATTTGTATGTAAATTTGACATAAAGAGTGGTTAGGTGTGTGTACAAAAATTTGACCTATGTTACCCACATTTTGAACTGGACTTTGGTCCTCAATTCAAATTAAATCAGGTCAATCAAACATGAACGTGCCTTAAATTACTTACATTTTCCTTGGTTAAAAATGTGTTGTAGTGTTGGTGTATAAGTTTTGGCTTATAAGGGTCCTAATTACAATAAAAATTGACATTTAAAGGGGTGGTTGGTTGTGCATGGGTCATAATTTTGATCAACATTGTCCCAATCACAAGATTGTAGGTCTAAATTCAAACTCAATCAAGTCAATATTGCACACATGTGCCCAAAATTATACACATTTTCCTCAGTCTCAAGTGGTTATGGTATTTTTGTGTTGTTTTTTGAATATAAGGGACCTAATTACATGTAAAAATTAAAATAAAGGCATGGTTGGGTGTGCGTGGGTCACAAATTTGAACTATGTTACCCTAATCAGACCATTTTAGGCTTGAATTCACAATGAATTGGGGCAATCAGACATGAATTTTCCTCAAATTTTTAGTATTTACCTTGGTCATAAGTGGATATGGTGTTTTTATATCTCTTTTGGCCTATAAGGGACCTAATTTCAAATAAATTTGGCATAAAGGGGTGGTTGGGTGTGTGTTGGTCACTAATGTCATCTAAATTTTCCCAATCACACTAATTTTGCCTAAATTTGAAGTGAATTAGGGTGATCATACATTAATGTGCCTCAAATTGTTTGAAATTTACCTAGTTTCAAGTGAATATGGTGTTGTGTTACTTTTGCCCTATAATCCCCGTAAGTGCAAGTAAAAATGACATAAAGTGGTGGATAGGTAGATGCAGATCAACAATGCAACCAACATTGCCCCAATCACACTGGACTTTGGCCTAAATTCAAAGTGAATTAGAGAAATCATACATAAATATACCCCAATGTTTTTATGTTTGCCTTGGTCGCAAGTGGATATGGTGTTGTGTTAATTTTTCTAGATAAGGGAGCTAATTATAAGTAAAATTGGCATAAAGGAGTGGTTGAGTGTGTGTTAGTCATCAATGTGAACTTAGTTACCCCAATCACAACACTTAAGCATGAATTCAAAGTGAATTTAGAAGATCACATATGAATTGTGCCCCAAATTATTTGCATTTTCCTTGGTCATAAGTGGATATAGAGTTGTGTTACTTTTAAATTATAATACCCTTAATTGCATGCAAAATGAAATAAAAGGTTGGTAAAGGTGTGTGTGAGTCATCGATGTGACCTGCATTACCATAATTAGACCAAGTTTTCCTAAATCTAAAGTGAATTGGGGTGATCGCACATAAATGTACCTCAAATTTATGCATTTACCTTGGTCGTTAGTGGATATATTATTGTTGTATTAATTTTTTATTATAAGGGATAATCATAATTAAAATCAGCATAAAGGGGTGGTTACGTGTGCATGGGTTATCAATGTGACCTACGTTTCCCCAATCACACCGCTTTGGCCTAAATTTAAAGTGAATTAGGGTGATTACATACAAGTGTGCCCTAAATTATTTGCATTTACCTTGGTTGCAAGTGGATATGGTGTTGTTGTGTTAGTTTTGAGATATAAAGGACCTAATCACAAATTAAATGGGCATAAAGGGGTGGTTGAGTATGCACGAGTCATCAATGTGGCCTAATTTATCCCACTCGCACCAGTTTGGCATGAATTACGAGTGAATTTAGGAGATCAAGTAGGAATGAGCCTTAAATTGATAACATTTTCCATGGTTACAAGTGGATATCATGTTGTTGTATTGATTTTAGCATATAATTCTCTTAATCACAAGTGAAAATGACATAAAAGGGTGGTTTGGTGTGTGCAGGTCACCAAAGTAACGTATGTTACCCAATCACACCAATTTGGCCTAAATTTGAAGTGAATTAGGGTGATCACATACAAATGTGCCCCAAATTATTTAAATTTACATTATTTGCAAGTGGATATGGTGTTTTTGTGTTATTTTTGGCCTATAAAGGCCCTAATCTCAAGCAAAATATGCATAAAGGGGTGGTGGTTGAGTGTGTATAAATCACTAATGTAACATACATTACCTCATCACACCACTTTGGCCATAATTTTAAGTGAGTTGGGGATATCACACATGAATTGACAATATTCACACTAGTCGCAAGTGGATATGGGGTTGTTTTGTGGCTTTCCCTTAAAAGCCTTCTAATTGTAAGTAAAAATGACATAAGGGGGTGGATGGGTGTGCACTTTCCCTTTTTCAAATAATATTATTTTGTATATTATCAATGTAATATTTTGATAATATTTTATAGAATTTTAACATTATGTTTTAGAATGCTTATTTATATTTTAAAATATTTTTTTTCAAATTTTTATATTTTAATATTTCAAATATATTTTTTATAAAATCATAACATATATCTATATTTATAAAAAATAATTTGAAAATATACGTTTGTATATTTATATAAATATAAAATATACATTTATAAAAAATGAAAAAAAACAAATGTAATATAATCATTTTTAATTTAATATAATATAATTATATTTATTTTTAAATTTTATTCTCAATGTAAAAAAGGTGTTATACATGGTGCAAATATGGCACTAAGGTGGCACAAAACTGGGGCGAATTTCAAGAAAATAAGAAAGTGTAGTTTTGTCATTGAAAAAGGTGTTATACATGGTGCAAATATGGCACTAAGGTGGCACAAAACTGGGGCAAATTTCAAGAAAATAAGAAAGTGTAGTTTTGTCATTAAAAAAGGTGTTATATATGGTGCAAATATGGCACTAAGGTGGCACAAAACTGGGGCAAATTTCAAGAAAATAAGAAAGTGTAGTTTTGTCATTTTTGTGCCACATTTGGGCACCATAGAAATTGACATAAATTTCTCATATTGTTCATTTTATAAAACATCATAAAAGGTCTATTTTCAACACAAAAGTGACACAATTAATAGTTCAAATTACACTTTGTGTAGTAGTGATGACAAACAATGTATATTTGCAATAATATTTTTGTTTGATTTTCTATTGTTGCACTTTAAATCAATGAATAATGATATTTAAGTTTTATTTTTTAAAAATCTATAAATTAAAATATATATTATTTAAACATTTGAATATTATAAATTTAATGAATTTTATGGATTTTAAAATTATAACTTTTAATATAGAAAGTTCAACATTTTTATGGCACGTTTTACTATTAAAATACTTCAATATTAATTTAAAAATAAAAAAGGTTATAAAATAAGGAAGCTAGTAGATACACACGACCTAGACTCCACACTGGTGGAAAACACTAGTTCAACAACAAGCTCTCAAGACTCCTTTGTTGGTCGAGCAAAGTCGAGCAAGTGAAACAATAATAAATACCAAGGTCAATCTTCCAGGATAAACCTCGACCAACTCCCCACAACTTTGATTCATCCTTTTTTGCCTTTATTCTTAATAACCTTTATCCAAAGCTCTTGATGGGGACCAACAACATCCATCTATCACTGAGATTCCATAGGGTTTAATAGTTATCAGACATAAAAGATTTAGATTCATATGATCTCTTGATTCCTCCACCTATAACATTATTTGAAAATGTCTCTTCCATAGCCTCTATTCCAACATTCTTCATTGTTTCATCTTTAGATTCTTTGTTGACCTTAGATGTCTTCATATCAGTGAAGACTTCCTCTTCTTCATCTTTTGAAAGAGGATGCTCATACGACTGTCAAATTTTATATTTAATGTATTGGTCTTTTTTTTTATTTACTTGCTTAAGGGCATGTTCCCTGATGCTGGTCAATTTGATGGAAGAAATGATATGTGAATGCATTATTTACATAATCCAAAGTTTGGATCCAATAAAAATTGTCATTTTTCCACTGTATTTTGTCTGGGATACCTTTGCTAAGATCCAATTCCACATAAATATGGGTATAGGTGAAGAGTCCTTATTTAAACCTCTCACAATCTATCTTGAGGAATCTTCCCATTGTATTTCCAATAGCTTCACAAACTAAAGGGTGCCAAAAAGGAAGAGGAAGATTTGAGAGCAAAACTCAAACTAATATTTTGGACACCATCATAGTAGTAGGATCAAAATTTATAAACCAGATGATAATGAAGAGCCCAAAGCCATCCCAAAATCAAGATCCTTCCTAAAAAATTCTTTGATAATCTTTAAGGGAGAAAATTGAACTATTAATAAATCTTTAGAGCATAATTGCATCACATAATCCTTAGTCCAGGTAGAATAAATTTACTGATGTAGATCTTTTGACTGAGCCTAGAACCCATTAAACCTACAAATAATAACATATTATTTAAAAATCAAAATAAATTCATTTACCTTTAGAAGAGAGATCTCCACTGCAAACATCTTATCCAATTTTTATATAATATACAAACTTGGAAAAAATGCACATAAAACTGATCTAAGGAGCCTTGTGAGCAACGTCTTTGAAGGAAATAGATCGAAGCCCTATTTTTTATTCTATCTCTAAATAAACCCTTTGATGCTAGAGGGATGCAAGGAAGAAAACCTTGTCAGAAGGAAAGGCTTCAACTACAGATGTAGTCATAATAATGAACCTTTGCCATTCCCTAAGGTTTTGAAACATCATTTGACGTTCCCTTAGGGATTCGCCAAAGTCTCTTCAAAATTCCTTTTAACATTTTTGTCACACCTTCACACCTTTTCAACCATTACTATGGATTTGAATTAAAGTGGACACATTTCAATGATTTATAAGTCTTACTCAACTGGTAAACTCTGACTAGTCATCGGTCCCATCTTCACTAGCAAACAACGTTGTTAGTATGTCCTCGTCTTACAAATCCATAAAAGTTTTCTCCAAAAATATCTAAAACATAGCTAAAAACATTATACCCAGTAAATTAATTTATTCTTTTTTTATTGGATAGATTTAATCAATGAGATAAATTATCTAGGGAAATTTAAAATTTATTGAGCTGAATAATATTAATTTATGTATTTGTTAAAATCAAATATATGAACATTAGAAAGCAATATTTTATTGGATAATTATAGCACCGACAACAAAAAGTTACGGAAAAAGTGTTGCATGTGTTGAATCAGGTGCATAAAAGAAATATTATAACTTTAGTGTAGAAATAGCTTTGCTTGTTGTAAATTATAACATTGCTAATACAGATGAGGGCCACATGGTTGGACATTATTAGCTTAGGAATTCCAATATTTCTCCTAGTACTTTGGGCAGTAGATTGATAAAAGTCTTGATTTTTTCTACAACTTTACAGACAATATCATCAGTGGCAAGATCAAGCCACCATCCTCTCCAATAGGATGCTTTAGTCAAGTGCTATCTGTGGGAATTGGAGGCTCTGTTTTAGTTTTTGAATTTGTTGTGACTATGATGTGGAGAAATCTAAAACAACATGTATGAGAGGTATTTATTGTATAAAAAACAAATATTATGTGAATTTTTGACATAATAAAAATAAGTAATACATATGGAAAGAAACATATCAACATTACTTACAAACTGAGAAGAACATCCTTGTTTGCTTTGCAAACAAGTAGATATTGAGGATGAAAGGCATCTTATACTAGAGTGTCCCATGTACTAATAGTGAGAAATTTATGAAGGATGTTCTATAACATCACAAAATGAATGCATATAGCCTTCTAAGAGTTGTTTTGTATTCCATCTAAAATATATTAACTTAAATAATATCTATACTCTGATTGTTCACTTGCATGTGATACCAACAAGTTGGTTTGTTCTCGAAAAAATTCACTTATAGTAAGAGAGATCCAAGATACTAACTATAGATGAAATTTGAGTTCTATGGATTAAACAATGCAATTTAATCACTCAAACATCAAACTACTAAGTAAAGTCTAGAGCCATTAAGACTAAATGCAATTAGATGAACAAACTATTCAATCCTACACTTAAATCCTAAATCTAAGTGTTTTAAACCATGATAAAATAAATGCAAAATGAAGAGGATGGGATTGATTACCTTAGAATAAAAAATTTGACATGATGTTGCTTAATGATGGATTGATTTAGCATAGACATAGCATGAGAATTCATGTTATTTTCCATGGAGGAAGTGAGTTGTTTAAATATATTTTAGAGGGAGAGATCAATGGATGGGATTCAAAGTTGGATGATGGAAATCAAGGGTGGAGAATTAAAAGGAATTTAAAATTCCTTAGAAGCCTCTAGATTTAGAGGCTTCCAAAGAGGAGGGGTGAGAATAGAGAGGATTCTAGAATCGAAGAATTCTAGTATCCTTCTTAGGGGTTACTGATGATTAGATGGCATATTAGAAGGGGATTAGGTGGATAATTAGGGACTAGGGGTGTAAGAGAGTCTAAGAATAGGCTTGGTAGGTGGTTAGGTGGGTCATGGGAATTTAAAATTCTTAAATAATGAATAAGATAGATCAGGATAGGATTAAAGGCATGGGTTTTTTTAGCGATGACTATTCATTAATTCATGAGTTCCATTTTCAAGATTTTGGTTGTGATAAATTTTTAGGGTCAGCAGATGGGACCAGATTGACAAAATTTTAAGGATATTTCTTTTGGGGGGTTGGATCAACAACCTTTTATAATGATATATAAAATTACACTTAAATTCACCAGATATATATATATATATATATATATATATATATATATATATATATATATATATATATTGGGGGGTTGGATCAACAACCTTTTATAATGATATATAAAATTACACTTAAATTCACCAGATATATATATATATATATATATATATATATATATATATATATATATATATATATAGTAGATCCCCTGAGGCCCTAACCAATACCAACCAAGGCAATACTACTCAATATCTACTACCCAATAGGGAATATCTACTGCTTTTCCCTACAATACTATTTTGCTTGGAAAAATATAACCATTTCTTTAAAAAAGGGTGACTAACATCATCAACATGGAGGCCCCTCTTTCAACTATTTGAAATGAAAGAAAAAAATAGGATTTTAGATTGTAAAAGTTGAATTTTAAATATACAAACATATTTATAAGTACATATCGATTCGATCGATGTGTAAATCAAAATTTTTTGCCAATTTTTTTTTCTTCATCTTTCAGTATTGATTTGGAACTCATAGGGGTTACATTATGAAATGAAAGACCTATCAGATGGCGAATATCTTCTATGGAAGTACCAAATTAAATCATTTCATAATCTACTTTGAGAGTGAATATCTTCTCATTAGGGTCATATTAATACATGAGATTTTTTAAAACAATGTCTATGTCATACTATGACATGTAAAGCAAGCCATTAAAGCTGCATTCCTAAATCCAGTCATTGTATGCATCCTATTGTTGTACTAGACTTAAAATATCTAGGCATAGTAGGTTCTTGAAAATAAATTTTCTCTCCATAGCTACCAAAGGGGGATGATAAATTAGTTCTATAAAATTTTTAAAATGATGGTAGAGGTGAGTATTTATAGATTAAAAAAGGTGACTAGGAAATCGGGTAGTAGATCAGACACACAAGTCACATCTGTTTGGTTCCATCATACGATCTAGACATTTGACTCCATTTTTTGGTCTTGCCATTTGATCTTATCATTCAGTCTAACCATTTGGCTTTGTCATTCAATTTTGTCATTCAACTCAGTCATTTGGCTCTATCATTTGACTTAGTCATTTGGTTTTGCCATTTAACTCTAGTGTTCAGTTTAGTCATTTAGTTCTATCATTCAGCTCTACCATTCAGTTCTATCATTCAGTCTAGTAATTCAACTCTATCATTTAGTTTTGCTATTTATCTATATCATTCAATTTCATTATTTGGCTCCACCATTTGGTTCAAATATTCAAGTCAACTGTTTAGTTTTGACTAACAATTTGCCATCATCCATAGAGGATTCACCATACTAGCGAATTAAATTTTTCTAGATTTGCCAAATATTTCCAATAGGGTTTTCAATAGGGCCTCTTAAAATTAACCTTGATTAAGGGATGTTTTACAGGAATTAATGATGAATTGGGATAGAATAAAGTTAGTAGATGATGAATAATGAAGGGGGACATTATATAAATAATTAGAAAGGGGTGGTAAATTAACATGATGAAATGGGATAAATTAGATAAGCAAAATTAGTATCAACTAATAAGAATATTAGTGATGTTAAATAAAGTGAGCAGATTTGGATGCATATATTTTCCCCCTCTTTTAAATGGCATTGTGAATTGATGAAGTGTAAGGAGTAGTGGTCTTTCAAAGAAAAACCATGTCATGAATGAATAATAGTAGATGATGTTAGTGGATATGATGCCCCTTCGAGAGGACATGCAGGGAAGAATGAGACATATGGACACTCAAAAGAAGAAATTATGGGTGTGATACAATGGATAGAAGAGGGGATGGGATGCCAAGTGTGAGATAGAATATGAAGAAGATGATTGACCTGAGTAGTGAGCTATAAATTGATGATGCCCTTTGCAAAGACACATTCATAGGGAGTAAAGATGATGTGTGTCACAGTTGTCAACACATCTCAAGGGGTAATCAACCATAACATGATGATGATAGGATTAAAATTCCACAAGATTTAGACGTATCCCAAGCAAGGATGCATGCAAGGGAAAGCTGTAGGCCAGGATAAGATTGATTTGATGAGATTAATGATGGGTATAGCTTAAAGCTAAATTGATCAATATGATGTAGGTTATGATAGAGGAGAAATAATATGATCAAGTGACCAAAAGAATGGGGAGAAGATATGATTTAGATGATGATGATAAATTATGGGGAGAGAAGATTGGATGTTAGTCGAGTGGATCAGGAGGATTAGATTAGTGATGGGAGATAAGGATGATTAGATAGTTGGATAAATGATGAGGGGGTAGGTGATCAAGCCATCACAATTTTAAAAAGGCTCATCATAGTCTAATAAATCCAATAAATATGGAACTTGGTAGTATGCCCCATGATATAAGTATGACCAAGAGGACATAGTGCCAAATTACGTAAAAATGGGTGAGTAGTGAACTCTACATCCTCGAGCGTACTTATATGTAGTATTGTGGCTTTGGTGACCTCATAGCATCCTCGTTCATTACCCAATAGACAAAAAGAGACTCAATACGACATAGAAGCAAAAGATAAAGATAATTAAATATTTTCATGATAAAAGACGTGCAATCAAGTCAAACAACATACAAGTAATACACACAAGAATTTGTCTTGTCAAATGATAGGATGAGTGACTAGGTGATGGGTTGGATTAGGATGATCATGCTGTGATTATGGACTTAGGATAGACTTAGATGGACTAACAATGATGATTAGGATTAAGACTTGGATAAGGATATGGATGTGTATTTTGATTAGAATTAGGATAAGGACTTAGATGAGGATTTGAATATGGGGGCCTGGATAAGGATTAGGATCGATATGGAGGAGATGTTGCCCATATTTTAGGTTTAGAAGGATGGATGACATGATGGGGTGGGATAATGTCTTTGAGTATTGATTTGGTCTAGAAATTAAACCTAGAAGTGGTCAAAGGAGGTGATTTAGAATAGTGATGTTTAAGATGACCAAGTATTGATAACAAACAAATCCTTACAAGAGTCCAATCTAACAAGAAGATTAGGAAATGATGGGATCAAATACCTTTTATTCTAGAAAATTAGTGATTGGATGGGTTTTAGGTATGAAGAGGCAATGATAGGGAAGTGATGGGATCAAATACCTTTCATACTAGCACAATAATGATTGGATGGGTGCTTTGTATGAAAAGGCACTGATAGGGAAGTGATGGGTTTAAATACCTTTATTAATAGAACAATAGTGATTGGATGGGTGCTTTGTATGAAAAGGAACTGATAAGGAAGTTATGGGTGCTAGATTAAATTCTTTGACAATGTTATGTGTGTCAATAATACCTATCCAAAAGGATGATGAAGATATGAGGGGATGAGTGACCACTAAGATTAGGGTTTTAAGACTAAATATAGTGTCCAAGGATGATGAATGGGAGAATATGAGATAAATGAAAGATGATGGGTATTAGGCATAAAATAAGACACTATAAACTATTTTTGGATTTTTCAAAATTTTATGATTTTTAGGGTTTTTTGGAATATTTCAATTTTAGGGATTTTTGGGATATGTATGTACACTATACAATTGGGGTTACTAGTAAAGGGAGTACCATGCCTAGTAACTAGGATGAGGATGGATGGAATGATGGAGGATGCCAATAAAATGATGAGGGGATGGTCACCAAGGAAGAATGGACAAGGGGTTTCTAATGACCACATCTTGAAGGAACTTGATGTTTAGTTGTCTAAGTGTTCATTGGAGTATATGCCAAGATGGTTTGAGAACATTTCTTAAGACAACTTCCACTTCCTTACGAAGGTAAAGACAAGAAGGAATGAGAGATAGGGTGAACTATATGATGGAAGACAATGGGTTTTATGGATGAGAATAATGGATTTTCCCCCTAAGTGTTGAGGTAAAATGTAGATAATAAATTATTCTACTATGATGTTGAAAACTGGTTTTCATCATGGTACTTTCCCAAGGCACCAAAAGACTAGTTTTCATGATTGGAAGAATGACTTTTTATTTTATTTTTTTATTCTTTCTCTCTATTTATATTTTTAACTTTTGACTTTTATGATGAAATATTGATTTATTGGATGTGGGTATGAGATGCAAGAATGTTGATGCTTACTGGATCTTTAGCCACCACCTATCCTAGAGATGTGTGATGTTAGGACCATGTTATCTCCATTGCTGGATGTATTGGGGTCCATGTGTCCTTTAATGATGCTTGATTACAACCACTCTAGATATCTAGACTAGGTATCTTTATCACCCCTATGAGAGACAATGTTACCCATGAAGGTGATGGGAGGCATGGTTAGATCTTGATGAGGATGTATGGGACTTGAATGGAGGATAGGATTATGATAAGACAATGTGATGGGTGATGGTGGATTAGGACTAGTAGTCATATACATCATTGAAGATGTTGGATGGTCTTCATTTGATTGGTGCCAATTGATAAAAGACTTTAAGAGATCCAAGACACTTTGACTTTGTGGTTCATCTTTGATATGATCATTTGATAGATTATTGGCCATGCTAATAGTGATTATGACATTATTTGGATTTGTTGATTGGATTTGACTTCCCCTTGGTGCTTGATTTTGGGCTTCACTAGAGGAGATTGATTTTTAACTTGATATATGATGATTATTTTGACTTTGATAGTCCCCTAGTGCCTAAGTTTGGGCTTCACCAGGGGAAGACACTTGTGGATTAGGCTGATGATTTGAATTTTTTTGACTATGACTTATGGGATCAAAGATGATTAGATTATGATTTCCTTTTTGAATATGGTCTTAGACCTCCACATTCGGGGCATTCATTATATTGTTCAAGGAAGTGTCCAATGATGTATCTTTCTATTCATCCCTATGGAGGGTAGTGATCAAATGATTGTTGATAAGAAGAAAGGGGTCTATGATGGATGATGGGGGTGGAGATGGTATGATGAGGTCAATGAGTGGTGATTGGGAAACATGGTCTTCATAGGTGTTCCTAAGAGACCCAATTTTGACATCAAACAAAATCTCCTCAAGATCAATGAAAGGATCACTAGGACTAGCTATAGTAGATGCATCCAAAATAGGATCAGATTCACTCAGATAATCTTTGAAAAATAAAGATTGAAAGAACTCTGTTATGACTTTATCATCCTGATTGGGATCAAAATATATGCCTAATGATATATTAGAGGTATCTGGATTATAAGTATCCTAAAAAAGATAGGCATTATTAGTATCTGTTATAACACCAATGAGGGATGAAGCTTTTGATGAAGAATCTAATTTGGATATAGGTGTTGAACATGATCCTAATTATGATTAGGCTTGTGTTGGATTTGATGCTAGCTTTGATGTACAAGATGCAATGTTACTAGTAGGAGATTCATTATCCACACTTGAACTCTCATCAAGGGGTAATTGAGGTGATGGGTGAGAGGGAGAGGATGGAGGAACAATGGATTCAACAAAGATAGGACCATGAAAGGGATCATTATAGATGGAGGGACTAGGATCATGGGGAATATACTCATCTTTGATGGAGAATTTGGGGGTATCATGGAGGAGGGAAGTGGTGTCTTGACCTTGGATTGAAAGGGGAAGGGCTTAATTGCATTTGGGAATAGGATCTTGGCATTCATTTTCTTGTTCACCCAGGGATTTAGATGCATTTGGTTTGCCCTTAGTTATTATGTCACCACAGTTGATGAGGTCTTGGACATAGTCTTAGAAATCATGACATCAATTAATGTTATGCCCCCAAATTTGGTTATAAACACAATATTGATTAGCTTTATACCAGGAGGGCTTAGGCTTAGTGGGATTAAGATGTTAAAATAGGTGGATACACCATCATTTTAGTGATGACAAGTTATATGAAAAAGGATTCCAAGGATATAGGAAGGGGAGTATAAGGACCCACCTCACTTTGTGTCTTAGATGTGGAAGCACTAGACTACAAATCAGATGGTTATTGACATGACTAGGTAGATGGACTAGTGGTTGATGAGGTGGCTAAGATTGGATTCCCTTTTCTAGTGTAAGAAGGGGTTGGTGATTGGCTATGACTAGTGGATGGAGGATTGAAATGGGACTCACATGAAGGGGTTTAGATTGGAGGTACAATGAGTTAAAGGGGATTAATACCCTCAGGAAATGGTACATGCATCATAAGGAATCGTAAAAGGATTTCATCCTTGTTGGCAGCTATGTACTAGTCCATGAGAGCGAGGTCTAACTTTATGGTGATGGATGATGAAGGATAGATGATAGGGGTGTTGATGTGGAGGTAGACTAAGGATTAGTGATGGCCTTTTGAATAAAATAGGTTAGAAGGACCGAGCTAGTATGATAAGTGATGATGAAAAGATGGATTAAAGATTAAGATCAAATTTTAAGGTGATAGTACAATAGGTGATAACAACCTATCAATAATGCCTAGTAGTCAAGCTAGCAAAAGGATTGAGAATTGTGATGGGTGCCTAGATTCAAACTAGCAAGATGGTAATATGATGGGTGTTGGTTATGAATAGGCAATGATGATAGAGACTAGATTGATGATGATGGGTTTGCTAGATTAAGACTAAAAAAGTGATAAGATACTAACATTATATTGATTAGGTATGATACCTGACTGAGTGATGAGCGATAGTTTGACTAGGATGATAAGGTGATATGGATATGATAAAAGGATAAGCTAAAGCCTTGGACTAATTTTCTCAATATGAGTTGGAATAAGATTATGTGATGAATAAGGTAAGGCTAAGGGGGTAAGGACAAATATAGATAGGTGGTGATGAAATGATCAAGGGTAAGATGAATGGGATGTGGATGGTATGGACACATGTGTGACCTAGAAAACTAACTAGGATAAGATAGGATGAGGTTATACTAGATGGTGATGGAGACAAGGTCAAGATAGATGATTTATTGTGAATTTAGAACAAGATTTGGATGATAAGACAAGATGTGTAGGATATGGTTAGACGAGGAGAAGATTAAATTATGTAAAGGATATACAAAGGACAATATGTACAAGGGGGATGTTGATAAGGATATACAAGATGTGATTGGGATATGTGATGGAGTATGGCTAATGATTGGTGAGATTGGAATAGGATATACAAAGAACAATATGTATAATGGGATGATGAGATAAAGATGTACAAGACAACAAATTATGTATAAAATGTGATTAAGATATAGTCAATGATGAGGGGATATAACTAGACTAGGACGGGATTAAGATAAGGTAAAAGATTAGATAAATATATACAAAGGCCATGATGAGATAGTGACAAGATGGTGGGGTATGATCAATGATGAGATAGAATAATATGGGGATAACTAGAATAGGATGGAAAAAAATGAGATAGGGACAAGGAGGTATTAAGATAATATTTACAATAGGATAATGAATAGGATGTATGAGATGATATAAACAAAGGAATGGTGGGATAAGGATGTATAAAAGGATATAATGATGCAATAATGTATAAGATGGGTTGCGTAAAAACCTAAATAGGTGTATAGGTTTGGGGTATAAAGTTGACTCGGATCACAAATAACATGGGTCTGGCGTGACACACAAAGTAAGTAAACCACAAACCTATGATTAGTAAACTCAAGGGTGTGTAACCCAATGCTCACACCATCAAATAATTTTGTAGGTGAGGCTATAGGTTGATTACCCATTATGGAATCAATTGAACCCTCTCAACCTTGTTTACACATGATGACTACTTAGGAGTTGATACTGACTCCGGTAGTAAGGAGCCTGTTACGGTCAAAGGATCCTACGCTAGGTTTATATGGGATTTCTAGGTTCACCCCTTCAATAATTGAAGGTACATTGGGGCCCAAGTCCATATAGGATGTTGTCTAACTACCTTGTATCTTGGAGCTTAACCGTCACTCACTCCATGAAACCTTTTATAGGGAATTCTACTTTGGCATTGAATGATAAGTCTCCTGATATTTATACTTCATTGAAACATAAAGTTTGGTCAAGAGTGTGGTGGTGAAATCCACATCATTGATGTTAGGTTGTGGAGCTAAAAGCTTCACAGGTATGCAAATGGAGGAGGTTGCTCAGTGTTACAGTAATCGATGTCAGTCATATCCAGTTACAGAGCAACCGACATCAGTCAAGGATCGGCCGACGTCGATCATATGCAGACTGACAACAACCAAAGTCAGACACCTGTGTGTGTGCATGCATTTGCATGCATTTCCAGAATTAGACTTGTCTAATTTTAGGAGGTCTGAGTGCTTGCATGTAAAGACTAATTTAAATCTTGAGTTTGTGTTTCTAATTATTATTTGTATGGGATCTATTTAATAGACCCATGGGGTTGTATTGTAATCAAGGACAAGGAAGAGATCCTTCCAATTGTTAGATCAGTTGATCTGCAGGTAGCAAGATCAGGGGAGATCTACATGGTAAGTAATATCAGTTAGATCTGCAGGTGTGCAAGATCAAGGAGATCTACTTGGAGTACTTTGAGTACTTGGTGGACTGGTAGTAGGCAACAATGATTGAGTTGATTGTCACTTACTTGTGGAGGGAACAACTCGGTTATTGAGTTGTGGTTGTAATTGATTAAGAGAGAGAACTCTTGAGGGAGAATTACTGTATGCCCAAGAGGTGTGGGAAGAGTGTGATTTCTTCATTGTATTTCCTTCTGGAAGAGTATTAATACAAGATTGTATTGTCTCTCATATTCTATGCTATTTCTGAATTCTAGTTACATATTACTTCTGGTTTAATTCTGTGTTTAGTTGTTTATACAAAGGTAATCAATTGTGCTCTTAATCCTAACAAGTGGTATCAGAGCCTGGTTCAGAGTAGGTTAGTGTTTTTTTATTACAGGTCACTCACAGGGGTTTCTGTTTGAGTGGGAGCAAAGCAATGGCAGAAGAAAGTAAGCTAAGAATGGAGAAATTCAATGGCAAGAATTATCAATTATGGAGGATGCAGATAGAGGATTATCTGTATCAGAAAAATCTATACTTACCATCGGGTGGGGTTTCAAGTAAGCCCACATGTATGCAAGATGAAGAATGGAAGGTTCTTGACAGAAAGGTTCTTGGAGCTATAAGGCTCGCCTTGGCAGCTTTTGTGGTTTCCAACTTATCTCAGGCAAAGAAAACAGTAGAGTTAATGGAATCTTTGGCAAATTTATATGAAAAACCCTCAGCTTCAAATAAAGTATTCTTATGAAGCAATTATTTAATTTGCAAATGCTAGAAGGTGGACCGGTACATAGTCATCTTAGTGATTTTCATGGTTTGGTAAACCAATTAAATTCAGTCAAAATAGTTTTTGATGATGAAATTAAGGCTCTCTTAATCTTATGCTCTTTACCTGAAAGTTGGGATAGCTTGGTAATGGCAGTTAGTAATACTGCGTTTGCTTCAAATATCTTGAAAGTTGATGATGTTGTTAGTGTAATCTTGAATGAATAAATTTTCAAGAAAAGCACAGGGGAATCATCAGGGAATGCTTTAAGTGTTGAAAGCAGGGGAAAGCAAAGAGAGAAGTTCGAGCAAGGGAAATCAAGGTCAAAGATAGGCAGGAGATCCAGATCCAGGTATGGAAGTATAACCTGCTGGAATTGTGGAAAGAAAGGGCATGTAAAGAAAGATTGTTGGTTGGTAGAAGATCATCATGAAGGAAATAAAGAAGCAGATGTTGCAGGTATTGTTGCATAGGATGCTCTTATATGTTCCTTGGGTAAAGTAGAATCTTGGGTTTTAGATTCTAGTGTCTCTTTTCGTGCAACCCCAAATAGGGAATTTTTCCCTGATTATTTCCATGGAGACTTTGGAAAAGTTTATTTAGGGGATGGTAAGCCTTGTCAAATTATTGGCAAAGAGAAAGTGCAGCTGAAATTGCAGACAGGCAACACATGGGTGTTGAAGGATGTCATGCATGTCCTAGTCCTGAAGAGGAGTCTAATTTCTACAGGAAAGTTGGGTGATGAGGGTTGTACAATTACTCTCACAGTGGGATCTTGGAAAGTTTCCAAGGGTGCATTTGTATTAGCAAGAGGTAAGAAAGTAGGTACTCTTTATCTATCTACTTGTATTACTGATTCTCCTTCTGGTTTATCTACTTCAGATGTAGATGCAAAGATGTGGCTTTGTAGGCTTGGTCACATGAGTGAGAAGGGAATGCATGTTCTTAAGTCAAATGTTAAGAACTAGAAAGCTTTGGTTTTCAAGGAGAAGATGATGGATAGAGATCAGCTCAAGGGGTTAATTAATTCTGAGCAGGGCAATTTAGACAAGGTTATGATCCAAAGTGAGCTCACGAGTAAAAGTCATCACTCACAGTAAAACATAGTTACCGACATCGGTCAGGTGAGAACCGACGTTGAACAGGCAGGAACCAACGTCGGTCTAGTGGAGACCAAAGTCGATGATGTCAGGCAGGTTGACACCAACATTGATCAGGAAACCAACATCAACGATCAAGTGGACACCGACGTCAGTCAGGGAACCGATGTCGGCAGTCAGGTCGGTCACATGAAACTGACATTGGTCGAGTTTAGACTGAGAGATGACTAAGATCGGTCACTGTTAGAACAGATTTTGGGTGGACAACACGCTGTCAAGGAGTCTCAAATGCCCATGTGGAGGACTGAAAGGGTAAGTAAGCCTCAAATTCATTATTACCCTTCTTTATACTACTTTTTGCTCACTGATGGTCAAGAACCAAGAAGTTTTGAAGAGGCAATGTAGGTAGAATCTAGGAAATAGTGAGAGCATGGCATGAATAAGGAAATTGATTCCTTAGAAGAGAACCAAACAGGAGATTTGGTAGAGTTGCCAGCTAGGATGAAAGCATTGAAAGATGAATGGATTTACAGGTTAAATAAAGGAGAGAATGGACAGGTGAGATAGAAGGCTAGGTTATATGGTCTTGATCAGGCTCCAGGACAATGGTGTTTAAGGTTTGATAGGTGTATGACAAAGCATGGCTTTAGTCAACGTCAATGTGACCATTGTGTTTATTTTACCAGGTTGGATAATGGTCGTGACATTATCCTGTTACTGTATGTAGTGTATATGCTTGATCCAGGGTCACACATGTAGGGATTTGCTAAGCTAAAGGTAAAAGTAGCTCAGACATGTGCCAGGAATGATTTAGGAAGAGCAAAGAAAATCCTTGGCATGAGTATTTCTAGAGACAGGGAAAGTCACTGGTTGATTTTGTCTCCAGAGGATTATGTGAATAAGGAAGTGGAGAGGTTCAATATGCAGGATGCAGAACCGGTTAGCACACCTATGGTTGGATAGTTCATAGAACAATGTCCTAAATCACATGATGAGATTGAGTACATGAGTACTAGACCTGATATTGCCCAAGCAGTGGGATTTATCAGCAAATTTATGCCCAATTTAGGAAAGAAGCATTGGAAAGCAGTTCAGTGGATTCTCAGGTATCTGAGAGGGACCAACAATAAGTATTTATGCTATGCAAGGTCAAGCACTTATCTACATGGGTATGTATATTTAGATATGGCAGGTAACTTGGATGACAGGAGTAGCACCACAAGATATGTGTTCATTATGGTGGTTGGTCTTCAAGATTGAACTTGAAGAGGGATACAAGCCAGGAAACAAAATTAGAGGATGTACAAGTACAGGTACAGGTGTAGCTATTTATCTCCAAGTGGGAGATTGTTAGGTTGTGGAGCTAAAAGCTTCACAGGTATGCAAATAGAGGAGGTTGCTCAGTGTTACAGTAACTGACAGTGGTCTGATCAACCGACATTGGTCATATCTAGTTACAGAGCAACTGACATCAGTCAGGGATCGGTCGACGTCAGTCATATGCAGACTGACAACAATCGATGTTGGTCACCTGTGTGTGTGCATGCATTTGCATGCATTTCTAGAATTAGACTTGTCTATTTTTAGGAGGTCCGAGTGTTTGCATGTAAAGACTAATTTAAGTCTTGAGTCTATGTTTCTAATTATTGTTTGTATGGGATCTATTTAATAGACCCATGGGGCTGTACTGTAATCAAGGACAAGGAAGAGATCCTTCCAATTGTAAGATCAATTGATCTGCAGGTAGCAAGATCAAGGGAGATCTACATGGTAAGTAAGATCAGTTCGATCTGTAGGTGTGCAAGATCAAGGAGATCTACTTGGAGTACTTTGAGTACTTGGTGGACTGGAAGTAAGCAACAATGGTTGAGTTGATTGTCATTTATTGGTGGAGGGAACAACTCGGTTATTGAGTTGTGGTTGTAATTGATTGAGAGAGAGAACTCTTGAGGGAGAATTACTGTACGCCTAAGAGGTGTGGGAAGAGTGTGATTTATTCATTGTATTTCCTTCTAGAAGAGTATTAATACAATATTTTATTGTCTCTCATATTCTGTGCTCTGAATTCTAGTTACATATTACTTCTGGTTTAATTCCGTGTTTAGTTGCTTATACAAAGGTAATCAATTGTGCTCTTAATCCTAACAATTGACCCCTAGGAAAATAAAAAAGGGAAGAGGTTTATAGGTGGTCTTTTATCCTCCAAGAATCATTGCAAGGATACAAGGAGGAGAGCATACACCAACCATATCCCTAGGAGACAAACAGGCATACCAAAAAGATTCATTAACTGATTCAAGATTAAGTGTGTGATATATACAAGTAAGAATATACAAGACAAAGAGATAAAATGATATATACAAGATAAAATGATCAAGATGATTCAAAAATTATTTTCAAAGTGCCACAAGGAGTCTTTGGCAGGCAACTTGCAAGCACATGATTAGTAGTTTTCAGGTGGCACTCAAAAAGAGGTAACTTGCAAGACAAGGATTAATAGTTTTGATTGATGATCTTGAGGGGTAACTTGATAGATGAGACGTTAGACCAAAATAAGACCTGTAAAAGATGATGTTAGACAAAAAAAAATAGACTCTAGGTTCACCCCTGCAAGAAACAAAATTTTATTCTAATAGGCCTTAATAAAAATACCCTTAAAAAATTGTGATTTGGCTCTACAACTTATTTGGGTAAGTGGGCCATGATATAGGTGTCTAGGGGAAGAAACCCCCAGTGGGGTCAAGGGGCAATGTCCCTTGTGAGATCAAGGGACAAATCAAGGGGCAATGCCCCTTGCAGGGTCAAGGGGCAAATCCCCTTGTGGGGTCTACGGGAAGCACCCTGAGCATACTCTTTGTCATGATATAAGATGGGGTCAAGGGGTGAAGCCCCTTATGCCAAAGGCTATTTCGAGTTTTCAGGAGGCCTAGAATGACTCAAAAATCACTAAAAATGACTCTGAAAATGCACTTAAAAAGGACAATTTGTAAGAGAAATTGACGACTTGAAATGACATCAATGGTTTTGTCTTTTGATCTTTGATAGACAACCTCCAAGAAAAATCATTAATAATTAAGAAGTTTTGGTCCTTGATGGTTGTTGCCCTGTTTTGTCATGATAGTTTGACATCCTTCACTATTGAAAACAAAACTTTGTTTAAAAAACTTTTTATTTTTATTTTATTGGTGAAATGGTATCTTTGATTGCAATTGTCAACCTTAGTAATGTTTATAAATGTCGTAAAAATGATTTAGCTTTATTTGGGCCTTGTAAGACCCCTATGGAGTGGATAAAAGAACTGTTATCATGTCAATTTAAGAGAAGTAAACTAGACACCATAAAATATGAATCAAGGCAGAAGTCTAGAATAAAACTATTCAAGATAGATTAATAACTTGAAAACATCCACCACTAAAATAAGAGCTTCAAAACAGGATATTTGTTAATATATTAGCCACAGAAGTCAGAACAACCATCATGGTAATGTAAAAATATAATGCACTAGAGAGGATTAAACCAATGAAAAACATATAATACTTAACATGAATCAAAAAAATTCAAGCATCGTCAAGGAAATAGTGAAAAGTCATCGACCATGATCAAAGAATGGAAACTAGGTCAATCAGTCGATATTAATTTCTAGCAGACAAAAGTAACAGTCAAAACTTATGAAATGAATTGATCAAGTCCTAAATATTAGGCAAAAATCTAGAACTAAAACCATATTCTAATAAAGGCAATCAAAATTAGAGTTCAAAATTCAAAAATACCTAAGCTTGGGATTGTCCCTCAAGTGATCACCATCATCATCAAACTAATCAACACCAAATTGAAACACAAACACCATGGAAGCTAGGTAAAAAAATAGTAATGTGAATCAACCCCAAAATGGTAGAAAAATACATACCAGGTCAGTGCCTAAAAACTCTCATGATCCAATCATAGGATATCTATTGAGACAGTGTATAAAATTTACATTTATGAAAGTTTCAAAAAGCAGGCACAATTTGTATATACTAGGAAAGTGCCCAAGATTTATTTTAGGCTAGCACGATGACTTAATGAAATCACATAGTGTAGAATAGGGTATTAACATTCATTAAAGCACAATGTAAAACAAATTTTTATCAGCTATTGCAGGTGCAAGCATTTGCCAAATGTGGAAGCAGAGACAAGGCACATGAACATAGGGAAGTTTAATAGATGTGTGCCAAGTCTTGTCCAGGTATTTGACCAAATGACTGAACAAGACCTCTTCTCATGGAATATTAGAATTGCAATTTACAAAAATACATGGGTATCTTCACGTGGCATTGACACTATCTCACCTAATGCAATACATAGGTATTTGACTTGATTAGTTTACCTTTGCCTATGCCAAAATAAGAGTTTTAGAATAGGGTATGAATGTCCATCAATATTTCAAAGAATAATTAAGAATAAATTCTTGGCAAATGTTGTTTTTTCTAGCCTCCTGGTAGGTATGTACACAAAATGTGGATGCCTACACAAGACTAATGAGTTATTTGATAGAAAGCCTCAAAGATAAAAATGTGGGTAGTTATATATGCACTTATGGCATAAATAAGTGTTTTCAAGGAGCCTTCAAGTCACCCTAAAAGTAATTTGAAGGCATTAAAATAGACCATATTATCATGTAAAATGTGCAATGGCATCTAACAGAGACTTGAATTACAAATATTTTTTCCCATATGCCAATTAGAATTATGTTAACATTTAAGATCCATAGAAACTATATCAATTATCAGTAGAATTTTAACAACTAATATAAAATTTATTCTTGATAAAATCATTATTCTGAGCCAAATGCTTAGTATTAACAAAACAACAGTCATGGAAAAAGTATAAACATCTTGTAGTAAAGTACATAGTTAGATCAAAAAATTAAAAAACATAATCCTATATGATATGAATGTCTTCACAAGAAGCTCATCAAATAGTTCTAATGGGCAGTTATTCACTAGCCATAATATTATGCAAAATTTAGCAAATATTTTAACCAAAATTTTGTTATGTCCCACCATGGTCACCAAAATGTACATGAAATTTGAGTTTTATAGATTAAACAATGAAATTTAATCACTCAAACATCAAACTACTAGGTAAAGTGTAGAGCCATTAAGACTAAATACAATTATTTGAATAAACTATTCAATCCTACACTTAAAACCTAAAGCTAATTGCTCTAAACCATGATCAAATGAATGCAAAATCAAGAAGATGGGATGGATTACCTTAGACTTATAATTTTGACATAATGTTGCTTGATGATGGATTGATTTAGCATAGAAATAACATGAGAATTCATGTTATTTTCCATGGAGGAAGTGAGTTGTTTAAATATATTTTGGAGGGAGAGATCAATGGATGTGATTCAAAGTTGGATGAGGGAGATCAAGGGTGGAGAATTAAAAGGAATTTAACATTCCTTGGAGGCCTATACATTTAGAGGCTTCTAGAGAGGAGGGGTGATAATAGAGAGGATTTTAGAATTGGAGAATTCTAGAATCCTTCTTAGGGGTTAATGATGATTAGATAGCATATTAGAAGGTAATTAGGTGGATAATTGGGACTAGGGGTGTAGGAGAGCCTAAGAATAGGCTTGGTAGGTGGTTAGGTGGGTCATGGGAATTTAAAATTCCCAAATAATGAATAAGATAGATTAGGATAGGATTAAGGGATGCTTTAAAGGAATTAATGATGAAGTGGGATAAAATAAGGTTAGTAGATGATGAATAATGAAGGGGGACATTAGATAAATAATTAGAAAGGGGTGATAAATTAGCAGGATGAAAGTCAATAAATTAGATAAGCATTATTAGTATCAACTAATAGGAATATTAGTGATATTAAATGAAGTGAATGGATTTGGATTCATACACTAACAATGAAATAAACTATGCATCACGTTTGTGATGGAAGTATTAATGATTCTCTCTCCTCCCGTGCCAAAAGCATAACATTGGAGGTCTTCCATCTGACGAACATAACTTACCCTTTAAACACAATGTAGAATTGTGGAACATCAAGAAAAAATTAACATTTAATTTTACTAACTTAGACATATAATCAGGCCAAATCATTTGATAAGCAACCATGGGGCAGAGATGGGCCAAAATTGCTCCCCTTCCTGGCCAAAACTGAATTATCCTCAAAACTCACAATCCTAAAATTTAAGTGTCAAATGGGTTAATTAAGAAGGTAAGTCTAGTTTTTAATTGAACCATGATATCATATTTTAGTAATTCAAAACATAATCCCCATCATAAAGCCTAATGAAAAGAGATCACACCCTGAACAAAAGCTACAAAGTAGTATTAATGTTGGAAAATTACCAAATATCTTGATGACACTGTAAAAGTAGTGTTGTGATGATATTAGGCCTATGATGGTGTAGGTTATAAGGATATGGTTGTTCTTCCTTATAAATATAGCCTACTTTTGTTTAGTTGTTATTTGTAATAGCTAGTCATGAAATATCTTGGAAAAGAGTTTGATTTAGATGGAAACTGGGTCAACCAAGGCAAACCCATATATGAAAATAAAGAAAGAACACATCAACATGCTTAAATTAAACACCTAGGAGATGGAGTCCAGAACTTGTCACTTTTATAAAAAATACCCCTAAAAAATAGTTACTATAAAAAGTTTAGTTTGAAGATTTGAATACAGATGTTAGACCTAGCTAATATTAATGACCTTTTAACAATGTCTTGAATGCTTCCATATGAAAATAATGATCAATTTTACACTTTAAGAAGAAGATAGAGTTGATGTACATCTTCAAATGTAGGCACTACTCCCTGCCCTGGTCCAATAAACTGTGTGCGTGTAACTACATTCATGACAAACCAAAATAAGTCACTACCTTATATCTTATCTGTGGACATAAACATTATTTTTACATAATTGAATACATATATTTTCTAATTATTAAGGTATACTAATATATGAAAAAATAAAGGAATTTATTTAGCATGAAACATGATATCATGATAATAAGGAAATGGGAATACCTTTACAAAACAATAGGACATGTCAATTTGCATCACTCCATTTATTGATTTATTTAATGATAACCTATAAAGCATGATGTTTACATCCATGGATTCCATAAGTTTTTATTTATACTAAGACTAAGTTTTCCATATCCCTTTTCAGGTTTGTATTTATGAGTGACCAAAGAGTAGAGTCTCCTACATAATGATGGATGGTTGGATTAGGCAGATCACCAGCTATCATCATCTAACTCAACACATCTCATGCAAATGCCATGAGATAACATTTTCATTTTCCCCTTACATGATCAAGGGTCAAATTTCCATCTTGTCTTCTTACTCTACCTCCGTTGGGCATAGAATTCAATGCATCCATCTCCTCATTTGGCACTCAATTTAATCATCTCCATGTAAGCAAGCACTATCTTCATTTTCTTTAAACATCTCCTTATTCCTCCTTCAACGTTATTGGTTATTTAGGTGTCACACCCTTCCAAAATCTTCTAGTATTTGCTTATTCTATATTTGTTACCTTATAACTCAACCCATGTACTCATGGTTCCTTCCTTAGGTGAATACTTTCCAATAAATTAAATTGGTAGGTTTAAGGTTTACAATTTATGGCAATATATAGTAAGCACACAAACATTTTTCAAAGTGTATTTAAAAACTAAATGAACACGGTCATTCAATAATTTACTATGTTTGTAAAAGACTCATTATTCTTGGGATATAACAACTAAATTTGATAATCGACCCTGTTGACATGTTTTTTTTATGACAGTTATTTAGTCAACATTACCTTTTAGTATAGTTTATGGTAGATTAAAAAAATGTTAAAGATAATTCCTTTTTTTTTGTAATTTTTTTGAGTTTTTAATAGCCCATTCAAAAATTCACCTTGCATTTGATACAATTTATTAAAAAATTGATTGTATTTTATAGCTAAAATATGTAAATACGTTTATACGGCCATCAAATTTAATCCACATTGGGATAAAAACAAAAGGTTGTAAAAGACTCATAGTTTGGTTTAATTTGTTCGATCAACAACAACTATCCAACTCTTTTTGCAATTTCATGTGTCAACTAGGATTTGCATGTCCATAGGGGCTCAATTCCACTAAGACACAAACATTGGGTGCAACTCTTTACAATCTAAAACACATGACCACAATCTCAATTCTCCACAATCCAATACATATGACAACAACATGCCTCAAATGTCTAATGAGATTTGAACTTGTGTGAAGCTAGGCACAACCAACTCACTAACATTCTATCAACACATTTAATAAATTATTAAAATATATATTTATAGAAAATAAAATAAACTATTATTTCAATTTAAAAATATTTTTAAAATAAATTAATAACTAAAAATTAACATTACAAACCTAATGGACTTGAAGCTAGTTAGCAAGTGATCAATTTGAGAAAATGCAATTGGTAGATGTAAGGTATGTAATTTTATGCCTCTTGATGAAGCCCATATCTGGTTATTTCACGTTGCCCAAATTTTTTTGAGCATCCACTAAACTTTCGCATCTAACATTTTTGAGAGAGTCAAATTGCTTACCCTTTGAGAGGGCATTCTTGGTAATGCAAATTTTCAACAGATGAATATAGGTAGAAGAGCGTACATGAGTGTTTTGGTACCAATATTCATTTCCTCTCTAATAAACCAAACCCCACTCATGGCCAGTTTGAACTAATATTTTGAAAACAGTTCATACAACTTGGTTGTGCATATTCATATTCCCATTGCAATTGTGAAACAATAAAAACAAAAGATTGTCTTCTCCATCCCATGTTATATTTACATGGTCACCAAGTATCATTTGATATCTATTCCCACCATCTAATTTAGACTAAAAAAAAAATTAAGCTCTAACCATTTTATAGTTTAACAATAATTTTTACATTTAGTCATTTTTCAAATAAATTAACAACCTATGAATTATAAATATCCCTCTTCAACAAAACAAAAATTTAAAACAACCTCTGCATTAACGCCAGTGAATGTGGAAGACTATACACAATATGGCTAATTTTGGAAGCTTAAAATTTTCTTAATAAGTCTTTACTTGATGCATCCTTTTAATGTATGGTTTGTGAATCCATCCAATAGTCCAAACTAATATATAACAAAACACAGAAAACACAAATAACCCACTAAAGAGAGAGAATTAAAAATCACCTACTTGTAAGAAGATGTTACGACCATCAATGGATACAAAGTATTCACACCTTTGCTATGTGTTATCAACTTGATTTTACTTATTGATATTTGTTCCAACTGGAAACTTCATGGTGTCATAATATTAATGCCTTACCAATTAATATCACTTTAATAGCTTCAAAATTTATTTACCTTACATGTGGTAACATAATATAAATGTACAAAATTGTAGATTGGTGAAATTTTGATGAAAATTATCTATCTATCATTTCCATTCATATGCTAATTTTAGATCATAACGAAATAAGGAAACATAAAACACAATATAAATATTTGTTATAATCCTTTTTAGTTTTTTACTATCTTCTGATAAATTGGAGGTGCATAACTAGTCACATGACTCTTTTGGCATAACTTGGAAGTATGTACATAAGTGAATTAAATAGGGTTAAAAACCTATTGTTACATTTCACAAAGACATAGAATGGATAGGCAATTTAATGTGCACATAGAGTTACTATGTATATTTAATTTCACAGTGACAAATGTTATTTTTAAATATTAAATTGTATACAAGTGTACAATCGAAACACATTTTTCCAACTTGGTAGAACAACGGGACTGAGGCACTACTATCACGATGTTTCATTCAAGTGTGATGATAGTGTTGTTTAGATTTTTGTAGTTTTTTATTTTTTACTTATGTTTTTAATCCTAATGAAACCTTTAGAAAAAGTGGAAAATTGTTTAAATATTTTATCCTTGATTATTAAAAAATTCAATTATTATTTAATACACAGTGTTTAACCTTTTTTTACTAAACAAAAAAACAATATAATGTGGTTGAAGCCTTTTATAAGAAACAAGTAAAAATAAAATAAAAAATTATAAAGGTCAACAAATGTCTTCAATCAAAATCATTCGATGTAAAAAATAATATCCTCTTAATGCACGACTTCTTCATTTCAAAGAAATAAGAATGTGTATAGAAATACAAGGGAAATTTTTTGCACATCTTAAGTTTTCGGTGATGTTACAATGGGTTTTTAACTCTGGGATTTAACATTGAGTTGAGTGCAATGTCTCGTATGCTTTCAACATGGCAAAGATGTAGAGATCTTTCTATTTTTAAATTGCCTTCCAAGGAACACAAGTAGTAATACAAATATTATACACAACCAAATATCTCCTACTTTGTCAATATATTCCTTGTCCCCTAGCCCACCAATGGCTAGTTTTTAAACTTTTTTTTTCAATTGTTATACTTATGTGAAAAATATTGGGTAGTGTTTTCATTAATATTAAAGGTATTGTTTAGAATATAACATGATATGGGTTTTTTAGGTATTATTTAATAATTATACCACATGGGTCATTTTCAATACTTTCTTTATTAGATTATTTAGATTTTGAGATAAACCAAGTCAATCAAATATAATCACAATAAAGACACAAAGGAATATTCAATGTAATTTAATGTAAACAATTGAATACCTTTTGAAAAACAATAGTTTTCTTTGGATCTTTTAGATCTATTTGATGTAAGGGAGTGTGATACTATACCATTCATTTTTGTAAGAATAGGAATGTATAATCTATATTATTAAATGAAAAAACTTTTCAAACAGAAAAATATTTTTTGATAATTTTTATGCTCTAAAAACTTTTATAATATATGTAGTTGCTTATTTAGTAGATTATATAAACTATTACTATCTTTTCATCTTTGTTTTGTACTCCTCTGACTTACAAAGTTACCTATATACTCAACCCTAATGAACTTTAAATATTTATCCTAACAACAAGTATTAAAGCCACATCATGGTACCTTTTTAGTTGTGGGACTTGTAGTGAAAGAGGTTTTGAACAAACCTTGTTTTTTTTCTTTTGGTATTTATGTATTTGCTTTCTTTCATTCCTAGGTACCAGTTGAAGGAAAATACATGGGTACATAATATTTTTGTGAGGCCTTGCCTAAGTCCTCATAAAAGAAGAAAATCTATTTACAATGTTAGGTAGTCATTAAAATTAGTTTCCTTACAATGTTTATTTGTATTCATAGAGATGACCCAACACAAATTTGGCCTCCTCAAGAGTTGTCAACATAACTATTTATTTCATGGTTTGATTTTAAATTTGGGTATGTGCACATATTTGGGGACAATTATGTGGAAATAACCCATAACATGTATGCATTATAAAAAAATAATGCATATACATTATGTAAACTTATAAAAATGTGTGTGTTATAGGAACTTGTGCATGTTCTTATAAGTTTATATAACATGTACATGTTATTGAAACTACAAAAGAAAAAAAAACCCTTGTCCTCCTCATTCTTTCCATTCACATTTTGGTGATTCCCATTGCCATTTTGGCTTGAAAGATTGCATTTTACCCTCAAGATCTCATTTTAGCTTACAAGATTCGCATTTTAACCTCAAGATCTCATTTTAGCCTACAAGATTGCATGTTACCACAAGAAGAGGTATGTTTTTCGTAGATTAAATATTTTTTTCTGATTTTTTTTGAATTTTTTGTAAATGTGAATTACGTCTAGTTTGTTTTTTCATTTTTCTCCAATAGGTAGGCATGCTCCACCCAACCCTCCACCTAATCCTCTGCATAACCTTCTGCCCAACCCTCCTAACCCTCCTAACCCTCTTATAGTTCCCCTAGATCCCCCAGGTAGCTAGGAGGATATAGTTGCTCACATAGTGGAGAATAAAATTGAAATTGAGCAAACAATTAGGAGAATGAGGGAGCCCAGTTTCATAAACACCCACTTCACCTATTTGGCCAATAACCTAGAGTTAGTATTAGGTAAAGTTGACTTGATAACGAGTCAAATTTATAGATGGAGGCCATATAAGGATAGTTGTATGGATTACTATGTTGACAAATTATCAACATCTGAGGTGAACAAAAATAAAACAAAAGATCAATTTTTTGCCTTATTTATCAACCCAACCACCAATGCCCCATTTCCCATAATGACCAAATGTTTCCCAATCCACCAATGCCAACATGATTTTATTAAGGTCAATTTTTGGGAGTGATGGTGGATGGTGTTTGACTATCCCCCTTGTAATAACCATGAGGTCCCTTGAGGAAACTCTATTATGAGTTTGTCCTCAATCAAATTCTAAACTACTTTAACTATGGTGAGTTTTAGGGCCAAGGAAAGGCTTCGTGTAGGATCAATTAGGTACACATCATGCACTTAATCAACCTACAAGGATCCCTACCCAAAATCCACTTCATTCAAAGATTCCCTCCATAGTGATAGAGGTTGTGGAGATAGGCACTTTGCATGTGTTTAGAGATCTTACTGATACACTCATTCATCATATGAGTAGACTTTCAGAGATAGATGCTTGAGATACTCTAGCTAGTGGCCATACCCAACCCCACCCATATAGATGTTGTGGTGATATATGCACTAGACCTTCAAATGATGATGGTGGCACTTCAGGGGGCTTGGGGGATATGGTCTTGACTGATGAGTTATTGGCACACACATTTGGTTTAAATATGTTGGGAGTCTTTACACACATGCATGTATCATTTATATAAATTTAATGTTAAGATTTTAAGTTATATTTTCAAACTAAAAAGGTAAAAACTAATTTACACATTTAAATTGAATAATATATAGGTATTTTTCTATGCTCTAGGAGGAGACGTTGCCTTCGACATTACAACTAGGTAGTGGGCCAACCTAGGCTACTACGTCTATCCGTGTCAGTACGACACCATAAACATTTATAGAGGTAAATTTTCAAGTGCATATTATATACTCCAGATGTACATTCATACACCTTAATTGTATCATTGGTAGATTTTGTGTAAGAAAATATAAAATACCTAATATAATTTTGTTATACTTTTTATTGTTTGATGCATTAAAATGGATTGGCGTAACTTGTTAGAAACTCATCCTCCATCTCAACTATGTTTTCAATAATCAAAATAGTGAGCTAAACATTTGCTTGATATCCCATTATATGTAGTTTCCTTAGCGGGTCAATCCTAATTATTAGGATTGGATGTACATATATATATATATATAGAATTTATTTGATAAAAATTATTTGGTATAATATATTTCTATCAATTTCCCAATCGAGCATAGCATGTCTTTATCAATATGCACACCACTTATTTCTTTTAAATGTTGGCCTCATAGCCAGGCACTTGATTCCTTGTTATCCTAATCACATATAGCGATTCAATCTCTATGATTGATATCCAAAATGGTCATAGCTAGCAATTCAATTCCCATCTTGATTCCATTCGAGCATAATAATTTTATCTCTATCTATGGAGTTATAAATTTAGATGGCATAGCCTGATCCAATTATACCTATTCAATTCCATTGGTTTTTTGGGAGAGTGTCCATTAGACCCCATTGGTTTGTTGGGACATCATAGACTATAAACTATAGCATATATGTATATGGCATAGGCCTTACGACCATATACAAATAGGGGGCCTCAACCCCATATAGATAGATGGGGCTGAGTAGTTGTTACCACCACCTTCTTAGGGGCCCCAAAGACCTACTATATCTAGTTATGGGAGAGGTCCTATCTATATCCATTGATGTAGAGATATATCAACTTCTATACCAAACTCTGCCTAAATCACTTCCTTTTAAGGTTCTCCTTCATCCATTAATAACTCATTCCCTTAGTCCTTTGGGAAATCAAATAACAATGATAATATTAGTCAAATTAATCCTTATATATTATTATCACACTCTCTCTACATCTTTGGTCATGTCACTAATTCAAATTATCTGTCTACTTACCCCTCACATACACCTTTATAGCTTTACCTTCTACTAGCCCTATTTTGGGTAAAGCTCCTTATTAGGAGCATCTAACAGATCTTCATTAGAAAATAATTACATATTTAATAACCCCCCATACAACTCCTATATTAACCCTCTGACACAAATCTCAAGGAAAATTGTACTTCCTTCTTTAGGCCTCTCACCAATTAGCCTTCCATTTATGCAAACCTCCATAGTATGAAACATGTACAAAATTTATCTATAATATATTGAAATTTATAGATACCCATTTATCTCTTTCATCTAAATCAATCATTTTTTAACCACCTTCTTTGGACAAATCCTCCTATTTCTATATCACCCCTTCTCCCTTAACCCTTCTCTAGGCCTAACACTAGATCACAACCTCATTTACGTACTTTTTCATACTTGATAAGCCTAAAACCACCTCCATTAGTGATAAGACATCAAATAATGTAAGATTACAAGTTTTTTGAATTTTTCAACATTCAAATCTCATTTTATACACTAAACCCTAGAATCAGGGTTTTTAGGGCATTACCAGCGCTGAGAGCACACTAAAGGAAATAACTTTTGTCTTAGTGGATTTCAAAACCCCAAACCTTTTTCATTTGGTCTATACTAACCCTATAAAACTTTATCATTTAGACAACAATTTTTGAAAGCCCATAATCAATTGCAAACTCAAAACTCTCAGTTTACAACCCTGCCTATGCACACAGGAAAACAAGGTACAGGGTTACTTTGACTTTCCTTCAACTCCAAATATCTTAAAAACATAATATCAGATTTTATACACTTCCATTGACTATATTATACCCCTTACAATCTCAATGGAATCCTAAACTAGTTTCAGCATAATATAACTCAGTCCTTTGATTGTATGCTACCCTTTAGCAAATAGGGTACTTAGGGATTGTTTCCTCTTTCAATTTCAAAGAACTATAAACCTATATCAAGAAGATATCCCCATTTATATGATCATTCAACATCATTATTTAAACTCTTTATAATCTATAACTAGATACAAGACTAAACACAAGGCACATAATTTCTTAGTTTACAAACTATATGTTTTCCAAGAACAAGGATTGTGGACAAATAGGATTTTACCACTTCTTGACCAATTACATTCTTAAAAATATTATTATTGACACTTTTTTGTGTTCTTTAGTTAACCTTCCATATAAATTTATACCAAAAGAATCAAATTCTCGAACTATAGTTGAATCTTGGACTGTATGCAAGACTAAGTTTATTAGTAACTTGTTTAATCAATGAATTGCCCAAGTTATTAACTATTAGGTTGTTTGTTTAGATGATGACTAGGGTGGACACTCCTCCATCATTGCAACTTGAGATAGACTTGGGCATTTCTATTTCAATGTCATCTGCACAGGCACTTATCGAGGTATGTATATTCACTTGTAATTTTGAATTGTAATTTAGTACTTTGTTTTAATAATTTTACTATATACTTTGGCAAATATAACTTTATGCACGAATGTATTATGTATGCAGGGCTATCATATGACATTTTATAGTCTATTTTAGATGACTACTGCAATAGCTCCTCATGTTTCTTCATTATTTGACATCCCTATTCGTGCAGTTGAACCTGGTATTGACCCAGTCAAGCATCAATGGTAAATTGAGGAGGACCATGAGACTGGGGTAAGTACATGTTTAAATTATTATTTTTATTATAGTTTAAAACATGAGTTTTGTAACTTGGTTTCATGTATACTTGCTAATTTTATAATGTTTTTTGTATTTAAACAGGTTTGACTGTAAGTGAGCTTTAAGTGTAGTACCCACAATTGAACCTTGGATCAATCCAAGGCATTCAGGATATCTCCATCTATAAGTAGGGCATCCCAAGGAGAGTCTTCTTCGAAGAAGGTGAAGAGAGTGAGACTATTTGATAATTAGGATGTTATAGATGATATATTTTTTTGTATGCATATATGGCATTGTACTCATTTTTGGCATTGTAGATACGTATATATGTATTCAAATGACATTATATACTATGTTGTTAGACATGATGTAATTTTTTGTATGCCTATATATGGCATTCGTACATGGAATTCTTATTTTGTACATGAATATTTAAGAAAACCAATTAAGTAAATCTTATTTGAATCACTTGTGTTCAAAGTATTATAAATGATTGGTTTTGAAGTATTCTTAAGGATTAAAAATGTTATGAGATTGAGAATAACTTGTTAGTATAATGTTACAAATCAGACCCTTATAAAAAATTAAGAATATCAGTGATTGCATTTGAATTATATTTGTATGCTGATGTAGAGGTATGGAATTGAAGTCTATAATAACATCATTAGTTGGTTCTAAACCCAACTGATGACATTCATTTGCTATGGTTTGATTTGAATCTTCTTTCACAAGCTAGCTACTCTTTTGACTCTTTGGAATTAATTTATCTTATTACACCTATTACTTATTCTTTATACTCTTAGTATCACCTCCTTGATGGCATTGACCTTTTTCCATACATCCTTTACCTCATTTCATTCATGTCTCATTCACAAATTTCCTTCTCAATCTCTTTCTAGTTTCTTCCTAGGTACCTTCTTTAGGTCTCAAGGACCAAATCTTGGTATATGTTTTAAGAGCTCAACTTGTTGTCAAATATTATCTTAGATGGTCATAACATACTTGGTATAACTCCCTTCAAGTACTCAAACAATAGCATACTCTCATTCCACACCTTATGGACACAATGTTCTCTCAAGGTTATAGCCTTGTTTACTATATTTTTCCTTATACATAAATGTTATGATTTATCAAGAGATTATAAGTTCATTTATAGGTACACTCTATTCTTTTTCATGTCTGTGTCAAATTTTATAGCCCAACTCCACCTCTAACTATCACTTCCTTCATTAGCCTACCCTCATTTAGGCCTATGTAGCCCTATTCCAAACCCTCAGTCTTATAATATTTACACATCCATATAATCTCAAGTTAAAACCTTTATATTCACCTTTTACATGTATAGGGGAGTAATATTATAAAGTTTTAATAAATTCCCATGGTTAAATCTCTCAAAAATACCTGAAGCTTGCTAATCTAGGGTTTCCCATGCCCTGTACATACACTCCAAAGGACCAATTTAACCTCCCCAATGATATTATTTTGTTTAAAACATACTAATGACATCTAAAATATCTCATCAAACCTTTCTAATGATCAAAAAACTAACTTTGCCTTTGTGCCTTTGAGACTACCTGTGGGGATTTGAGCCTGCCTATGGGGATTGCATGAAGTTTGAAGCTTGAACACACTTTAAAGGTGTTTAATAGGTTTAAAAACATCTTACCATACTTATCAAATATTTCTCTAAGTTTTTAACCCTCAAACACATCTTAAAACTCCAAAAATTATGCTTGCATGAATAATGACCATTATGAGACAAAGAGGGAACTGTGACAAAAAAAAGAACTTCCACTTGTCATATGACATTTAAAATATTATATATGGGTATAATAGGTCATGAATACCAATATTATAAATTTTCAATTCATTTGTATATGTACTTTGTCATGTATACCCTTTTTACCACAATTTACCTTAAGTTGCTTGCATGTTTCCTTCAAGCCAAAACTTGTCTTTATTCAAAATTTTGCATGAAAACACTAAATTTTATAACTTATATTGGAAAATATAATTTTAAAAAATCATATTCTATGGTTTTAATAGCTCTCCAAGGCCTAAATTGCTTCCTAGCATCAAGAACTGATAAAACTTCTATAAATCTCCAATGGTTGCCTTTTTGACTGCAAGAAGACTATGTCAAAATAGTGGGAACTTTAAATATTTATAAGAGATTTAGGATGGAATGGTATGTTTTGGTAGGTCATTTATACCATTATTACCAAATTTTCTGCTTTGACTCAACCTGTAGATGTCGAAAACTGACCAATTTCTATAAGGTAGGCTTCAATGTTGACTATGATTTGACATAGGGTTGATTGTACTAAAATAGTGAATAGTTTACATTGTAAAAAATCCAAAAAAATATATTTAATGGGTATATTAGGTTATAATTAGCCTCTCCACCAAATTTCATGATTAGACCTGGCATATTTTGGCCTGTAGGCCCAATTTGGCTAAAGTTAGTGACACATGTCTTCTTGGTCAAATTTCACAAATGAGTCATCATCCTATTTTGCCTTGGTTTGTGATGTATATAATTTAGAAGTATAAAATTAATCATTCCAATTAATGTTAATGTACTTTATGACTTGATGCTTTTCTATATACACTCAGAGTCAAATACCATAGATTCCAACCTACTAACGTATCCTCAAACATGTCAACAAACCTTCATTGAAGGCCCCAAGTCTTCTTTGTACCTATTTCCCACTTTTTACCAAGTATGAATATAAGGCATATTAGACCTAATTAATGTTATTAAATATTATTTTTCCCCTGTGACCTTATTTCTCACTCTTGACCCCACTCTCACACATATAATACTTATTTCAATATTAAACAACAATTCTCACAAGCTTAGCCATCCACTCTTTCAAATTATCCACTTATTGCCCCTTGTTGGCTTCAAATACTAGGCCTAACAACTAAACTCTATTATAAACTTGTCCCACTAGGGTTTTAGGTTTCTTTGGGACTGATGTTTGGCCATATCTCCTCCCATAGACTTGCCCCAACCTCTAAACCACCTTCAACACTTGAAGTAGGGAAGCTATACATTTAGTTATCATAATTATCATTGCATTATGTTAAATTTATATGTTGTGTTCAAATATGGTTTATGGGTAAAAGTTTAGTGGATTGGCATATTTGATCCATCTTTCTGCTCCTTGACCTAATTTGGTCGATTAAGCATATGACAACTTGATTTTAGGTCTAACTCTAAGAACTCAATTTTTGGTGATTATTGGCTAAAAAATAGCACTACCAACACATCCAAAGGGGTGAATAATGTCTAGGACCAATTTCTTGACCTCCCATCTAGCCTGAACGATAAACCCACCACCTATTTTGGGCTCAAGAACACCCTTCCCAATACAAGAAAGATGTTGATTTTTAGCCTAACTTCAGGGATGCATAAAATCAAAATTTTAAGTCATATGGAAGAATCATAAGATCTTCTATGTGAGTATAAAATTCCTCTAATTGTACCTTGAATCTAGTTTGATTCACCTCTAAGAGTAATTCGTGGTAGAAGTTACAATAAAAGGGTCTTAAAATGCAAATTTTTGGCAGTGAAGAAACAACTTCTTGACCTCCAACTAGAAACTTTGCCTTCGGGACCAGCAAGTGCAAATACACCACTTCAAACACATCTATATAGTCAAATTACATGTGTTCAAAAAATAATGACACCCACTTCCACCCGCAAGTGCATTTTCACTTCTATTTCAGAGCACGGAAACACTGACAACAAATGTTGTCAAAGTTGAAGCTATAGTTTGAGAGCTCAATTTTTGGTGCTTGTTGGCTAAAAAATGGAACTACCAACATGTTCAAAGGGGTGAATAACATATAATTCCAGGTTCTTGACCTCCCATTTGGCCCAGATGACAAACCCACCACCCATTTCGAGCTCAAGAATGCCCTTCTCAATACAAGAAAGATGTTGATTTTCAGCCTAACTTCAGGCATGCATAAAACCAAAACTTTAAGTCATATGGAGGAATAAAAAGATCCTTCATGTGCATGGAAAATTCCTCCAATTTTACCCCTAATCTAGTCTGAATCACCTCTAAGATCAATCCGTCACAGAAGTTGCAGTAAAGGGTCCTAAAATGCAAATTTTTGACAGTAAAGAGATAACTTCTTGACCTTTAACTAGAAAATTTGCCTCCAGGACTGACAGGTGAAAATAAACCACTTCAAGCACATCTATATAGGAAAATTACATGTGTTACAACAACTATGACACCCACTTCCATGCACAAGTGCATTTTCAGTAATGTTTTAGAGCACAAAATACTGACAACAAATGTTGTCAAAGTTGAAGCTACGGTCTGAGAACTCAATTTTTGATGCTTGTTAGCTAAAAATTGGCACTGCCAACATGTTCATCTAAGACCAAGTTCTTGACCTCCCATCTAGCCTAGATGAAAAAACCACCACCTATTTTGGGCTAAAGAATGCCCTTCTCAATATAAGAAAGATGTTGATTTTTAGCCTAACTTCAGGCATTCATAAAACCAAAATTGTAGGTCATATGGAAGAACCGTAAGATCCATCATGTTTATGGTAAAGTCCTATAATTTTACCTTGAATCTATTCTAAAGCATCTCTAAGAGAAATCCATGATAGAAGTTGCAATAAAAGGTCCTAAAATGTAAATTTTTGGTAGTGAAGAGATGACTTTTTGACCTCTAACTAGCAACTTTACCTTCAGGACCGACAAGTGTAAATACACCACTTCAAACACATCTATATAGTCAAATTATATGTGTTACAATAACTATGACACCCACTTCCAACTGTAAGTGCATTTTCACTATTATTCTGGAGCACAAAAACATTGACAACAAATGTTGTCAAAGTTGAAGCTATGATCTAAGAACTCAATTTTTGATGCTAGGTTCTTGGCCTCCCATCTGACCCAGATGACAAACCCACCACCCATTCTAGGCTCAAGAATGCCCTTCTTAATACAAGAATGATGTTGATTTTTAGCCTAACTTGAGGCATGTATAAAACAAAAACTATGGAGGAACCGTAAGATCCCTCATGTGCATGGAAAAATTCTCTAATTGTACCACAAATCTAGTCTAAATCACCTCTAGGAGCAATCCATGGTAGAAGTTGCAGTAAAGGGCCCTAAAATGCAAATTTTTGGCAATGAAGACACAACTTCTTGACCACCAACTAGAAACTTTACCTCCAGGACCAATTGGTGCAAATCCACTGCTTCGAACATGTCTATATATGCAAATTACACATGTTCCAACAACCATGACACCCACTTCCTCCCACAAGTGCATTTTCACTACTATTTCAGAGTACAAAAACACTAACAACAAATGTGTTTGGAAGGCTATAAGGAGAAATAATCTTGTCATGAGCAATTGTTTAGGAGTGTGGAAATGCCAAGTACTTTTAGTAAGCTTCTCTTAGCTTCAAGAATATGAAATTATTTACTAACAGTGCCAACCACATGAAGGTAGAAGCTGATTTGGCACCACTAACCTACAAAAAAATGTTAGCAAGTAATTAAAAATAAAATTTATGCACGTAATACCTACAAAATCAAATACATTTGGAAAAATTGATTACATCTACATTTTACAAGTCAACATACTTACACATTTCAATAAAATGAACCACTTAGATTTGCTCTAATCTTGATAGTATCAATAATAGCTTCATGGTTTGACTCACGAACTTTCCATAAATTCTTATTTCTTGGTCTCCCATGATATTTTTGCAATTTAATATTCATTACAAGAACCAAATTTGAGTAGTGTAGAATCTTCCTGTGAGTTGTAAAGTCTTCAAAAAACCATACATTTAATTTTTTTATAGGATATCATTAAAGCCAAGTTCTAGTGACTACCACAAACCTAGTGGGATAATCAATGTTTTTTCCATCTATAATCGGGGAAGTCAATTTTTTCTTTCCATCTACACACTGACATAAGTAGTAATATGTTCCCTCTTCATTGTCCTTGTCTGCAATAACTACAAAAACATGGCTTACATCATAAAAAACAAATTTTAATGATAATGAAGATAGATTATGAGAATAAATAGTACATAAAGATTAATCTTCTACTTGTCTATACTAGATCAGATATATGGTCAAAGTCATTTGAGGATGTCATGTCAATAAGTTGCAATGCTAGTGGAACCTGATATGTGTTGATTGGAAATAGAGGTTTGGAACTCCAGTCATCCACCCACTCTTGTGACTCACACTCATTCCAAACAAAGTCCATGATGTAGAACAAAATCATGCCAAGTGTCACATATGAATAGTCCAAGAACCTACATTTGATCTATGAAATGAGTGGAGCTCACTTGAACCTATTAGAGTCATACAATCCTCATAGTTTGTCAAGTATGTTTCTTCCATTAACCAAAAATGTCTATGAATAGTAGAATTTTCTTGACCACCATGACATGTTCTCATTACACCAGTCAACCATAGTTTTTGCGTTAATCAAATTAGCAACATTATCATATTTTAACTCCTCCCTTGTAATGGCTCTTTTATACATGCTCCAACACCATCATGCTCCCCTTTTCCATGGTAAGCCTCAATGAAACTCCAAATATGTTCTACAACAATGGTAATGTGCATCTTGATCAACCAATAAAACATTTTTGCATTCTTGAATTGTGATGTGTAATTATCTAACCAAATGTAATGCCATTTGAAATTAATGTTCCTCTGAGTCAACTATCCATAAAACTTATCAAAACAACCTTGCACACACTATGTACAATGTGATCAGTCATTATTGATATATAAATGGTACTCTCTTAATATTTTTTGATCTTCCTCTGTAATATCAGGTGCTTGCATGAATGTTATATGCATGAATATGGTAATTTGTCTTGAGTTGTAATATTGCAATTGAACTTCCATTTTTGGTTTGAATGTGTAATTTTCTACAAAGTTGACTACTGAAAAAATAAAATCAAGTGGGAATGTGTCCTTGCTTAGCTTGAAATATTCATCCAACTAGTTAACCCTATGTGTGTGCCTTGCATACTCATAAATAATTTTCTTCATGAATTCGACCATAAATTCTGAAATAGGTATCTCTTTCATAAAAAACTCACACCTTTTATATTCTTTACCATATTTTACTTGATAAGTCATAGATTTGTATTTACTTAAACTAACTAATTCTTGTCCAATTGCACTTGTACACTCCTCATGGATACATTTTTTCAATATTGGCAATCTACTGCAAATGTTGCAATTTTTATCCAAACATGCTTTTTTATAAAAGAACTATCCATCTGGTCTTTCACATAAATATTTGAAATAAATTCCCTAGCTAATTTTCATAGAAATTCTATGTCATACTCCTACAAAATGTTAGTAGTATGCAAAGTAAAATGAATATGGTGAAAAACATCATAGTGCATTATAAATTCAACATGTTTTTTACAACAATAAGTGGTGCGTGTGTGATTTATTTTTACATGAAAAGGTTTGGCCATCTCAAAAAATATTTGACTAATAACATTTGTGGATGTTTTTCTAAAACTTACAGTACAATTATGTTTGAGTCATATCCAAAAAATATTTCAGATGTGGTTCATGATTAAGAGAACCAAGTCTTCTTTTCACTACATCTCTTGCATTGAGTGAAACTCTTGTATTATCTTTCCAAAATTATGCAAGTCTTTCAAAGCATTGGCTATAACCTTGTCCTTTTGTGAAAGTCTAACAGAGAATGCCCAGAGCTCTTTTGTATTGGGTTTATTAAGTCTTTCACATCTTGAAATTACTTTCTTTAATGTTTTTCTATTTATATCAAGTTTTCAACTTGTTTTTGAAATAAATCATTTTGTCCTTGTTTTACCACTTACTGCACAAGTTGTCATTATACATCGGGCAGCATTACAATATTTTTTGCTTGATTTTGGGCCTACAATATGATATGTATCATGTAGATTTTCAATAATTTCATCATTTTCATTATCCATGTTAGATGTTCTTAGTCTTAATGTGTACATTATAGGTCTCATCTTAGGCAATTTTATCAACAAAATAAATAATTGACATCTTTGACTATCATACTCCAATCTATGAAAGAAACTATCCCAAATTTATTGAGCCAATCTTCTTGAATGGCAGTTAGACATTTTTTTATGCATTGGTTTCAAAATATTTTGATCAACTTCAATTAAGTACTTATCTTTTCTACGCATAATTCTTGAAGGTGTTCTTATTGGTGGAATCCATTTAGAGGGTGTTTCAAAATCAATATATATTTCCATGAAATTTTCTTCATTGTTTATTTCTTCATTATGTGTTTCCATGAAATTTTATTCATTGTTAATTTCATCATTATTTGAGTCCATTGATTTTTCTTCATTGTTTGTGGGTAAAGTATCATGCATAGGCTCTTCATCAACATAATAAAACATTTTAGACTTTGAATATGAATTTTCAACATTATCTAATTTTATATTGTGAATTTCATCATAATTCAATTCATTATTGTGAATTTCAACATAATTCAATTCAGTATTATAACTTTCATCATTATTTAATTGATTTTTTTCAATTGCCTGATTATCCAAAGCATTTGGCTCATCAGGGTTAGTGTTTGTACCTTGTCTGAAATGAATAGTTTGCATTCGTACCTTGTTTTTTCCACTTAACTCTTTTAATTACTTAGATGTTATGTTCTTCAAATTATTCCTCCTCCCTAAACGTGAACTAGAGCCCATTTTGAAAAAAATAACCAAGAAAGTACTTCAAATGTTGGGTCCAAAAAAAATTGCAACCAAGAAAGTATGTAGAGTACACAGGGAATGTCTGTGGGGACAACAATATCGATTAGGGATAAAAATAGACATTGAAAAGTGAGTTTTTGTTTGTACTTTAAAGAATGCATACATATTATAGGAATGCATACGTGTTCCTATAATGTGTACGCATTCCTATAATACATACACATTCTTTAAAGCATAGGCATATACTATACAAACAAGTAAAAAAGCTCATATTCAAGCATTTTTATCATTATAATGCTATAATATGATGTAATAACACTCAATAATACTATAATATGATGCATAAATCCCTAATATAATGTAATAAGACTATCAGATATTACAATAATGCTATCATATCATGTAATAAGGCTCAATATGATGTAATAAGACTATCATACGATGCAATAAGACTATCATGAAATGTAATAAGACTATCATGTGATGCAATAATACTATCATACGATGCATTAAATCTCTAATATGATGTAATTAGGTTATCATATGATGAAATAAGTCTCACTATGATGTAATTAGGCTATCATATGATGCAATAAGGCTCAATATGATGCAATAGGGCTCAATATGATGCATAAATCCCCAATATGATGTATAAATATTTAATACATGATGCAATGAGACTCTTGATAAGACTATGAAGTAATAAGACTAATGAATGATGCAATAAGGCTCAATATGTAAGATGAAATGAGCTAATTTGGCCTAAAATCCCATCATAGGTCCTTACAAAACTAGGTGAATAATAGGTTCACAAATTGGCACTAATCACATTCATGAATTTATGCATTTGTGATGAAATCAAGAAACTTAGGGATTGCATTTGTTATAAAATTAGGATTTAGGGTTAGGGGTTTAGTGTAATAGGTCTGTACATGTGTATATGTCATGAAATTAGGGTTTAGGGGAACTACATACATGTTCAAGTGATAAAATTAGGGTTTAAGATCAACATGTCACAAAATATGACCTAATTTAGCCCTTTCAATCACATCATAAAATCTAATTTAGGTTCAATGGGTTGAAATTGGCCACATTTGCTTTTCTAATTAAATTAGGGTCAATTAAGTCATACATGTTACATCTAGATTATACAATCAATTAGACCATAAATTTGGTTTAGGGGCTCAATTTTATTGAAATCACATCCCTAATCGAACCAATTGACTAATTGGTTCAATTCATGACAAATAGAATCATACTTAATTTTGTCCCAAATCATATATATCATGATGTTATATTTATGTCAAGAAGGGGTTCAAATTGGCCTCCCATGCCTCCTCGATTGAATTTCCCATATAATTGAACCTTGTTGTGCCACATGTGTACCTCATACACTTGAAAGTGTTAAAGCTATCAAATATGCATCAAGTCTTGGAATTTTCAGAGTTGACAATGCCCCAAGAGGCCAAATCTAATTATATATTACCATGTATACCTCGTACGTGTTCAAAAGTGTCAACACTGTTAGAGGTGTTAGGTTATAGAAGCGTTAAAGAGATCTATCAGATCCCTATGAGGCCTGATCCAATTAAATATGTATGCACATGTGTATCTTGTACACACATATATTTGTGTTAGAGATATAACTATCACTTGTCCTAGATGTTGGGATAAATAACTAGAAGCAGACAATTGAATACCAAGCAACTTAATATGCGGAAATAAACCAAAATACACAAGTAACTAGAATTCAGAAATAACACATGATATGAGAGACAATACACAACTTGTATTAAAACTCTTTCAGAAGGAAATACAACAAAGAAGGCTGCCACAGTTCTTCTTCCTTACACACCTCTAGGGCTCCCACACCTCTAGGGCATAAACAGTAAATCTTCCCTCAAAGCTCTCTCTTAGGTCCCAACACCCAACTCAAACATAGAGTTGGTGTTAACCTTACACCTGTGCTCCACACACTCCACAAGTGCTCCATGCACTCCACAAGTACACACTGTACTCCAAGTAGATCCCCACCTGATTCTGCTCCCTGTTATGTTGCTATCCTATTTGATCTTGCACACCTGCAAATCAACCTAGTTCTGCACACCTATGAACCTTGACCTTACACACACATACACCTGCAAATCAATGATCTTACTTACCCATGCAGATCTCCTATAGAGGCCATGCTCACCTGATGACCAAGATCATACATACATGAAGAACCCTGCTGATTCTCCAATCCAACACCCACACTTGGTACTGTGGCACTAGGAGGAACACACCATTGCTCTCTTCTCTCTGAAGGAGCTTATTTGCTCTCTTACTCTCTAGCACTCATTTACAATACAACCAATGAGTCTCTTAAATAGATCTCATGCAAACAATAATTAGACACCTAATTACAATAATTAGATCTGCAGCTCTCAGTCTAAAATTGGCTCTTAACATGCAAACACTTGGTTCGTTAGCTAACTGCCCGTAAAACACTCAGTTCGAACCACATAGGTGACCGACGTCGGTCCCTGTCTGCCTGGGGTATCGATGCCAGCCTACTTCTGACTGACGTTGGTTGCCTTCCTGTCTCCTCCTTGCCGATGTTAGTTTGCCTGACCGACGCCGGGGACAGTAACACTTCGCAACCCTTTGCAACCTCCTTCCCTGCTTGCATCAGTGAAGCTTTTAGCTCCACAACCTAACACTAGAAGCATCAAATTTTTTAGAGCCTTAGGATGCCTAATCCAATCAAATATTTCCCAATGTGTAAGTCAGTACACCTGGAGAAGTGTTAGAGTTGTTAGATATGCACATATTTGATGCTTAGACATGTTCCATCATCAAGCCAACTAATCCAACTAAGGCCTATTCACAAATTTATCATACATACATAGAAGCCAATAATGTTTAAAGATTGACATTGAACTAATCAACTCATGTCTAGTAATTAATGTTAGGATTAAGAGCACAATTGATACACCTATCAAACCTTAAACACCATTGTCCTATAGCTTGCTCAAGACCATATAACCTGGCCTTTTGTCTCATGTGTCCATTCTCTTATTTCTTTAACTTGGGAATCCATTCATCTTTCAGTGCTTTCATCTCGGCTGGCAACTCTACCAAATATCCCATTTGGTTCTTTTCCAAGGAATCAATTTCCTCATTCATGTCATGCTCCCACTGTTTCCTAGATTTTACCTACATTGCCTCTTCAAAACTTCCTGGTTCTTGAATATCAGTGAGCAACAAGTAGTGTAAAGAAGGAGAATAATGAATTTCTGGCTTACTTACCCTTTTAGTCCTCCTCATAGGCATTTGAGACTCCTTGACAGCTTACTATCTGTCCAAAATCCATTTTAACAGTGACCGATGTTGGTCACCTCTGGCCAACCTCAGTCTGCACCTGATCGATGTCAATTTCACCTGATCACTGATGTCGATTCCCTGACTGACGTCGGTATCCACCTGCCTGACACCACTAACTCTGGTTTGCACATGACCGATGTCGGTACCTGCCTGATCGACGTCGGTTCTCACCTGACTGACGTTGGTAATTGTGTTTTCCTGTGAGTGATGATTTTTACCCGCTAGCTCACTTTGGATCATAACCTTGTCCAAACTACCCTGCTCAAAATTATTCAGCCTATTGAGCTGATCTTTGTCCATCATCTTCTCCTTGAAAACCAAGGCTTTCCTATTCTTATCATTGTCAAAAACATTAGATTTCCTCTTTATGCAATACTGTGATCCTCCAATAGAAGCTCCCTTCTTTGTTGACCTAGTTTCAAGAAACCTCACTTTCTTTTGTTGCTTACAGAAATCTTGATCTATGCTTTTCAAACCCGAAAGCTTACCATTTGACTTAATAACATCCATTTCCTTCTCACTCATGTGACCAAGCCTATAGAGCCACATCTTTGCATCTACATCTGAAGTAGATAAAACAGAAGGAGAATTAGTAATACAAGTAGATAGATAAAGAGTACCTACTTTATTACCTCTTACTAAAATAAGTGCACCCTTGGAAATTTTCCAAGATTCCACTGTGAGAGTTATTATGCATCCCTCATCACCCAACTTTCCTACAGAAATCAAATTTTACTTCAGGACTAGGACATGCATGACATCCTTCAACACCCATGTGTTGCCATTCTATAATTTTAGTTGCACTTCCCCTTTGCCAACCATTTGACAAGGCTTACCATCCCCTAAATAAATTTTTTCAAAGTCTCCATGGACATAATCCTGAAAAAATTCTCTACTTGGGGTTGCATGGAAAGAGGCACCATAATCTAAAACCCAAGATTCCACTTTATCCAAGGAACATACAAGAGCATCCTGTGCAACAATACCTGCATCTTTTGCTTCTTCATTTCCTTCATGCTGATCTTATTTCAACCAACAATCTTTCTTTACATGCCCTTTCTTTCCACAGTTCCAGCAGGTTATACCTCCATTTCTAGATTTGGATCTACTGCCTATCTTTGACCTTGATTTCCCTCACTTGCTCTTCTCTATTTGCCTTCCCTTGCTTTCAACACTTAAAGCATTACCTGATGATTCTCCTGTGCTTTTCCTATGAATTTCTTCATTCAAGATTACACTAACAACATCATCAACTTTCAAGATATTTGAAGCAGACGCATTATTACTAACTGCCATTACCAAACTATCCCAACTTTCAGGTAAAGAGCATAAGATTAAGAGAGCCTTAATTTCATCATCAAAATCTATATTGACTGAAACTAACTGATTTACTAATCCATGGAAATCACTAAGATGACTATGTACCGATCCACCTTCTTGCATTTGCAAATTAAATAATTGCTTCATAAGAAATACCTTATTCGAAGCTGAGGGTTTTTCATATAAATTTGCTAAAGATTCCATTAACTCTACCGTTGTCTTTGCTTGTGATAAGTTGGAAATCACAGATGATGCTAGGCTCAACCTTAAAGATCCTAGAGCCTTCCGATCAAGAACATTCCATTCTTCATATTTCATATCTGTGGGCTTGCATGCAACCCCACCCAACGGTAAGTATAGATCTTTCTGATATAGATAATTTTCTATCTGCATCCTCCATAATTGATAATTCTTGCCATTAAATTTATCCATTCTTAGCTTACTTTCTTATGCCATTGCTTTACTCCCACTCAAACAGAAACCCCCGTGAGTGACCTGTAATCAACAAACACTAACCTCCTCTGAACCTGGCTCTGATACCACTTGTTAGGATTAAGAGCACAATTGATTACCTTTGTATAAGCAACTAAACACGAAATTTAACCAGAAGTAATATGTAACTAGAATTCAAAAACAACACAAAATATTAGAGACAATACAATATGTATTAACACTCTTCCAGAAGAAAATACAATGAAGAAATCTCACTCTTCCCACACCTCTTTGGTGTCTATTAATTCTCCCTTAAGAGTTCTCTCTCTCTCAATTACAAACCAACTCAAACACAGAGTTGTTCCCTCCACCAGTCAGTAACAATACTGCCAGTCCACCAAGTACTCAAAGTACTCCAAGTAGATGTCCTTTAATCTTGCACACCTGCAAATCAACTGATCTTACTTACCATGTAAATCTCCCTGATCTTGCTACCTACATATCAACTGATCTTATAATTGGAAGGATCTCTTGCTTCTCCTTGATTACAATACAGCCCCATGGGTCTATTAAATAGATCCCATACAAACAATAATTAGACTTCCTAATTACAATAATTAGAAATGTAGACTCAAGACTAAAATTAGTCTTTTACATGCAAACTAACTATTCGTCTAAAATTAGACCAGTTATGGAAACACATGCAAACGCACACACACACAGGTTGTCGATGTCGGTTCCTGTCTGACTGATGTTGGTTGACCCCTAACTGATGCCAATTATTGTGTAGCTGAATATGACTGACATCAATTGATCAGACCAATGTCGGTTGCTCTGACACTCAACAACCTCCTCCATTTGCATCAGTGAAGCTTTTAGCTCCACAACTTAACAATCTACCACTTGGAGATAAATAGCTGCACCTGTACCTATACCTGTACCTGTACATCATCTAATTTTGTTTCCTAGCTTGTATCCCTCTTCAAGTTTAATCTTGAAGACCAATAGAAGTTGAATGAAGATTCAACTTCTCCTTTGTTCTCGACTTTGTTAACATTTTCATAGAGTTCTTATCCTTGCTAGCCATTGTGACTGCAACAACCTTCTGCATCTCTAAAATCTAGCTAACCACCATTCCACCAACAGTGAACACATATCCTATGGTGCTTCTCTTGTCATCCAAGTAACTTGCCATATCCGAATCTACATACCCATGTAGAGAAGTGCTTGACCCTGCATAGCATGTATACCTGCTGCTGGTCCCTCTCAGAATCCACTAAACTACTTTCCATGCTCCTTTCCTGAATTGGCCTTAAAATTGCTAACAACTCCCACTACTTGGGTAATATCAGGTCTAGTACATATGTACTCAACCTCATCATGTGATTTAGGACACTATTCTATGAACTATCCAACCATAGGTGTGCTAACCGGTTCTGCATCCTGCATATTGAACCTCTCCACTACCTTATTCACATAATTCTCTGGAGACAAAATCAACCTGTGACTTTCCCTGTCTCTAGAAATACTCATGCCAAAGAATTTCTTTGCTGCTTCCAAATCCTTCATGGAAAACCTTTGAACTAATTTTACCTTTAGCTCAGCAATCTCCTGCATGTGTGACCCTGCAACAAACATATACACTACATACAGTAACAGGATAATTTAGCTAATATTATCCAACCTGGTAAAATAAACACAATGGTCACATTGACATTGACTAAAGCCATGCTTTGTCATACACCTGTCAAACCTTAAACACCATTGTCCTGCAGCTTGCTCAAGACCATATAACCTGGCCTTCTATCTCACGTGTCCATTCTCTCCTTTCTTTAACCTAGGAATCCATTTTTCTTTTAGTGCTTTCATCCTAGGTGGCAACTCTACCAAATCTCTCATTTGGTTCTTTCCCAAGGAATCAATTTCCTCATTCATGCCATGCTCCCACTATTTCCTGGATTTTACCTGCATTGCCTCTTCAAAACTTTCTGGTTCTTGACCATCAGTGAGCAACAAGTAGTGTAAAAAAGGGGAATAATGAATTTGAGGCTTACTTACCCTTTCAGTCCTCCTCATGAGCATTTGAGACTCCTTGACAGCTTGTTGTCTACCCAAAATTTGTTTTAACAGTGATCGATGTTAGTCACCTCTATCCGACCTCGGTCTGCACCTGATCGATGTCGATTCCACCTAATCACCAATGTCAGTTCCCTGATCGATGTTAGTATCCACCTGCCTGACACCATTGACTCTGGTCTGCACATGATCGACATCGGTACCTGCCTGATCGACGTCGATTCTCACCTGATCGATGTTGGTAATTATGTTTTCCTGTGAGCGATGATTTTTACCAGCGAGCTCACTTTGGATCATAAACTTGTCCAAACTGCCCTACTCAAAATTATTCAGCCTCTTGAGCTGATCTTTGTCCATCATCTTCTCCTTGAAAACCAAAGCTTTCTTATTCTTATCATCGTCAAAAACATCATATTTCCTCTTTATGCAATATTGTGATCCTCCAATAGAAGCTCCCTTCTTTGTTGACCCAATTTCAAGAAACCTCACTTTCTTTTGTTGCTTACAGAAATCTCAATCTATGCTTTTCAAATCCGAAAGATTACCATTTGACTTAAGAACATCCATTCCCTTCTCACTCATGTGACCAAGCCTATAGAGCCACATCTTTGCATCTACATCTGAAGTAGATAAAATAGAAGGAGAATCAGTAATACAAGTAGATAGATAAAGAGTACCTACTTTCTTACCTCTTACTAAAACAAGTGCACCCTTGAAAACTTTCCAAGATTCCACTTTGAGAGTTACTATGCATCCCTCATCACCCAACTTTCCTACAGAAATCAAATTCTACTTCAGGACTGGGACATGCATGACATCCTTCAACACCCATGTGTTGCCATTCTACAATTTCAGCTACACTTACCCTTTGCCAACCATTTGACAAGGCTTACCATCCCCTAAATAAATTTTTCCAAAGTCTCCATGGACATAATCATGAAAAAATTCTCTATTTGGGGTTGCATGGAAAGAGGCACCATAATCTAAAACCCAAGATTCCACTTTATCCAAGGAACATACAAGAGCATCTTGTGCAACAATACTTGCATCTTTTGCTTCTTCATTTCCTTCATGCTGATCTTCTTTCAACCAATAATCTTTCTTTACATGCCCTTTCTTTTCACAGTTCCAACAGGTTATACCTCCATTTCTAGATTTGGATCTACTGCCTATCTTTGACCTTGATTTCCCTCGCTTGCTCTTCTCTCTTTGCCTTCCTCTGCTTTCAACACTTAAATCATTACCTGATGATTCCCCTATGCTTTTTCTGTGAATTTTTTCATTCAAGATTACACTAACAACATCATCAACTTTCAAGATATTTGAAGCAGACACAGTATTACTGACTACCATTACCAAACTATCCCAACTTTCAGGTAAAGAGCATAAGATTAAGAGAGCCTTAATTTCATCATCAAAATCTATATTGACTTAAACTAACTGATTTAATAATCCATGGAAATTACTAAGATGACTATGTACCGATCCACCTTCCTGCATTTGCAAATTAAATAATTGCTTCATAAGAAATACCTTATTCAAAGCTGAGGGTTTTTCATATAAATTTGCCAAAGATTCTATTAACTCTACCGTTGTCTTTTCCTGTGATAAGTTGGAAATCACAGACGATGCCAGGCTCAACCTTATAGATCCCAGAGCCTTCTGATCAAGAACATTCCATTCTTCATATTTCATATCTGTGGGCTTGCATGCAACCCCACCCAACGGTAAGTATAGATCTTTCTGATACAGATAATCTTCTATCTGCATCCTCTATAATTGATAATTCTTGCCATTGAATTTCTCCATTCTTAGCTTAGTTTCTTCTGCCATTGCTTTACTCCCACTCAAACAGAAACCCCTGTGAGTGACTTGTAATCAACAAACACTAACCTGCTCTGAACCTGGCTCTGATACCACTTGTTAGGATTAAGAGCACAATTGATTACCTTTGTATAAACAACTAAACACAAAATTTAACCAGAAGTAATATGTAGCTAGAATTCAGAAACAACACAGAATATGAGAGACAATACAATATGTATTAACACTCTTCCAAAAGGAAATATGATGAAAAAATCTCACTCTTCCCACACCTCTTGGGTGTCCAGTAATTATCCCTCAAGAGTTCTCTCTCTCTCAATTACAAACCAACTCAAACACAGAGTTTTTCCCTCCACCAGTTAGTAACAATACTACCAGTCCACCAAGTACTCAAAGTACTCCAAGTAGATGTCCTTTGATCTTGCACACCTGCAAATCAACTGATCTTACTTACCATGTAGATCTCCCTGATCTTGCTACCTATAGATCAACTAATCTTACAATTGGAAGGATCTCTTACTTGTCCTTGATTACAATATAGCCCCATGGGTCTATTAAATAGATCCCATACAAATAATAATTAGACTTCCTAATTACAATAATTAGAAATGCAGACTCAAGACTAAAATTAGTCTTTTACATGCAAACTAACTGTCTGTCTAAAATTAGACCAGTACTAGAAATGCATGCAAATGCACACACACAGAGGTTGCTGACGTCAGTTCCTGTCTGACCGATGTCAGTCGACCCCTAATCGATGTCAATTACTGCGTAGCTGAATATGACCAATGTCGATTGATCAGATTGACGTCGGTTGCTCTGACACTCAACAACCTCCTCCATTTGCATCAGTGAAGCTTTTAGCTCCATAACTTAACAATTAATTCACATGGTGCGAGCCTCTGACTTGCCATTGTTGTATGAAAATTATCATGTAGAGCCTTTTAAGGTCCCATTCTAATTGAGCAAGCACCGAATGTTATCAATTTTGTACATGTATGTATTCAAATTATTTATCTCCCTCTACCTTGAATTACCTCTAGAGATCCCAAAAATTACATTCATATTAAGTCCTACATGTAGGAGAGAACACATTTCAGCAATGGATGAGCCTCAACCTCAAATCCCAAGCTGGAGCAAGAATTCTGAGACATGTACTACTTTCTTGCAATCCACATCATAAGGTTTAAGCTCATTACAAAGAAATATGAACAAGATGATTGAAGATATATGTACAAAAAATATATAATCTTGAAACCTTATGTGAGGGGGTACACACTGGTATTCAATTTTGATCGACCATCTATATGAGGTGAACAGTTCATCATCCACATGAAAAATTATTGGGTCTCTCTACTTATCATCATCCTTGAGGGTAAGCAGTTTAGGGGACATTATCATAGGTTTAATGTATCTTGAATAAATTCAATAGAGTTTGAGCTGGGGTAACTTATACATATGTCATGCTTGGTCAATGCCATATCTATGCCACCCCTTAATTATTTTGAACAAAGTCCCTAGTGCATTTAGATATTTTCTAAGCTATATATTCATCACTACAGGCATGACATCTTAAAACAACATCATCACTAATGGATACATGTGACCATTTCAAGTTTATTGAGCTCAAAACCATATCTTATAAAAAATAAAATGCGTACCCAACTTGACCAAAATATTTAAGAATTTAACATGTACATAAATTATAGGTCCATCATACTACTTTCATATCTTACCATCCTAATTACATAGTAAGGTATAAAATTATATAGTATTGATAAACATCAAGTGTTCTCTAACTTATTTTTGAGCTTGCAATTGTTGCATCCGTGGTGTGGCTAGGATTAGTCCCATGTCAAAGACACACTCTTTAGATGATGTGGGAATGGATGGAGTGGTTGATGGTTGTCCAATGTGTGATGGAGGGGTAGATGAAGGAGGTGCATGGAATGGAGGATTAACCATATTTTCACAAGAGATCTTAATTTTAGGCAAAATTTGAATAATGTATTTGAATACATTAGGGGAATCAAATTCAAATAATTGTAACAATAGAAGACTCTTGTTAGACTTTCAATTGGGACCTCAAAATGCACTTATTGAATTAGATGCACTAAGTGACCTTAGAGGAAACTTAAGGGATTTTATTCAACACATTTTAGGAATGTTTTTGGGACAATCCAAGGCATGATTCATAGGTATTGGGCTCTATTAGATAGCATTCTTGACATAGATATCAAAGAGATGCACTGTTACACCAAGGGCTCAATTTTTATTTCTACTTACACAAGATTATCTATACTACATAGTCCAATTCAATGGGTTTGCCACTTAAACAAATTAGTTCAAAAATTATAAATAAAAGGGTCTGGTCAAAGATATCAAAGAAACAACAAAAGGTTAAGATAGGATTTTAGGCAAGTAGGATAATATCAATAAGAAACACAAAATTTAAGGGCAAGTAGGATTTTAGGCAAGTAAGGTGGTAAGGTATATCCTTGCCCTACTAGGGGAAATATCCTAATAGCTATGCATGTTTCAATTGTCAAACAAGGCTTTTGTTAACATCTGTTCTATTGACAAAATATATTGGTGTATATAAATATTAAAGTGCACTAGAAACTGAACATGTAATATATAATTCTTGTTCAACATTTATTCTATAAAATTAAAAGTAACCAATCACATCTTGACAAGTAAGAGTCAAGTATTGATACTCTAATGCACAACAATTGGTACACTAAAGGTTAAGATTTGATCATAGGTTTAAAAAATATATTTTATGACCTCTCATGATAAAATCAATTATATTGTCAAATGTATAATGTGTTAGATCTTGAAACCTTAGTTATAAGTAGTTAAGATGACATATTGAAACAAGTAAATTTTTTGAAGTCTAATGCGATGTTATGGCACCTTAATTCACTGTACAAAGCTAATGGGACCTTTCCCCTATAAAAAACATGAAATTTGACATTTCCCCTATAATGATGCATGGCTAATGGGACCTTTCTCCCATAACAAACACGAAATTTATCTATTTTGTTTTATGTCAAAGAAACATGTATGCATTATATAATACATACATATTATTTGAATTTCAATTTAAAACCAAGTCCTTAGGCTCAAAAATGGATTGGATTTCTGAGCCAAAGGCTTGGGACTATGCATCTACAACTAAGACTGAGAGTTTTAGGAAAAAATGACAAAGTTCAACTTCAATAATCAAATATGCTATGGATTTCAACATCAAAATTCAAAAAATTATTACCTTTATGACAAGCACGTTGTCCTCTTTCCAAATGTATGATTTTTATAAATTTTGGGCTATTTTAAGGGTTCAAACTATATTTATTTCTAACAACACTTTTTTTAGGTCACTACATGCCTATTCATGTTTATCTAATTTATTTTTCATTGAAAATGCAAAACAATTTATATGGTAACAAACTAGACCTAATTCTACACACATTTGAAAAAAAATCAAATTTTTATTTTTTTTGAGGTAGTTAGGGTTGGTCACCCATATGGCTACCCATTTTTTTATTAGTTTTCAAGGTAGATATGTTTAAAAATGAGGTCAGTGATGCTCTAATGCAAAATTATAAACTAGACCAAATTTCAAGGTTAAAATTAATGATCATAAATTTCAACTTAAGAATAATTTTTAGAAGACAATTAATGTTATAAAATAATTATCTAAATTTTTTATGTTAACTTAATAAAAAAAACTTAGATTACATTCATCATTACTCCCTCTACTAATAAATGTTTATGGTGGTTGTGTACTATTTAGTGTATTTTATTATTTTCTAATTATTACTAAAAGTATATGAAATAAAATATCGTTTGGATAATAAATATTTATGAAAGTTATTTGAATAATGATTAAAACAAATATGAATATAAAATCCCTCAAAAAAATTATTTAATGAAAAATATTCATAAAAACTTTCAACTTAACATAAATAATTTATAAAATTAAATGTGAATTTTAAAAATATCTTGAAGAATTTACTTGAATGAAATTTAATTACTTTAACTCCAATTAAATAATTTTACTCTTCAAAACCATTGCTTAAATATTTTGATGTTAAAACATATCTTAATTACCATAGTTTTCATGAAAATTATTCAAATAATTATATTAATTTGAAACACAAAATTTTAAAGAATAATAATAACAATCAAAATCAAATAGTACACATGTAAATCTAAATACGAGAATTAAAAAATATACTTAAAAAGAGAAATCAACCATTAATAAATGTTCTTATGGTAACTAAATCAAAGTATAATATAATAAATAAATCAAAAAATAATAATATACATATAAATTACAAACACCATTCACTTGAAAGTTTTATTGTGGTAATTAATTCAACCAAAAAGGAAGTAATGATTATTCAAATTATATTTATTAAAAAGGATATACTGCATGATATTTCATTTGATTTATTTTATTTTAAATTCATAAATCAAAAAATAATAATACACATATAAATTATAAACACCATTCACTTGAAAGTTTTATTGTGGTAATTAATTCAACTAAGAAGAAAGTAATCATTATTCAAATTGTGTTTATTGAAAAGGATATACTGCATGATATTTCATTTGATTTATCTTCTTTTAATGATTATTTTAATGAAAATTTATAGATGGAAAAGAAAATGATGGTATAATAATTATTGAATTTAAGTATATGCACTTTATAATTAATTTATAGATTTGAATTATTCAATTTATATTTCAAGGATTATTATAAGATATAATAATATTGGAAGAGAATTTTTTGATTGTGTTGTTTTATATATTAGAGTAAGATATATATGAGTGAAAGTTAATGATGTGACAAAAGAGGGTGTTAAGTAGAAATGAAGTTTTAAATCAATAAATATTTTTAAATTTTAATTGATGATTTATCTTGAAAAATTTAATATAATATTAAAAAAATTTAACATTTTAAATGTAGTTTATGAATTTACATTTTTTAATTAATAAAATTTTATTGAAAAATATTTTTAATTTTAATGTATCACTTTTTATATTTTTATAGTTTTATAAAAAATAAGTACATATTCACAAAACTTTTTTGAAAAGAAACAAATAAACATTTTCATAAATATATAGATGATTCAATGATAGATGTTGTTGTTATTATTATTATTATTATTATTATTATTATTATTATTATTATTATTATTATTAAATAAATTAATTAATTGATCACTTATAAAAATGAAACATCATTTATTCACCAACAAAAATTTGAATAAAAAATGGGTAAGTGCACAAAACTGTTGGACAATTATTTAGACATTTTACCATAATGTGTACACATTATAGCATAACACATATGAATAATGTATATAACATGTACATGTTATTTGAACATAGACTCAAAAAAATCTAAGCCATAATGCATACGTGTTATGTGTAATTCACATAATGTGTATGTGTTATGTACAATATGCATTATGTGTAGTGTACATAATACACACGCGTTATGTAAATTACACATAGTGTATATGCATTATAACATTTATAAATTAGAAAGACTTAAACATGTGACCATTCTCATTAACACTCATTTTATTATTTCCTTTGTGTTTCTCTGCCCTAGACTGTGTTTGTGTTGTGCTTGAAGGAGGATAAAACACTTTACCATCACCTGTGTCCTTGACAAATCGATAATGCCACCGTAGAAGGGAGGTAAGCAAGCAAAAATCTAAACCTATTAACACTATATTTTAAAGTTTTTTTTATTTGCATTATTTTATTGTTAAAATCATTTTTTTTAAACAACCCATTCAAGTGCAAGACAATAACCTACTAACCCTCCTCCTAACCCTCCACCTAACCCTCCTATCCCTCCTAGCTCTCCTGCAATCCACAAGACACCCTAGGAAGTTAGGAGGATTTGGATGCACACATAGTTGTGAACAAAAAAAAATGAACAAACAATTAGGATAATGTATGACCCCACTTCGACCAACACCCATCACATCTATTTGGCTAATACCCTAGAGGCAGTACTAGGCTAAGTTGACTCGATAACAAGCTAAATTGATAGATGGTCATCATATAGGGATAGATGTAGGGCTTACTATGTTGATAAATTGTCAACACATTAGGTGAAGGACAAATAAATATTAAAAGACCTTATTTGTGCATTATTCATTGATCTAACAACCAATGCACCATTTTCACTATCCACAAAATGGTTCCCAATCCATTGATGCCAACACAATTTGATTAAAGATAATTTTTTGGATCGGTGGTGGATGGTGTTTGATTACCCACCTTGTAACAACCACAAAATTTCATTTTTTTTGAAAACACTCTATTGTGAGTTTGTCCTCATTGAGATTCATAACAATTTTAACTACTCAAAATTTTAGGGTTGAAGGAAGGCTTTGTGAAGTGTAGATCAAGTACACGTCATACACCTAATCAGCCTGCAAGAGTCCCTACCAAAATCCACTTCAGCCTAAGATCCAATTTATAATGAAGGATCTCATGGAGATCGACACTTTGCATGCACTTCATATGCTTACTAACTCACTCGTTCAATATATGAGTAGGCTTTCTGAAATTGATACTAAGAGAATAGACATGGGGATACTCCACCTAGTGTGCATACCCGACCTTACCATTGCAAATGTTATGGTATTATATACACTGAACCTTCATATGATGATAGTGGTCCTTCTGAGGGCCTAAATGATATACTTTTTAGCAATGATTTTTTGGCACGTACATTTAGTGTGCACATGTTGACTACACATATGAAGGTATCTTATATATTTGACATGTTAAATTTTAGTTATATTTGTATTTAAAAGATATCAATTAATATACATAAAAAATAAATAATATATATGTAATTTTTTATGATACAGGAGTAGATGGCGCCATCATTCAATGCCATCATCTTCATGATCCACTACTATAATTTATGATCTTATTCAAATGATATTTACATATTCATATCCAATTTGTGGGCCATCTACTACTACATCTGTTGATGTTACTAGGCTGATGTTTACATATACAAAGGGAATTTTTCATTAATATTATACTCCATGTACAAGTATTTATTTATATATATCTATGATCAACTAACAATCATAAATTGTTTGTTTAGTTGATACCATAACGGAAACGTATCCATCTCTATGGGTTGAGACAAACACATGCATTACTACTACAATGTCATCTACGTAGTCACTAATTAAGTTACATGTTAACTTGTAATTTTGAATAGTAAATATAGATTTATTTTAATAATTTTACTCTATAATTGGGAAAATATAACTTATGTGAATGTATTATGAACGTAGGGTTATTCGATGACATCTGATAGTCACATTCATATGCTTACTAGGGCACTTCTCATTTCCCTCCCTTTCATACACCTATTCATGCACCCTGACCTATCACTGAACCTGATGAGCATCAAACACAGAATGAGCGTGACCACGAGATTATAGTAAGTGCATGTTTAAATAATTTTCGTATCAATTTAAAATTAAATTATAAACTTGGTTGCATGTCTAGTATGTAAACTTTCTAATAATATTTTTATATGAACATGTTAAGCTACATGCAAGTTATGAGTGTAGAAGGACCCATAGTTAGATCTTGGAGGAATCCAAGGCATCTGAGGGATCTCCATCTACAAACAGGGCATCCCATGGAGAGTCTTCTTCGAGGAAGGCAAAGAGAGGGAGACTATTTGATGATTAGGATGTCTTAGATGATGTACTTGTTTATATGTCTATATAGAAATATGCATTTTTGGTATTGTATGCCTATATGACATTCACCCGAAATTCTATTATGTTCTTTTTTTGTATGTCTTTATTGATTTTATACATACATACATGCATGCATACATACATACATACATGCATATGTTCATATGGTGAACATCTGTAATTTGGCTCACATTATTATTGCAAAACTAAATTTCATGTTTGTATGGCCATATTTATATATGATCATATTTAATATTTCATTCGTGAAATTATTAAAAATAACTTAAAATCCTTCAATATGTGTTGAAATTAAAATTATATGAGAGAAAATAGTATAATTTTAAGATAGAGTCATTTATTAGTGTGAAGTGCCTCTCACGATTGGGCTACACCATTTGGGCCATTCCATGTATCCCTATTCTAATGTGGATAACTATTCCATATTCACCCTTGAAAAGTGAAATTCATCCTTACCTTCTCATGAAAATGGGGTCAATTAGTCATGAAGTGATGTTGCTCTATCTCCTTCTTCATAGAGTTGGTGCCCTTCTTTTAGAGACTCTTCTTTAGCCCTTTGAAGTAGTGAAAGATTGTAATTATCATGTCTCTTGAGGCTTTGGTATATTTTGGTGGTTATAGCTCTTTTATTTGACTTCCTCAAATTTGTTCTTTCCCTCTCCACTGCTCTTAGATTGGTCATTTATTCTCTTCTCATCATATATCTGCTTAACACACACACACTTGCACTATTAAATAATCTCAACATGATTTGTTGAAAAGCATCCCCACAACAAATAAAGAGGAAAAAAAATTCATTATTATTACAATGTTAGGATTAAGATGTTGTCAAAGAGGTCATCCCTTCCCAAACGTCTTCACGTATGATTGTAAGGTGATATATGCATTTACAACTGCAACAGTTCAATCTCTCCACTTTCGATGCTTCATGGATTGAAACTATTACTACCAACACATTTGAGGTGATTATGACAGTTTGTCCTATATTTGGTAGTTATGTTAAGATAGTGGCTATGTAGCTATGATTAATATGAAACTTCACAAATCACTTCCACTATGTATATTCGACATAAATCTCTCATGGATCAACGAATTGGTGCATAAAATTGATTATTTCTTCTCCTTTTCTGAAGCCCAAATCCACGTAGAGAAGACCTTGTTAGAACAAAAAAGAATTGTTTTTGTTTCAAAGGGCCTAAACTCAGTTAGTCGGCTTCCTATATTAGGACATGTTTTGTTTGAAAGATTGGAAATCAACACTCTTCCATATCAACATTCACTTTGATGTATATTATAATCCCATCCCTTATCTCTATCATATGAGATGTAAAATGCAACTAGAGCGAGTATTATACACTCTTTAAGTAATGCAAATATCCTTCTTTTGCTACAAGTGTGCAATAACAATTCTTCAATGTAGTCAATAGAAAGTTAAGGATGCAATATCTAATTGTCTTCTTTGTAATAGCAATAAGATGTGACCAACGTCCAAAATATGAAATGTATCAATGTGCATGTGTATATATAGACTTCCCAACTTCAAATTAGGGGCTTATTCATGTGTAAGTTGACATTGTGGAAGTGGAAAATTCGTCAATCATGACACAAGAAAAACATGGTAGAACGAATGAAAGGACCCATTATTGACATGATTAGAATCAAGATGGTCCAACAGTGGTCAAACTACTATCATATTGTTTTGATTCCATTCAAGGTGATGAAAGCTCGGGGAATATAGATCAATGAATGTATAGGAGTAATGGTGAATATCTCGAGACAATACAATGATAGATCTAAATATATTCATGAATAAATAATAATGATAAAAGGCAATGTGAGGTTCAATGCAATGTAAAATGTATCATTAAGAATTTAATCTAAACAAATGATCTATATATAACAAAGCATGATAATATCATTATAATTATATATCATCCTCATAAATTTAGTAAAATAAATACTCTTTAATACTCTAAGAATACATTGAAAGAGACTAATTATTCGTACACTCACACTACAAACATTTTCCAATATAAAAATAAAATAAAATAATGCAAAATAATTTTTATTTTGCTTTGCGAGACACACTCCACGCGAGCACCCCACACCCTTGGTATGCAATCTTGGTGTTGAATTTAAATAAAGGAATGTTAAAAAGCGATTATAAAAGTCTCATTCAAAGGTGGAAAAGTCTATGTTAGGATCCATTCCACCCTACAAGTAAACAACGTTCTTAGTGGGTCCTCCGTGTTTTAGAAGACCGCAAAAAACATACATTTACTCAAAAGTCTCGAACCCTTGCACTCTGAATTGGGAAATGACAAAAGATTCACATCCACATTAAAACAACTCTACGACTAAACTCTACAGCGTGAACGACGCGTCTAAAACTCAAGCGTTACTTCTCGGAAAGTCGAAACTGGTCCACACGGTCACACAAACCCGTAATATCAGGCGTGATGCCAAAATTGAGGAGGTTTCCAAGAAAAATCGCAAATATCTTCCTTACATTCTATAAATTTCATCTTTCCAACTCCATACCAATCCCAAAAATTTTGCAGCACAGAATCAGTCTTCCCTGATTTCTGTCAACAATAGCCAATTCTAATATATATCAAAATGAAGGTAATTGCAATATGAAATTACCTTCATTTTGATATATATTAGAAAGGGGTAGTGTTGATATATATATTAAGGTAATTGCAATATGAAATTACCTTCATTTTGATATATATTAGAAATGGGTAGTGTTGATATATATATTATTAATGTGAAACTCCCAACAATTTGGTAGCCAAAATTTTTTTGGATAAAAAAACCAAGAGAAAGGCGTTGCAGGGATAACAGGTATGGTACCTCTTAAATTTTTTTAAACTCTGATGTTGAATTTACGTATTATAGGGGTGAATATTTGTATTGCAGTAGTGAATTTTGTGGCCGTGAACATAAGTGAAACAAGATAAATCAGACCCTGCGTTTGTGAGCATAAAACTTAAGAAATTTGGTTTTGGATATACAGATTTGTTGACAGGCGGTGCAGTTTGTAGCCCATTATTCGAAGGGGGTGGGGGCAACGTCCCTACTATTGTTGCAGGGGGTTTAAGGAGGCGGTGACACTTTATGGAGTTTTCTAGTGAGGGTTTGAGCAATATATATCAAAATGAAGGCAATTGCAATATGAAATTACCTTCATTTTGATATATATTAGAAATGGGTAGTGTTGATATATATATTATTAATGTGAAAGTCCCAACTAATTGATAGTCAAATTTTTTTTTGAATGAAAAACAAAGCTTGAGAAAGGCGTTGCACGGATAACAGGTATGATACATCTTGAATTCTTTTAAACCCTGATCTTGAATTTACGTATCATAAAGATGAATGTTTGCGTTGCAGGGGTGGATTATGTGGCCGTGGACATGAAGTGAAATAAGATAATTCAGACCTTGCGTTTGTGAGCGCAAAACTTAAGGAAATTTGGTTTTGGATACACAGAATTGCTGACTGTGAGCACTGTTTGTAGCCCATTTCTCGAAGGGGGTGGGGGCCAGGCCCCACACTATTGTCACATGAGTTTAGGGAGGCGATATTTTATGGACCCTCTTTGGTGGGGGTTTAGTAGCAGCATTTTTGAAGTAAAAAAATCAATGAGTCAAATCCTTGATTCTATAAAGATTAATTATACGAATTCCATTTTTAGAAAGGAAAGTTTTACTTTATTTTGAGGACAAGGAATCCAAATGGTGCTTCCTCTTCCACCAAATATTTGTCAGCAATAAAAGAAAGGACGGCAGGTTGTTGTACAGTAGAAGGGAAGGAATGCAGGCGATTTTGCATTTGCATTTGACAGAGCTGCTCTGTTTCTACAATCAAAGAAAGGGATGCTCATCCATCATTCCTTCCTTTGTACACCTAGAAGCTAACAGCTCTGGGATGTAAAGTTTTTAGTTGAAATCGCTGAGATGTAATATAATGTCATTCTTTTTAATAGAAATCATTTGAGACGATCAATGCTCTGCTCTTTGTTGTAGTTCAGTAGAATCATGTGAATCTGCATCATAAATATATGTTACAGGAACTTTATTAATCTGTTCACAGCAAAACTAGAGAGTATTTGGTTGTTTTCTCAAACCATGAAGAGACCCACATCGAATATGTGTTTAGGTGCCCAATTAAAATCAATGAGCTGTGAGTGCTGAATAAGCTTACCCTGATCAAAATGCACAGAATAAATCCAACAATCACAAATCACCTTAAGAGATTTATACATTCATTCAAAATGAATTCCAAACAATTAATAGGTTACAGATGCACACAATCTCACAAATTCTGATCCCGTACAGAGTAATCGGCATGTCATTGAAGGAGGAAATTATATTTCACCTCACTTAATCATGACTCAGACATATCTACTGGTTACAAAACAAAGGAAGCTGTCAATGCTCGGTTTCACATGGACACCCTTGCTTTTCAATACTTGCTACAACTTCCTTTTTAAACCCATCATATTTCGTTTTTGCTGCCACGATCGCTAACCATCCAACCATCAATTTGCAGAGGTAAAAACGGCTCGTAACAAGGAAAGGTCGTGGCAGCAACCCTTTACTTGAAAATCCCACCAAGACTATGCTCTCTGTTTTTCCTGCCCTGGCCTGACACTCTCCAACCTTAATTTTTCTATGGCATGCCCTTGCAGAAAAAACGGATCAAAAACAGGGCAAGAAGTTTTTATTTTGAATTTTCAAGGCCAACAACAGGGGTATGTTGTTTTGGGCAAAGTAGAATTTTTTCACATCAGATTGTGGTTGCAACACAGAGTATCCAATGTTCAATACGAACAAGCAACGTGTTATTGTTAATCATAATCTTTTTGTTTGTTGATAGAGAATATCACCACCACTGTCCACAAAGAAAGAGCAGCATCAATTATCCACATGACAAATTTCGTCTCCATGATGAGAGGCATCCACTACGCCCCAAAAAGGAAATCCATTGTCATTAATGCTAATTTTGTAAGGAAAATATGGAAAATCCTCAAACTCCCACATCTGACATGTAAATATAATGGAAATAACAATGCAATGATAAAAAATCCCGCAGAATATGGATTATATGTTGAGATAGAATAGGACTTTGATGTTTTCCATCGTACGGCAATTACAATTCTCTCCTTTTAGTCCCCAAGGGATATCATGGGCACCCTTTTTAATTTTTTTTTAATTAAGTAATGATTTTATAATTAATCAAATATTAAATTTATATATTAAAATAATTTTTAAAATAATATGTATATATAAATTGTTAGTGTAATTATTAATTTCGCATTCATATTTAATTATAATATTGTTTGACATAATTTTAATTCTGTCAATCATAATTACATTGTAATGAATATTATCACATTAACATCATGTATTTTTTATTATAATAAAAATCAATTTATATTTAAAAAAATTAAAATTAAATAATATATTTTTATTATTTAAATTAAAAATAAATATTTTTTATTCTTTTTAAAAATTAGATATGTTAATAATCAATTTTATTCAACTATAATAAACAATTTAATCTTAATCTTATTTAGTATATCATAAAATTTATATTTTAATTTAATAAATCTTAAAATTTATATTACAATGAATAAATATAACAATATATTTTACTATCAACATTATCAATTAAACTAATCTAATAATAATTAATAATATTATAATCCATCAATATTTTAAAACAATTAATATTTTTCTTTAAAATAATCAATATTTTCCCTTTCATCGTATGATTTAAAAAAAAAATCTACTATATTTTAAAGTTAAAAACTACAATTGTAAAGATCATGTCCAATTTAAATTGGCATGATTATGAAGACTATATATTGTATATGAAAATACAAATCCATGGAGAAATAGAGTATAAAAGCCCGCCCGCCAACCATGAAACTAAATATTTACTCTTAAATTATATTGCATTTTAACTAATCAATATTATTTGAAAGAGTTCAAATGCCCATGTTATCACTCTAATTAATGTAGATAGATACCATGAAAATAAAAGGTTTCTATTTTTATTTTTTTAATTATCAATAAATAAAGTTGAATTCTAAGATTGAGTTGTTCAATTAGGCTTTTTTGGTATGTTTTTTTTTTTTTTCTTCATCTTTTATTTTTTTTATTTGAAAGAGATTTTTTCCAAGACATTTTTGTCAGGATCCTACTCCTCAATAAGAGTATATATGATTATTTCTTGTATAAGCAACTAAATACGGAATTTAACCAGAATGATAAGTAACTAGAAATATGAAACAACACAAGATATGAGAGACAATACAGAATTGTATTAATAATCACTCTGAAGAAAATACAATAAAGAAGATGCCACACTTCTTCTTCCCACACCTCTAGAGCTCCCACACTTCTAGGGTTCACCTGTAATTCTCCTTCAACAGTGCACTCTCTCATTACGGTCACAACAATCAACTCCAATACAGAGTTGTTGTTCACCTCCACCAGTCAGTAACAACGTTGCAAGTACACCAAGTACATAACCGTACTCCAAGTAGATCTCCATTTCCTTGTTGCCACCTGCAAATCAATAGACCTTACTTACCATGTATATTTCTCTACACCCTGAAGAACCCTTGTCCTTGCCTCACCAAGTCCTCATGATTCTTCAACCAGTACCCTAGTGGATCTCCTAGTAGAACTTGCACAACCTGCAACTCTCCCTGATCATACACACTCAGCACCCCTTTGGAACTAGGAGGAGCTACTCTAGCTCTCTCTTCAAGCACAATGGCTTTCTAGCACACTTTTACAATACAGCCCATGAGTCTATTATATAAATCTCATGCATACAATAATTAGACTTTATTAATTACAATAATTAGACACGCAACTCCAAGACTATAATTAGCCTTTAACATGCAAACTGACAGTCCAAAAATAGACCTATCCGAAACTCGCATGCAAACTGTATGCACACACAAGGTGCCGACGCCGGCTCCTTCTTGACCGATGTCGATCGACTTATAACCGACGTCGGTTGCTTTTGCACTGTAATATGACCGATGTCGGTTGATCAGACCGACGTTGCTTGCCCTGCAACTCGTTCTGCAACTCAGCAATCCTCCGCAACCTCAGCAACTTCCTTCATGTCTGCATCAGTGAAGCTTTTAGCTCCACAACCTAACAATCTCCCACTTGGAGATAAACAACTGCACTGTACCTGTACCTGTACCTGTACACTGTCTAATTTGTTTTCTAGCTTGTATCCCTCTTCAAGTTCAATCCTGAAGACCAACCACCACACACCCTATGGTGCACCTCCTGTCATCCAAGTAACCTGCCACATCCAAACCTACAACTCCATGTAGTGAAGACCTTGACCCTGCATAACATGAATCCCTGTTGCTAGTCCCTCTCAGATCCCTGAGAATCTACCTTCCCTGAATTGGCTCCAAACTCTCTGACAACTCCCACTGCTTGGGAAAACTCAGGTCTACACCAGACCTTATGTGATTTCAAACCCTGTTTTAAGCTCAGCTTGAACTGTCCAGCCCTTGGTGTGCTTACCGGTCCTGCATCCTGCGTATTGAACCCCGCCTACACCTTCTTCACATCAGCTCCCACTGGAGATCAACCTGTTATCTTCCATGTCTCTTATGCCAAAGAATTTCGCTGCTCCTAAATTCTTCATGACATACCTCTGAACTAACCTTACCCTTAGCTCATCAACTCTCTGTATGTACAAACCTGCTCCAAACATACCATCCACATACAGTAACAGGATAATGTTGCGACCATCATCCACCTGGTAAGACAAACACAATAGTTACACTGACATTGACTAAAGCCTTACTTTGTCATCCACCTGTCAAACCTGTACCACTGTCTTACAGCTTCTTCAAGACCATATAACCTGGCCTTCTGTCTCACGTATCCATCCACTCTCTTCTTTAACCTAGGAATCCATCCGTCTTTCAGTGATTTCTTTCAGATGACAACTCCACCAACAAACCTTTGTTTAGTTCTTCTCCAAGGACTCACACTCCTCATCCATGCCAAGCTCCCACTGTTTTTGGATTCTACCTGCATTGCCTCTTCACATCTTCCTAATTCTTGACCATCAGTGAGCAACAAGTAAGAAGGTGAACAATGAATATGAGGTTCACTTACCCTTTCAGTCCTCCATATGGGTGTTTGAGACTCCTTGACATTTTGCTATCTGCCCAACATCTGTTCCAGTGATCGATCTCAGACATCTCCCAATCTGCACCCGACCGACGTCAGTTCCCTGCGACTGACCTTGTCTGTCGACGTTAGTTTCCTGACCGACACTGGTGTACCTTCTATCGACGTCAGTTCCTGTATGACCGACATCGATTCCTGCTACCCGACACTATCGACTCTGCTGATCTGCACATGAACGACGTTGGTGCCTGTCTATTCGACGTCGATTCCCCCTGACCGACGTCGGTACCTGTGTTCACCTGTGAGTGATGAATTTTTACCTGCGAGCTCTTTTTGGATCAAACCCTTGTCCATATCAACACAACCCTGCTCAGAATAATTCAGTCCCCTCAGCTGATCTCTGTCCGTCATCTCCTCCATGAACACCAAGGCTTTTCAGTTCTTAAGTTTATCAAAGATGTCTGTCTTTCACTTAAGAACATGCATTCCCCTCTTACATATGTGACCAAGCCTACAAAGCCACATCTCTGCAACAGGAGGTGAATCAGTAATATATGTAGATAGATAAAGGATACCTACTTTCTTACCACCGTCTAATTCAAGTGCATTCACTGTGAGAGTTAATGTGCATCTCTCATCACCCCACTTTCCTAAAAAAATTAGACTCATCTCCAAGACTCGAACCTGCATGACCTTCTTCAACACCTGTGTGTTACCCGTCTGCAATTTCAGCTTCACTTCCCCTTTGCCAATAATCTGACAAGGCTCACCAGCTCCTAAATAAATCTCTCCAAAGTCTCCAAAGACATACCCATGAAAAGATGCTCTATTTTAGGCTGCATGGAAAGAGGCAACATAATCTATAGACCAAGATTCTACTTTATCCAGAGCAACCTGTGCAATAACACCTGCAACATCTGCTTCTACATGTTGATCTCCTACCAACCAACAGTTTTTCTTTACCTGCTCTTTCTTTTCATCAATCAGACCATTCGTGCTATTCAATTTCTCCATTTGTAGCTTACTTTCTTCTGCCATTGCTATACTCCCACTCAATCAGAAACCTCTGTGAGTAACCTGTAATCAACAAACACTAACCAGATCTGAACCACCTGTTAGTCAACCCAACCAAAAGCTCTGATACCAACTGTCAAGTTGGTACCAACTTGGTCAACTTGCTCAACCTACTATGATACCAACTGTTAGGATCCTACTCCTCAATAAGAGTATATATGATTACCTCTTGTATAAGCAACTAAACATAGAATTTAACTAGAATGATAAGTAACTAGAAATATGAAACAACACAGGATATGAGAGACAATACAGAATTGTATTAATAATCACTCAGAAGAAAATACAATAAAGAAGATGCCACACTTCTTCCCACACCTCTAGAGCTCCCACACTTCTAAGGTTCACCTGTAATTCTCTTTCAACAGTTCACTCGCTCATCACGGTCACAACAATCAACTTCAATACAGAGTTGATGTTCACCTCCACCAGTCAGTAACAACGCTGCCAGTACACCAAGTACATAACTATACTCCAAGTAGATCTCCCTTTCCTTGCTGCCACCTGCAAATAAACAGACCTTACTTACCATGTAGATGTCTCTACACCCTCAAGAACCCTTGTCCTTGCCTCACCAAGTCCTCATGATTCTTCAACCAGTACCCCGGTGGATCTCCTAGTAGAACTTGCACAACCTGCAACTCTCCCTGATCATACACACTCAGCACCCCTTTGGAACTAGGAGGAGCTACTCTAGCTCTCTCTTCAAGTACAATGGCTTTCTAGCACACTTTTACAATACAACCCATGAGTCTATTATATAGATCTCATGCATACAATAATTAGACTTTCTTAATTACAATAATTAGACACGCAACTCCAAGACTATAATTAGCCTTTAACATGCAAACTGACAGTCCAAAAATAGACCTGTCTGAAACCCGCATGCAAACTGCATGCACACACAAGTTGTTGACGTCGGCTCCTTCCTGACCGATGTCGGCCAAATTATAACCGACGTCAGTTGCTTCTGTACTGTAATATGATTGATGTCGGTTCATCAGACCGACTTCGGTTGCCCTGCAACTCGTTTTGCAACTCAGCAATCCTCTGCAACCTCAACAACCTCCTCCATGTCTGCATCAGTGAAGCTTTTAGCTCCACAACCTAACAATTTTTAGATGTTTTAAAGATTATGAGTTTTTGTTTCACTTTTGAATTTCGAGTATTTATAGCTTTTTCTTTTGTTCTTGGTTTTCTTTTTTCAATGTAAATAAGATAAATATTTTAGCTGCTATTTTTTGATTCAAATTTTATAACGTTTCACCTATTCTTTGTAATGATGATCATATCAAACAATTCGCCAATTTGGTAGGCTCCTTCGTCAAGATGTATGAGAACTCTAGGGGATATAGAACTGCTAGGGTTTATGTCCTCAATGAGTTTTCCAAGCACTTTTCTCACTCTATCAAGGTGGAATTTTCTTATGGCTCTTAGACTCAATTTGTCAACTTTAAAAGCCTTTCTTTTAGGTGTTTTGGCTGCAATCATTTTAGACAATATGTTGCTTCATGTTCTAGTCAAGGGTTTTTAGTGCATCGAAGGCTTTTGAAAATGAAGAATGGCTCATTGGATGATGACTTCTTCTGATGCAACCATGGTGTTTTCTTTGCCCATCATGTTGTTTCTTCCCCTCCTCTATCTTTTGATCCTCTAGGTGCTCCTCATGACAAGGTGTTGACAACAGAGATATCTGACCCTAAGGGGGAGGAGATCTTCCCTCTTTTATATTCTGGTGGTCATAATGAAGGGCATCTTGATGGCAGTTTCACAGAGGATCAAATGGCCTCTCCAAGGCCCCATTTTAATACTAGATCTAGAGGTGGGATACTTAAGGTTAATGTAGGTGTGTCGGCTAAATAGAGAGAACAAATATCAAAGGCAGAAAGGTTGAGGCAAGAGATTAAAGAGTTAATCAGAAATGGGTACAAAATGAGGTTGGAAGATTTCTTTTCCAAGAGAAGGTTGATCTCTCCATGTGGGTGATTTTTTACGTCATGGTTTCATTACCTTTCCTTCATGAGTTGCGATGTGATTTTTTGTTTGGGAGGTGTTCCCTTGTTTAATTGCACTTTTGTTAACCCATTGCTAAATGTTTTCAACACATTTATTGATTAGTGGTCTTTTGTATTTTTAGTTCTATTTATTTTTTCTTAAATCTATCATGGTTGGTCTTCAGTTAGATGTTATGCTAGTATGTTTCTTTATCAGGTTGGTGTTGTAGGGAACTAGGAACCTTGTTGTGTCCTAACACAAGTTTGGAGCTCCGATCTATGTACAATCTCCCTCTTTCGATTTTATCTTAACCTTTTAGGGTCTTAACCTTCCAATTATGTAAATCCTATGTTTGATTAAAGTGCTGAGTAGTCTAAATTAGTGAAATGATATGCAATAAATAACCACTAATTTTTTACATATTTGACTTGCTTTGACTTTTTAAAAACAATAATAAATGTGTGTAAATAAAGATTTATCTGGAAAAAACCTAACGCGAAGATTTGAGTGCTGAAAAGTGAGATACAAGTAGGTCTGAGTGTCATCAACCTGATCCCTATGTCAGATCATCTCCTAGATGGTAACACCACACTTGGACAATAGCGCCATGTTGCTCTAGTGTCCTGATATTGGCACTAATGTCCTTTCTTCAAATGATTTAAAGGTTTTGTAGATCAAGACCTTTTCCAATTCTGGTCCAAATTTCAGGTCTATGTGATCAATAATTTTTTTTGTATCTTTGTTTTCTTTTAAAAATCTTAGGTTTTCATGCTTGTAAGAGTTTGAATGAACACCATTAGAAAAAGGGGTTAGTGGGTCTAATGCACTAGACGTGTTATCCATACTTGTATGGGCATACTGCCTAAATACCAATACTCCAAGGAAGGATCAAGCTTGATGTAGTTCTCCCACCTAAGTGCTTGGTACAAGTGCAAGTGAATGCTAGAATGATAGTGGCCTTGAGAGTGTTTGAGTGTACTTGAGATTGGAAATCTGAAAAATATGAGCATAGGGCAGTTGTAGATGGTAATATGCAAAAGTAGGACATAATAAGGATTAATAACCTTGATTTTGCTCAACTTGTTTCGTGTTTGAATGGGTAATTTTTACCTGATTTTCATCTAGTGGATAAAGGTCTAAAAGTCATGTATTTATACTGTTTCATAGATTGCGTGGATAATAAAATGTGCTTAGGCCACCCTTAGAAGCATTTAACTTTTGAAAATATATCTATTCAAGAGAGTTAGGGTAAGCGACACTAGTGCCATGTTGGGGACACTAGCACCGTGTGGCTCTAGTGTTCTTAATGTGGAGCTAATGATTATTTGGCAGGTTGTTGGGCTCGAAGGGCCAGGATCCAGGAATGAAGGTCTAAGAATGTGTTTTAGCTGACTAGGGATACTTGTGATCTATATAAAAGGATAGAAAAGTGTGATACAAGGATTTAGGATAGGTCTAGGGCTAAGCTAGGAGTAGGTTTTCTCAAGTAGCACTCTTAGCACTCAATTATCACTTTTAGGTGATTACATTTGCCCCCCTCCCTTTGTACTAGAAATGCAGTAAATCAAAATAACTAGTATAAAGGAAAAAGAAGTGTACCTGGACTTACTTAAGAAGTGAAGCCTGTGTAGCCGAGTCTAAGTATATGAAGCTAGGTTTATGTATGTGAAGTATGATCCAAAGCATGACCTGTAATGAAACACACATAAATTAGTCCTTACTTAAGAGATATCAAAAGCAAGAGACTATATTGAATCAATAAGTAATTGATTAAAATTAAGTAAATAGATGGGAAAGAGAAAATGAATGAATATATCTCATTGGGTACATGAATCAATGCATAAACCTAATGATAACCTATGTCTGTGCATGTACATAATGATGAAATCATTGAATAGCTTAGACTGAACTAATAACTTGCTCAATCCTCATGTGTGGGTGGCTCAAGAACTCAATCCAATTTTGAATACATTATTTCCAACCCTTGCTTGATGGATTAGGACCTGTGAATAACTTAGATTGGACTAAAAGTGTGTCCAACCCTCTCATGTGGGTATCTCAAGAACTCAAATAGGCTATGACTCCATCATTACCCACCCATGTGTAGTAGATGAATCTAAAACCAAACTGCACAAAATGTCGAAAATATCTAATTGTATATGTCAGTTTCACAACCACTCAGGTACATTAGGCATCTCTAAGCCACTCGAGAATGCCAACCACTGAAGTTAGAGTAAGGCATGAAACTAGTGACAACCTAGACTATGATATCAAGTGTATACAACATAGATAATGACATGGAGTTTGTCATTCCATCTGATTAACCTGTGTGTAATTGAGTATATAAAAACTATGTGTCACGCACATGCCCCCAATCTGATATCTGAGTATATTGATCCTAGACTAAGTTGTAATGAGTGTATCTGAGTATTTGAAATGAATATGGTAATGATCATGCCTCGTATGATTTCCCAAATCCGAACAATTGATATGAATATGAGCTAAATTAGTGTGAATATGAGCAAAATCTAAGCATAATTGTCAAACTTATAACTATATATGTGCAAACTTGTATTATACCTGGTGTACTATTCTGATTAATCTGAACCACCTTAAAATTGGAGGTAATGGACATTAACACCATGTCTTAGAAAATAGTGCCATGTGGTGTTAGTGTCCCAATTTGGGCCCTAATGTTTGTCTGGTCTAAAACATGAGTCATTGTATTGATCCCTAATTCCCTATTTTTTCCTGTCTTATCTATGTTTGATTTCTTGAAATTGACCCTATGTGTTGAAAAATGTTTTATGAATGCAACGTAGGAGCTTGATCTCTGTGACAAACCCTTGTGAATGCCCCATCTTGTGAGGGTAGTTGTTTACCTGTGAAAGAACTATCCTCAAAAGAAATAGCTTTGTAAAATGTGTTAGTCGAAGCATATATGATAACTGTGTGATAATCTAATACAATGTGTAAACATAACATCAAAATGTGAGAGGATCTGAGCATAAATATGTAATGTAAGATATATGTTGTGTTTAGCATTGCATAAGGGTGTCAAGATAGATGTAATCAATGTGTATAAAAACAAATCTGAGTAGCTACTTAGGGGGATGGGGCATGATGTCCATCACAACACCCACGTAAGAAGGGTAGATGCATGAGGTCCCTCATGACATCTAAAACTAGTGTGTAACAAACAAAGACAAGTGTCATGTCCATGACGCATACAAGAGAGAATATATACAAAACACATGAGGCATGTAAAATAGGTCAAGGGGCCATATATAATGGACATGGTCACATGTCACTAAATCTGAGAAAAGAAGACATACAAGGACATGTTCAAATATCCACATACATAAGTAACAAGCAATTTGGCTTAGAGATACATAGAAGAACATGTTCAAATGTCCACATACACAACCAAGAAAGCACACACAAGGGACATGGGTACATGTCCAAGCAATACATGAATAAAAGTGGTGTAGAGCCAAAGAATAATGACATATTCAAATGCCCTCAAATGAAAGAAGCATAGAGAATACGATCGAGTCTAAACTAGGAAAGCTAGAAATGAAAGCATGCTTGAATGTAATACAAATCTATGTGAGAGCTAGGATGTAGATATGCTGAGTCTAAACTAGTGATAGTAAAAAAAAAGTCTAAGTATGAATAGCAATGACCAATATCATGATATATCAATGCAAAACTAAAATGCAAATAATGTGAGGATAGAACCTAGTAATAGAAATTGTGTATGATATGCCCCCAAGTGGGCGGATGTATTAAATGAATAAACTTGGATCGGTGTATATGCTTCTAGTGGGTAGATGATAGTAAGTCTAGATCACTATGGTGGACCTGAGTCTTATAAGCAATATGCAAGTACTTGACAAGAACAAGTGAAGCATATATATATGATAAAACTAACTATACTAAGATAACTAGCATATGTAGTTCCTGGTTAATATAAGAAATGTAAACATAGTAATGCATACAATCTATACATTTTATGTTTTTGGAGTAATATTTGAATGTTTTTGTATTTTTTGGATATAAGCTATGTACAAGCAAATGAAAATAAACTATGTACAAGGAGGAGAAAAAAATATGCACAAGGGGGTAGGAACCATACTAGCCAGTGAGTCTCATGGGAGACTCATTATCATTGTGATCTATGTAAAATAAGGGAACTATGATCATGCATGTTGTGTGAAAGGGCAATTATGATCCCATAACCTACTATGCGAAGTATTTTTTGTCTGTATCTACTTGTGTAGTGGTGTTATGAATCTATGGCACCAACTATGATGCCTTGTGAACTATAGGGGTTTTAGGAACCCATCTGGTAGAAGAAGCTGTAGGTGACATAGGTGCCCTATGCAGAGAACCCCAAAAACCCAATAATAATGATCATAATATAAACTAAGTGGAGAAAGGTCCTCTAGAATTTGTGAGATATCTCTGACGTAGGGGTCTCTGTAATAATGGTCTCTGTGGGAGAGTATGCATACATGTCAATGCTATATGAGTATACCTTGCCTACACTAGTGGCTCTAATGAAAACTATGATGTATGCATAGGAACTGTACTTTGATCTAGAACTGAAGACTGTATAATATCTAGTAATGGTGTTAGAACTATAACTGGTGACTATGTTGGAACTATAATTGGTGACTATGCTGAAACTATTTGTGGGATGGGTAAATGATACTCATATACGAGAGACCCTCAACTTTGACCACTTGATTTGAGTGTATGTACTTTAGGCATATTTGTACTGTAGATGGGATGGCTCACAGCTAATATTACCATGGCCTACCTAATAACATGTCAAATATGCCTGCACTTGATACAACTAGGAATCAAGTGGCTATATGTGCTGGTCTAACCTATAATGGAAGCATAATCTCCTCGATGGAGTTATGAACGTGACCACTAAAACCATTAATGACTATATCTATGGGTAACATATCCTACTGAGTACCCCAAATGTTGTAAAAGTGTCATAATGCACATGTTAATGATTGACCCATTGTCAACCATAACACTCTGGATAGGATGATGATCTATGTATGTTTGTATAAAGAGTGCATGTAAATTTGTATCATCATTAACAATCTCCTACTCTGAGAATGAGATGAGTGGTCTAGATGGAGCTATAGTATGGTATATAAAAATAATATTATGCAATGGTTGTGTCTCCTCTGTAGCAATATGATATGAAGTTGGTGGTGGATGTGCATGATATGTGTAGTGAACATTTGATGTGCTCCTTACCTCATTTATTGTGTGCTTTGGAAAAGGATCTGAGAATATCTTTAATACTTTAGATTTTATTTGTTATGATTTTATTGCCTCTATGAGTGTGCCCACATCAATAATATTAGCGTCAATCAAATCTTGTATCTTATGCTTTAGGCTTATGCATCTATTTTTTGTATGGCCTGGTGCCCTGTTATACTTACATAGTGCATTAAAATCATAGTTCTTTGGAAGAGTTCGTGTCATATCAACCTATTTAATGAGAGGGAGAGATATGATATTGCATTTCAAGAGTTGTTTTAAAACCTGTGCTAGTGACTCTGAAAGGTTGGTGAAGATTCAACACTGAGGAGTAGATAAAACCAATCTAGGAGATGGCTCAGAAGCTGCATTAATTGTGGCCTTTTGATCACTCTTGTTCTCAATGGCCCTTACTTTATATGGAGGATTATTTGAACTCTTAATAATTGATTTTGATCCATTAGTATACTTGAGTTTGCCCATTGATAGAAGCTTAACTTATCTTTCTTTTACTATGTGGCACAAATCTGTGAATGTATGAAACTTCTTAAACAAGATAACTTCATGTAATGCTGGTAAGAGACTTTGTTTAAATATGTCTTGAAGCTCTCTGTTTTCCATGGGGCTAGTCATTTTGGCTAATATAGTCTTGTATCACAAGACATAATCTGCAATAGGCTCATTTGACTTTTATTTCAATTATGCCACTTGAGCATATGATATATTATCACTGATATTGATGGAGAAACGTGCTAAAAACATGTCAACTAAAGGATTAAATGTTGTGATAGATTGATTTGGTAAATCATAAAACCATTATAGGGTATAATCCTGTAAACTATGTGGAAATAACTGCATGAGAAGCCAATCATTGGACACACCGTCCAAACATGTTACATAAAAAGCTTTGAGATGATGCTCTATGTCACCCTTACCATCATATAATGTAAGCTTAGGTGCCATGAAATTGGATGGGAAGGGAGTTGTCACTATGTGATGTGCCAAAGGTGTATGTAAGAGAATATTAGAATCCAAGGCATGTGATGGCCTAATGGTTCCCTTCTCAAGATGTAACACTTTATCATGTAGAGTATGAATCCCATTCATAAGGGAGTGGAGAAACTAGCCACAAAAAGTGTAGCTATCACTGAAGGTTGTTGAATTACAATTTTAGGCTGTGCTAGCTGAGTTGATCCCATTGTAGGTGTAACAATGGTATTAATTAGGGGAGTTGAAGATTGACCATTGTTTGTTTTGTTCTTGATTTCTAATATGACTTGTAGGATTTGTATATGATCAAGGGGTTATTCCCAAATCTTATCTCTAAAGCTCTATATTATCGTATCTTTGTTGATAATCATGTCATCATTGTTAAGTGGAGGGAGAGTGCCCTGATTTTTAATATGTATATCATCTTGTTCTTGATTGTATTGTTCATCTTCAGATGCATTATCATGGAAATTCATATAACTAGGGTGTGAAGGATGCATAACTAGAGTCATGATAGGTCCTTTATCCATGTTATAGGCTCTGAAAGCAGGAATTTGAATATGTTCTATAGGATTACCACCTAATCTAGCATTTCTTCGTAATGGAAGAGAGACAATTTTCTTAGATGGCATATAGTAAACAAATTGGAATAGAGTCGCTAAAACATAATATATGAAATCTGAAAAATTTAAAGTATTTAATGAAAACATGAAAAAAAAAGGATACAAACCCTAAGAGCATCTAGAGTTGGGGTTTCTTTACAAAAAATTTAAATTATATTTAAATAAATGAAACCCTCATGTGAGATTGACTTAATGAGCTAGATTATGCCAAAAAATTATAAAAATAGAAGTTTGTAACCCTAATTTAGTGGACAAAAACTTGGAGAAGGCAAACTAGGGTTTTAAGCTATTCACAGTAAGTCAGGGTCACCAAATATTTTAACTTTTTAAGTTTTTACTTATATAAATCCTATGTTTGATTAAAGGTTCGAGTAGTCTAAATTAGTGAAATAATATGTAATAAATAGTCACTAATTTATTACATATTTTGACTTGCTTTGACTTTTTAAAAAAAGTAATAAATATGTGTAAATAAAGACTTATCTAGAAAACCCCTGACATAGAAGATCTAAGTGCTAAAAACTAAGATATGAATGGGTCTGAAGGTCAACCAAATTTCTATGTTAGAGCCTCCCCTAGACAGTAGCGTCACAGTTGAATAGTAGTTCAATGTTGCTCTAATTCCTGATATTGGTGCTAATATCCTCTCTCTGAACGATCTATGGGTTTTATAAATCAAGCATTGTTCTAGTTTTTGTCCAAACTTTAGGTTTGTGTGATTATTTTTTTGTATCTCTATTTTCCTTTAAAAACCCTAGGTTTTCATACTTGTAAGGGTTTGAATGAACACCATTAGAAAAAGGGGTTAGTGGGTCTGATGTGTTGGACATATTTTTCACATCCTTGTGTGAGCACACTACCTACATACCAATACTTCGAAGAAGAATCAAGTTCGATGTAGTTCTCATGCTTAAGTGTTTGGTGCAAGTGGAAGCGAATGCAAGAATGATAGTGGTCTTGAGTGTGCTTGAGATTGGAAATCTAAAAAATCTAAACTTAGGGTAGTTGTAGATGGTAATATGTAGAAGTAGGGCAGAATAGGGATTAATAACCTTGATTTTGCTTGACTTGATTCGTGTTTGAATGGGTATTTTTCATTTGATTTCCATTTAGTGGATAGAGGTCTAAAAGTCATGTTTTCTTAGTGTTTCATAGCTTGTGTGGAAAATAAAATGTGCTTAGGCCAACCTTAAGAGGGGTTAACTTTTGAAAATATATCCGTTCGAGAGAGTTAAAGTAAGGGACACTAGCGTTATCTTGGGGACACTAGTGCTATGTGACTCTAATGTTCTTAATTGTGATGCTAATTTTCAGTTGATAAGTTCTTAGGCACGAAAGACTAAAGTTTGAGAATGAAACTCTGAGACTATATTCAATTTTTTTTAATATATAACTTTTCAAAAATTAATATTTTAATAAATAAATTGATATAATAATTATAAATAAAAAAGAAATTCGTACATATGTTTATATACTATTTTATTTGTTGAGAGTGATCTTCAATCATCTAGTCTATAATCATGATTAAGACATGCTTCCAATATTCAACCATAATAGAAACGTAATTAATATATAAATAAAATCAACCCATTTAAATCTCTCCATTTAAACATTTACCAATGACGTGTGGGAGAATTTGTAGCGTTGCAGTCAAGCGTTGTAGGGCCCAGCCAACACTTCAAAAGAAGCAAAGGTACTTTACAATAATACTCTCTCTCTTACAAATCCTAAAAATACTATTGAGAGAATAAAGGCTTTATAGTTTTCGAGAAAACACATTTTTTAAAGTCTATGTGAAGGCAGGTTATTATAATATATTGAAATAAATTTTTAGAAAAATTATTTTGGATTATATTTTGTGAACTATTTTTAGATGAGAGAATATAATATGATTAATTTGTAAACCCAAGTTTTTGTTTTAAAAAAAAAGTTAATAATTAGGTATTCAATGTCAAATAATTGGGAGAATAAAAATTTAGATAAAATAAATTACAATAGTTTGATAATAAAATGAAAATATTAATTTATTTTAATATTAATTATTGTAATATATTTAATATTGTTGTTCTAAAATATTTAAGAAATAAAAATTGATAAAAATCTAAAAATATATAATAATTAATTTAATATTTAGAAGTTTAATAATTGAAAATAAATAAAAAATAAAAATGATCAAATATTAAAAATTGCAAATTATTTAATATTAAAAATTATATTTTTTTTAATTTTAATTTTTTAAATATATTTATTCAAAAAGGAAGTAAAGGATTTATATAATGATAAAGTGGAACAAATAAATAAACTGTTGAGGAGAAATTATAATTTGAAGATAAATTATAAGAAAACTAGAGAATTCGATTATAAGAAGAGGAGAGAAAATGAAAAGATAGATTATGATATGTCTTGTCAATCACGATGACACTTCAAAATAGAGAAAAAAAAGGAAATGAAGGAAAGGCTTATATTCAACTCAACATTTTTTAATTAAGTTGATTTGATCCCAATAGTGGTTTAAGTCTAGACCACCATCTCTATTCATGCTTTTATCATGCTTGCAAATTTTTATAGCTTCTCTTAGCTTACACGTTTGAAGTAGTTGTCTTCTATGGTCAAAACCTTGGTGTTTTCAATACAAATATTATGGCAAGTTTTGTAAGAATATTCTACTAAAGTTGATTTGCCCACTCTTTCTTTGTTAATATATGTAATAAGTTCATTGACTCTTGCATTGATGGAGCGATCCATCTCCCCAATACATGATAACCCACACAAGCAATCAATTTTGTACACTTCGCTTCTCGGTGTTGGCTCCAATTTGTCTTTGGATGATTTGACCAACCTTCTGATTTTTCTGTGAGGGAGAAAAGTAGTGTGGATGTTCTTACTCTTTAATTTTATTTGTAATTTTATTAGAAATTCCCTAAACATATAGGTGGAAAATTTTTGGTTTATGAAGGTTGTTAGAATTAATTCTATGCATAGCAAGAGCATTCCTGGATGACTTGAAGGCTCTTGTAATCTATTTTCCTCTATAAACATTCAATATAAATTTTTTAGTTAAATGTTTAAACTCATCTTCTAAATGTTCATCATCACATATCCTTAAATCTCTTGTGGCAAGGGTTTTAAGGACCCTTGTTTTTTGAGAAGGATGATGATTAGAATTCACATGGAGATAGAGATTATTGTTAGTAGATTTTATATAAACCTATCGAGAGAAAGACCCATTAGTTTTAATAGAGAGGAGGACATCTAAGAAGGGAATGGTATGGAATGCCTTGAAGAATCTCAATATGAATGCCAATGTTATTATCACTAAAGCAAATAAAGAAAATGCAACTATTATTCTAAACAAGAATGATTAAAACTTGAAGATGCTTAACCACTTATAGAATAATGAGAGCTATATATTGTTATAATCTAAGCCAGTTTCTAAAATCTTGATAGTTGTTAAGAAAGCAATAAACTATCCTCTTTGGATGAAAACATTAAGAGATCTCTCCTTCCTAAAAATACACCACTCCTAGAATTTATGGTACCCCTAAAATAAACAAAGAAGGGAACCCTATCAGACCTATCATTGATACCAATGGATCTCCCATATATACTTTAGCCTCTTTCTTGGCCAAAAAATTAAAACCATTAGTAGGAAGATCTTCCTCCTTTATCAAAGACTCCATAGATTTTGTTGATTTTATCAAGGACAAGAAGGTCTCATTGTTTGATATTTTAGTTAGCTTTGATATTGTGTCTCTTTTTACAAAATTTCCTATTGACGACATAATTAAAGTGCTAGGTAACCATGTTAATAAGAAGACTACTTCACTAATGGCACTTTATTTAAAGTCCACCTTTTTTACTTTCTTAAGATCATTTATGAGCAAACATAAGGTGTTATAATGAGTTCCCCTCTTTCCCCAGTTGTAGCCAATTTGTTTATGGATTATTTCAAAGACTTAGCTCTTTAAACTACTTCCCTTTACAACCTACTTGGTGAAAAATATATGTAGATGACACACATGTCAACTAGTCACAAGGTTTATAAAATTAGAAGAGTTACATTCCCACTAAAATAAAGTTATTGATAACATCAAGTTCACAAAGGAATTAGAATCTGAAAGAAAAATTCTCTTCTTGGATGCCCATTTCTCTAAAAAATCTAATGGGTCTTTCTCTTGAAAGGTTTATAGAAAATATACCCACACTGACCTCTCTATCTCCATGCAAATTCTCACCATTTTCATTCTAAGAAATTAGGGGTCCTTAATGTCAGGATCTTGCTCCACCAAAAGAGCACAATATGATTACCAAACCAAGCAACTTAATATGTGGAAATTAACCAGATTCACCAAGTAACTAGAATTCAGAATAACACATGATATGAGAGACAATACACAACTTGTATTAACACTTTACAGAAAAGAATACAATAAAGAAGATGCCACTTCTTCTCCACCACCTTACAGAGGTTTGCCACACCTCAAGTGAACAGTAAATCTTCTCCCCAAAGCTCTCTCTCTCTCAGGTCCCAACACACAACTCAAATACAGAGTTGGTGTTCACCTCCCGTGCTCCACGCACACCGCAAGTGCTCCACGCACTCCACAAGTACTCCACGTACTCCACAAGTACTCAACGTACTTCAAGTAGATCTCCCATGAACCTGCAACAACCTGCAATTCAACAAACCATACTTATGGAAGGAACTCCCTTGCCTTACTCTTTGCTCTATCCGAGTACACACCTGTACTCCAAGTAGATCCTGCCTGATTCTGCTCCCTGTTGTGTTGCTGTCCTATCTGATCTTGCACACCTGCAAATCAACCTGGTTCTGCACACCTGTGAACCTTGACCTTGCACACACATACACCTACAGATCAACGATCTTACTTACCATGTAGATCTCCTATATAGGCCATGCACCTGTGACCAAGATCCTACACACCTGAAGAATCTTGCTGACTCTCCAAAACCAGCACCCACCTTGGTACTGCTGTGGAACTAGGAGGAACACCCTTGCTCACCTCACACACAGAAGGAGCTAACTTTGATCAACTCAAACTAGAACACTTTTCCAATACAACCATGAGTCTATTATATAGATCTCATCCAAACAATAATTAGACATCTAATTACAATAATTAGATCCGTAGCTCTCAGTCTAAAAATAGCTCTAATCATGCAAACACTTGGTTCGTTAGCTAACTGCCCGTAATAAACTTGCAGTCGAATCACACAGGCGACCGACGTCGGTCCCTGTCCGCCTGGAGGTGACCGACGTCGGTTGATCCCTGACCGACGCCGGTTGCTTCTCTTCACTATCCTGCCAACGTCAACTGATCAGACCGACGCCAGTTGCTCTGACACTCAGCAACCTTCAACAACCCCTCCAATGGCCTTCTCCGTGTCTGCATCAGTGAAGCTTTTAGCTCCACAACCTAACAATCTCCCACTTGGAGATAAACAGCTGCACTGTACCTGTACCTATACTCTATCTAATCTGTTTCTTGGTTTGTATCCCTCTTCAAGCTCAATCCTAAAGACAACCCACCACACATCCCGTGATGTACCTCCTATCATCCGAGTACCTTGCCACATCTGAACCTACAAACACATGTAGTGAAGTCCTGACCCTACATGTATACCTGCTGCTGGTCCCTCTCAAATACCTGAGAACTCACTTCCCTGAATTGGCTCCTAACTCTCTGACAGCTCCCACTACATGGGAATACTCAGGTCTATACCAGACCTCATGTGATTTTGGACACTGTACCTGTCCAGCCCTTAGTGTGCTCTGGCTCTGCATCCTGCGCCTCGCCAACACCTGATTCACATCAGCTCCCACTGGAGACAAAATCAACCTGTGATCTCCATGTCTCCCATGTCAAAGAATTTTGCTGCTCCAAACTCCTCATGACATGCAACTAAACTAATCTTACCCTTAGCTCAGCAAAACCCTGTATGTACAAACCCTGCTAGTAAGTATACCATCCACATACAGCAACAGAATGATGTCGCGACTCATCATCCACCTGGTAAGACAAACCACAGTAGTTACCCTGACATTGACTGAAGCCATGCTTCGTCCTCCACCTGTCAAAACCTTTACCATTGTCCTGCAGCTCCTCAAGACCATATACCTGGTCTTCCGTCTCACGTGTCCATTCGCTCTATTCTTCAACTAAGGAATCCATTCATCTCTGTGCTTTCATACCTGTTGGCAACCTACCAAAAACACCTATTTGGTTCTCCTCCAAGGAATCACATCCTCATCCATGCCAAGCTCACACCTGTTTCCTGGATCCTTCCTGCTCTACAATCAGCAACAAGTATAAAGAAGAGGAACAACGAATTTGAGGGCCTACTTACGTCTTCAGTCCTCTGTATGGGTGTTTGAGATTCCTTGATAGTGTGCTGTCCACCCAAAATACGTTATAGTGACCGACCTCAGTCACTCCACAGTCTGCATCCGACCGACGTCGGTTCCCATGCGTCTGTCCCTGACTACCGACCCTGCAGTGTCCCTGCTGCCGATGTCAGTCCTTGTGACCGACATCGGTCTTACCTACTACCGACGTCAGTCCTACTGATCGACGTCGGTCTTACCCTGCCTGACATCACCGGCTTCGGTCTGCACATGACCAACATCGGCACCTGTCTGTTCGACGCCAGTTCCTCCTGATCGACACCGGTACCTGTGTTCGCCTGTGAGTGATGACTTTTTACCCGCGAGCTCCTTTGAATCAAAACCCATGTCCAAACTGCTCTGCTCAAAAGTATCCAACACCATCCACTGGTCTCTGTCTGCCATCTCCTCCAAGTACACCAAGGCTTTCCAGTTCTTAAGTCTGTCAAATATATCTGTCTTCCGCTTAAGAACATGCATCTCCTTCCTGCTCATGTGACCAAGCCTATGAAGCCACGTCTCCGCAACAGAAGAAGAATCAGTAATATAAACAAGTAGATAAAGAGTACCTATTTTCTTACCACCAGCTAATTCAAGTGCATCCGCTATGAGAGTTCTTGTGCATCTCTCATCACCCAATCTTTCTGAAGAAATTAGCCATATCTCCAAACCTGGGACCTACATGACCTTCATCAACACCTGTGTGTTGGCCGCCTACAATTTCAGCTTCACTTCCCCTTTGCCAATTCTTTGGCAAGGCTCACCAGCTCCTCTACTTGGGGCTGCATGGAAAGAGGCAACCGAATCTTTTATCCAAGATTCAACTTTATCCAAGAAACCTCCCAGAGCATCCTGTGCAACAACACCTGCTACATCTGCTTCTTCAGTTTCTTCATGCTGATCTGCTACCAACCAACAATATTCTTTTACTTGCTCTTTCTTTCCATGGGACCATAAGTGACCATATGTGCTTTTCAACTCCTCCATTCTTAGCTTACTTTGATCTGCCGTTGCTCTATTCCCACTCGATCAGAAACCCCTGAGAGTGCCCTGTAACCAAACACAAAACCTGCTTCCTGCAACCTTAGCTCTGATACCACTTGTCAGGATCTTGCTCCACCAAAAGAGCACAATATGATTACCAAACCAAGCAACTTAATATGCAGAAATTAACCAGATTCACCAAGTAACTAGAATTCAGAATAACACATGATATGAGAGACAATACACAACTTGTATTAACACTTTACAGAAAATAATACAATAAAGAAGATGCCACTTCTTCTCCACCACCTTACAGAGGTTTGCCACACCTCAAGTGAACAGTAAATCTTCTCCCCAAAGCTCTCTCTCTCAGGTCCCAACACACAACTCAAATACAGAGTTGGTGTTCACCTTCCGTGCTCCACGCACACCACAAGTGCTCCACGCACTCCACAAGTACTCCACGTACTCCACAAGTACTCAACGTACTTCAAGTAGATCTCCCATGAACCTGCAACAACCTATAATTCAATAGACCATACTTATGGAAGGAACTCCCTTGCCTTCCTCTTTGCTCTATCCGAGTACACACCTGTACTCCAAGTAGATCCTGCCTGATTCTACTCCCTGTTGTGTTGCTGTCCTATCTGATCTTGCACACCTACAAATCAACCTGGTTCTGCACACCTATGAACCTTGACCTTGCACACACATACACCTGCAGATCAACGATCTTACTTACCATGTAGATCTCCTATATAGGCCATGCACCTGTGACCAAGATCCTACACACCTGAAGAATCTTGCTGACTCTCCAAAACCAACACCCACCTTGGTACTGCTGTGGAACTAGGAGGAACACCCTTGCTCACCTCACACATAGAAGGAGCTAACTTTGCTCAACTCAAACTAGAACACTTTTCCAATACAACCATGAGTCTATTATATAGATCTCATCCAAACAATAATTAGACATCTAATTACAATAATTAGATCCGTAGCTCTCAGTCTAAAAATAGCTCTAATCATGCAAACACTTGGTTCGTTAGCTAACTGCCCGTAATAAACTCGCAGTCAAACCACACAGGTGACCGACGTCGGTCCCTGTCCGCCTGGAGGTGACCGACGTCGGCCGATCCCTGACCGACGCTGGTTGCTTCTCTTCACTATCCTGCCGACGTCGGCTGATCAGACCGACGCCGGTTGCTCTGACACTCAGCAACCTTCAGCAACCCCTCCAATGGCCTTCTCTGTGTCTGCATCAGTGAAGCTTTTAGCTCCACAACCTAACACTTAAAACCCTTGCCACAAGAGCTTTAAGGATTTGTGATGATGAACATTTAGAAGATGAGTTTAAACATTTAACTAAAGTTTTTAAATTGAATAGTTACTGAAGAAAATAGATTACTAGAGCCTTCAAGTTATCCAAGAATGCTCTTGCTAAACCTATAATTAATTATGATAACCTTCACAGACCTACAACTTTCCTCCCATATGTTGAAAGAATTTATAATATTTTTAATTTTTTTTAAAGAGTAAGAACATCCACACTACTTTTCTCCTCACAAAAAACTCAAAAAGTTGCTTAAGTCATCCAAAGACAATTTAAAATCAACATTAAGAACTAGAGTGTACAAAATCGATTACTCGTATGGGTTGTCATATATTGGGGAGAAGGGTCACTCCATCAACTTGAGAATCAATGAAAATGTTGCAGATATTAACAAAGAAATAGTGGTCAAATTGGCTTTATTAGAACATTCTTTCAAACCTTGCCATCATATTTATACTTAGAACACCAAGGTTTTGGCCATAGAAGACCACTACTTCAAACGTAGTCTAAGATAAGCTATATACATCCGTAAGCATGATAATAGCATGAACACAGATGGTGGTCTAGAATTAAACCACTCATGGGGTCCAATCATCAACTTAATTTAAAAATGTTGAATTGAATCTAAGCCTTTCTTTCTTTCCCCTTCTTTTCTCCATTTGAGGTGCTGAGTGATTGTCAGGACGTTTCAAGTCCTAGCCTTTCCTTTCATCTCTTCTATTTTTTATTGTCAAATTATCTAGTTTCCTTATGTTTTTTATTCAAATTCTAATTTTTCCTCAATAATTTATTTATTTTTTCCACTTTATCATCATATAAATCCTTTACCTCCTTTTTGAATAAATATATGAAAAAATTATGTTTATTTTTTTTTCATTTTTAATATTCAATAATATTCAATTTTTAATACTCAATAATTTTTAATTATTCAACTTCTAAATATATAATTAGTTATTCTACATTTTTATATTTGTATCAATTTTTGTTTCTTGACTACTTTAAGAAAACATCTCTTAATTGTATTATAATAGTTCATATTAAAATAAATTAGTATTTTTATCTTATTATATTACTATTTTAATTTACCTCATCTAAGTTTTAATTCTCTCAACTATCCGGCATCAAAATATCTCATTGCTAACTTTTTCAAATAAAAACTTAAATTTACAAATTAATCACACTATATTATCTCATATTGATGATGGTTCACAAAATGTGATACAAAATATAGATCTAAATTTTTTTCACATGATTTTACCTTAAATTTGCTTTAATATCTTCATGGACTATAGAAATACTATCTCTCTAATTAAAGGTTATTATAAATTTCACTCAAAGCAATTTTTTTCATTGTAATTAATTAAATTTTTTGAATTGACATATTATTCTAATGATTATAAAGTTTGGTATCCAAAAATGATAGAATATTCCTTAAAGTGTTAATATGAAATATTTTATTTGTTTATTAATGATTGGATCAATTTTTTTTTAAAATCTTATATTTATCGCATGATTTTGTTTCAAAAATGAATGTGATGTCATATTTTTATACTCAGCGGAAATTATCTTCTAGTTCGTTAAATAGCTTAGAAGCTAAGAAAAAAATGTAATATTCTAATTTTGACTTTATGCCAAATAACATAATCACTTATTTACCTCTTTAATATGTCCACTGTAATAAGAATAATATTATAATAACCATAATGTTAATAACTCAGTAGTAGTAGTAATTTTTTAATAATAATAATAATAGAACTTATTATTACATGGGGATATTCATGCGACTTGAACCAACATCTATGAGTAGTTACCCTAGTGACATTTTTACATGTGCATTAATCAATAACTAATATATATATATATATATATATATATATATATAAAAGAAAACATGTGTAACATGCCTTTATAAATAAATCTATGCACAATAATCACTTCAATTGCTTTGCTATAATAACAATCATTCTTGTCATAATTTAACTCCAAGAGAGAATAAGATTATTGTGTAACCAAGATAAAATATTTATTTACCATGGGGCACTGTGAAAATCAAAAGCCCTTGGATTTATATCCAATTTCAAAAATTCTCGTAAATTTAAACTTTATTTATAAGATTATACATTAAAAATTGTATCTCTTACTTTTAAATTGATTTTTTTAAGATTCACATTTTAAACTAGTAACAGATGTTCATATTCATGTTTCTACTACAAATTATAGCCAGCGTAAATTTTAGTAGCAAATATTCATTAATTCATGAATATTCACTTTTTGGTAAATTGTATTTGGCGATTTTTTAGTAGTACATAAGACCCATTTGCCTAAAATTTTGGGATATAAATTTTTTTAGGGCTCATCTTGCCAATATTTTATAATAACTATGGAGGCATTCATATAATTCTCCTTTTATATATAGTACATATGTTCACTAGGGTTACCATCCAAATCTCATTCTTTACCTCATTGCCATGTTGAATATTGAGGTCGACCGACAAATAGGTTGTGGGATAAATAAAAAGAGTTTCAAAAAATTTCTTAAAACTTAATAATATTTTATATTTGAATATATATCAAAGAAATATGCAATTTAATAAAAAAATTATCTCAATCTGAGTCTGTATACAAAAGTTATGGGCTTGGAAAGTTGGCGTTCGATGCCACCTGACTGCTTCATGGTGTAGTCACCTGACAACATCATGATGTTGTCACTCAATATCATGTGACCAATCAGTATCATGCTACCACTCAGTAGCATCCTACCACTTGATAACATGCTATCTCTCAGTAGCATGCTGTCACCCAACAACATATTGCAATGCAACTGAATAACTTTCAGAGGTCATAACTTTTGCATACGAACTCAGTTTGAAGCATTTTTTAAAATTGTATATATTTTTGAGAAGAATCCAAATTTTAGCATGCTGCTAGGTGACATAGTGTTGTTGGGAGACATATTGTTGTCACTCGATGACATGATGCTATACAATTGAGCACCAACTTTTGGAGGCCATAACTTTTGCATACAGACTCAGTTTGAGATAATTTTTTTTGAAATTATATAGCTCTTCAAGAGGAATAAAAAATTTAGCATGATTTTGGGTGACATAGTGCTTCTAGGTGACATAGTGCTGTCAGGTGACATAGTGCTACCGCTCGATGACATGATATGATGCAACTGAGCAACAACTTCTGGAGGCCATAACTTTTGCATATGGACTCAATTTGAGACAATTTGTTTTTTGAAATTGCATATCTATTTGAGAGGAATCTAAATATACAATAATATTAAGGTTTAGAATTTTTTAATACTCTTTTTAAATTTATCCCACAACCTATATGTTTTAACTGTGTAGACGGATGACTGTATGGAAAACATAAGAAAGTGTTTTTTTTTGAAATTTTTATATTCACCAAGGATATGAATCAGATTCACCTAAATAAACCTAAATGGGTTTCTGATATGGTCTCTTAAAATGAACCCTAATTATAGCTTCTTCACTTGAATATACTTATCAATTATAAATCATAGTAATATTTTTTGCATGCAAATTATTTTTAAAATTGGACTTTTCTTCCACAATTTACACTTATGTTCTCTCTAATCAACCTATAATGATTAGATCCATTCTTATTATCTCTACATTAGTTGTGGCTCTTGTACTTCCCTTCTTTGGTAATACTCATATTGTTGTTGTTTATTACCTCTTATAATAAATATTTGAAATTGTATACAATTGGATGATGTTGTATTTCCTAGTAAGCTTTATTCATGATCGTGGGATATATTTTCACCATGGTTATTATGACCATTATAATTTATATATTCTTCATGTATTAGATTTTAAAACATGATAATTTACTACAAGTCGAAATATGGGTGATCCCCTATGATTCTTAATTGGGCGATGCCATTGGGACAAATTAATAATAACAATACCAAATGCAAAGAAATATAAGGAGATTATATAATTCTAAAAAAATTGAATTTATTTATCATATATTCTAAATTGATTTACATTGATTGACATTCAGTAAATTTTTGTTCTTGCATTTCCTCTTTCATATGTTGTAGTACACCTTATTTTCTATTCTCTAAAATAATAAATATTACAATCCTTAATACAATTGACATTTTAAAGGTATGAACTAACTACTATGCAACCCTTACTTTAGGTTTAAACTCATCTATATTTGAGTCAAACATACCTGTTATTATTTTCTGATGCTCAATTTGAATATAACTTCTATGATCAAATTTCACACTAGTGGTCCCCATAGGTGTGACTTGTGATCCTTAAAATCACTTTTCCTACATGAGAATCATCTTTCCAATTATTAATTTCATTAAATAGTGATGATTTGATTTGCATAAAATGGTTGGGTAGTTTAATATCCAAATTAAGTAAAAAACTAAATATTTGTCTACCATAATATGACTTTATATAAAAATAAAAAACTTCGGGCACAATGGTCAAATTTGAACCCGTCACAAAAGTTCGTAAAAAAATTGGTCGTAAAAAGACTTAAAATCCATACATTACGTGACAATTAAGAAGTGCATAGTCATTATTAAAATGACAAAAGAAGGGTGAGATTTAAAAATCCCTGTCAGTTGGTCTTAGGCTCTATCCCATCCCTATGGCTACCAATTGGATGCCACACCACTACATGTCACTGCTTACATGGTGACTAACAAGTGTTACATAGTGTTGACTCATTGTTGTCGAGTGAAAGACAAAAGTTGAATCAATAAGTTACAACTACCCTCTCCCAATCCCATAAAATTCCATTAATGGCATTTATGTGACATGAAATTCCCAATCCTACAAAATTCCATTAATGGCATTTATGCGACATGAAATTCCTAGTCCCACATTTTCACTAAAAGCTAATGCATTCTAATAAAACTTGTAGTTATAACTTGTTAATGGTTATTAGAAATTTGACATTGCTAATTTACTCTTACACTCTACTAGTCAACGCTAGTAGCCTATGTGCCCATGCTAAATTTATTTTAATACATTTCCTTTGACACTAATTACCAACTGTTAACAATTAATAATGGCAGTGGCTTACTAGGAATGGGGGCATAGGGTAAGAGTTAACACTACTCTCAATACTCTATCTCCTAAAAGTCATAAATTCACAAGGCATTTTTGTTACTCTATAAATCTATTTAATACGAACTTTGAATAATTCACTGAACCAATATGCATTTCTGAGTGTACGCTGTGGAGTATTCACCAAAGTTTGAACCAGTTAGATTTGTGGCATGCAAGGCTATTTACAGACTCCTTAGATTGATTACAGTTTACAAATTCTGATAAATACTAAACCTCCCCAATTTATTAAGCAAGTAAATGAAAAAAAAAGTGTTATGATGGCCATTGGCAACATGGAAAGCATTTTGAAGGGAGGGTTTTGTCTTAGACTCATAACATGATTTTAGGGTTTAATCCAACCAAGGTTTTCTTTAGTAAATCAGGTTAATTAATGGTTTTAAAACTAAAAAAATATAGAGTTGTGTAGGATTTAGAAATTTATATTGAATATAGATTTTGGGTATTTTGGGTCTTTTAGGGCACTGAATGCTAACAACGACGGTGTAATTTTGGGTATTTCAAAAGAGTTTGTTTATATATATATATATATATATATATATATATATATATATATATATATATATATATAGTTTTATTTTTATATATATTTATAATACTAATTTACAGTGAACTATGAATATATATTTTTCATTTTTATATTACTAATTTGCAAGGAATTTCATATATATATATATTTGAAATTCCCTGCAAATTAGTAATATAAAAATGAAAAATATATAGTCACAGTTCATTGTAAATTAGTATTATAAATATATATTAAAATGAAACTATACACACACACACATACATATATATTAGAAAATGGCTCTTATTAGGTTTAGTGAAGGACTTTTATTGGATTTCAAAAATGGTTAAAAGTTTTATGCAAAGAAGCTCAAAGACCTTGTACATAGATTGGTAGGGAAGGAGATTTGAAACGATGATGTCATGAAAACATGAAAGAACCTTATCACAGAGATCAATGGTGGCTCATTTTTAGAGTGATCGATACTTCCCATGGCCAAGACCTCACATAGATGGATGTAGGAGATTGAGAACATGGCTATGATGCCCGAGTAGATCTAAGAAGAGGTCGAGAAGGAGATAATAATCTAGTACACACCTATAACTAGGGTTACAAAGGTGCTGGATGCAAGCAATGGGTCATCTCAGGGGATGCCATTATGTCTTATACAAAGCAATCAACATTTTATATAGGAGTGTAGGGAAAATCAATACATAGGGGATCTGGTCATGGATGGCCATGAACCTTTACCAATAGGGGAGACAAAATTTAAAGGGAAATAAGGAGGACTTGAGGTACCATAAAAAAGGGATAATAACATGGCCATACACCAAGGAAGATCCTGACATGTTTGATAAAATATCAGTGTTGGGAAACTTTTTGATATAGAGGGGAAGACACCAGATTCTTATTAGATCCATCAAGGAGAACACACTATATTTTTAGGTCAAATGAATAAATAGAATACAAGACCTAAAAGACCAGATCACAATAGTAACTTAAATCCCAATCGCCTATGAATGTTTCATATATAATGGCAAAGATTTGATGAATTAAAATTTTATGTACGTGTATGGTATTACAAAGGCTCCCTTTTGTCTCTTGCTATACACATGTGTGGTGGTGCTATAGGCACATGTTATCCTTTGATCTCATACAAGGATGCAATAAAATATTTTAGGCTAGGGGGAACCTTTAAAGAAGCTGTCAAGAATTCTGCAGCCAAATTAGGGAGCCAAAATGCACCCTTGTCATACAAGGCCTACATTATTGAATAGACAGAAGAGGTATCATAGGTGGAAATTCTAGAGGTAAATATTTTTTAATATAGAACAAATCTAGAAAAGAAGGCTGTCATCTATAGATTCAATGCTTATTGGCCAAATATAGAAGCTCTAGTCTAGTGGGTACACAATACTTGGTCAAAAGAATGTGAAATTTTTCTCTACTCCAAGGGGTTCTTCATTATTCATTTTTTTATGACAACGCATACTAAAGAGTATTATCAGAAGGCCCATGGTTCTGAGGTACAAAGGGTCTTTTCCTCACACCATGTTTTTTTGAATTTGATATGAGCACACACTCAGTCATGGTTATGCCTATATGGGTAAGGCTTTCAAACCTCCCTCTCTATCTCATCACTACTTCTAAAAAACTAAGGGGTAGCCTGGGTAAGTTCATTAAAGTAGATTATAAGAGAATGGATGAAGGTTTGTGCACATACACTCAAATTTGTGTGGAAATAGACCTTAGTAAAGGTCTACTAGAAAAAATGATTATCAAATGTGGAGATCTTCAACATATATAGTTATTAGATTTCAAGAATACTGCCTTTCGATGTCACAACTGTATGCTCACAGGGCAGCTACATGATACTTGTCCTCATGCTCAGGACAATCCAAAAAATAAAGTGATGAAAACAAAATCCAAAAAATGGTCCATGCCAGTACAAGAGAAAGATGTGTAAAAAAGAGTCAAAAGAGCAAAAATCAAGTGAGCCACACACACGAGATCATGACATTGACATCCTTGAGATAGGGAAAGAAAAGGGGAGCCCAATCCTAGACTTAGAAATGGTTGGGACCACTTTAGGAGGTATAAAATAAGCCTTCAAAACAAATATATTTGATTCAGATAAGGAAATTTTTGCTCACATAAACCCAAATTAGTTGGGTAACAACTCACTCCTAAAAACTCTGAATGTAGATTTGTAGATTGTCACTGTAGAATCAACAAAAGAGGTATGGAAGGAAGTAAATCAGAAAAAGGGCAAGGTAGAAGACTATTTTGGCTCTTCCTCCTTACATCTCTCTGGCCTTTGATTTCAAATATTGGGGAACTTCTTTCCCATCACCTAAGTTTGGTTTGGTGTATTTCCCCCATTATGGGATGTTGTATCAAGTCGAAGCTTTGTCTCCTTGATTTTATTTTGTTTGAGGCCTTGGTCTCTTTCTTACTTTTGCCATCTTACTATTGACATTCTAGATGTATCTTTTCACCATTTATTGGAATAAAAGATACCAATACTTTTCCTTTTGATATATATATATATATATATATATATATATATATATATATATATATATATATATATATATATATATATATATATATATATATATATTTGTGTGTGTGTGTGTGTTTGTATTGTTTCATTTTTATGAGACAATTTGAGTGAAAATTACCAATCTCATAGTAAATTAGTATTATATATATAGAGATTGGTAATTTGCACTCAAATTGTCTCGTAAAAATGAAACAATACAAACACACACAAAGTTTTATGAGACCAAATTCTCATCTCACTTTAAATTAGTCTTATAAAGGGTGTTGAACGCTGATGGGTGCAATTTTTGGTATTTTGAAAGAATATATATATATATATATATATATATATATATATAAAATTTACAGTGAATTGTGAATATATATTTTTCATTTTTTATATATTTATATTACTAATTTGTAGTGAATATATATAAAAATGAAACAATATATGTGTGTACTGTGAATATATATTTTTCATTTTTTATATATTTATATTAATAATTTTTAGTGAATACATATAAAAATTAAACAATATATGTGTGTGTGCATGTGTATATATGTGTGTCTATATATATATGTGTGTGTGTGTGTGTGTGTGTGTGTGTGTGTGTGTGTGTGTGTGTGTGTGTGTGTGTGTGTATGTATGTGTATATGTGTGTGTGTGTGTGTGTGTGTGTGTGTGTGTGTGTGTGTGTGTGTGTGTGTGTGTGTGTGTGTGTGTGTGTGTGTATTGTTTTATTTTTATGAGACCAATATGAGTGTAAATTATCAATCTCAATTCTTGCATAAATAAATATTATAAATATTTAAGACTACTCACTGTAAATATCAATCTCACAATAAATAAATAAATAAATATATATATATATATATATAGTTTTATGAGATCAAATTCCAATCTCATTTTAAATTAGTCTTATAAATATACATATAAATGAAACTATATAAGCTATTCTGTGTAATGAATGGTGAAATGCATGTAAAATATGATGTGTAAACACTACAAATTATGCACTTTTAAATTTCACTCTTCTTTTGTCATTTTAATAATGACTATGCACTTCTTAATTGTCACACAATTTATGGATCAATTTTTTTTTACGGCCATTTTTTAATATGGAATTCTATGATGGGTTTGGAGCCTTTAAACAGGCTGTGACAGGTTCAAATTTAACTAATGAATTATCTGAGTGTAAATTACCAATCTCAATTCTCACTGTAAATTAGTATTACACACACACACACACACACACACACACACACACACACACACACATTCAAAGGGAGATTGGTATCATAAAAAATGAAATAAGACAACTCATTTATTATTTTGTATATTTATATGGTAAAGTGTATACTTTTACATCAACTTAGATGGGCTAGGATGGGTTCAAATTTGACCATTGATTATAAATTTGTGACTTTTGAGAGACAAAGTATTCCTAAGTTTGCCAATGTGCCCCCATAGTCCACTTATAATAGCCACCAATCCACTGCCATTATTAATTATTGGTGGTTGCAAATGCATTAAAATGAATTTAGAAAATTAGCTTAGCCATCAGTGTCGATTGGTAGAGTGAAAGATCAAATTAGGAATGCCAATTGGTAATGACCATTGACTGTAAGTTACAACTAAAAGTTTTAGTAGAATGCATTCACTGATATTTTTAAAACAACTTAAAATTTTAGCAGAAACGTGGGATTGGGAATTTTATGTCACATAAATGCTATTAATGGAATTTCATGGGACTGGGATTGGGTAGTTATTACTTGTAACTTGTTTGTCCGTTCACCTTCTTGAGTGTAAATTACCAATATCGATTCTCTCTCTATCTCTCTCTCTCTCTATATATATATATATATAATTTCACTTTAAATTAATCTTATATATATATATATATATATATATATATATATATATATATATATATATATATATATATATATATTAGTCTTTTATATATATATATATATAGTTTTATGAGACCAATCTCACTTTAATCTCATTATATATATATATATATATATATATATATATATATATATATATATATATATGTATAAAATTTTATGAGATTAAAGTGAGATTGGTCTCATAAAAATATATATATATATATATATATATATATATATATATATATATATATATATATATATAATTTTATGAGATTAAAGTGAGATTGGTCTCATAAAACTATATATATATATATATATATATATATATATATATATATATAGTTTCATATATATATATATATATATTGAGATTGGTCTCATAAAACTATATATATAGTTTCATATATATATATAGTTTCAAAGGGAGATTGGTCTCATAAAAATGAAACAATACAACTCATTGATTGTTATTGTAAGACAAAGTGTATATTTATTACATCAACTTATTTATACTACTGTATTTTGATGGCCATTCTATACTTAAACCATAAATTTCTCAACAGTAAACACTTATAGAAGAATAACATTTTGAATTTTGGTAATTATTTTAAACCCTTACCATTATAAATTAATAAAACATAAAGTTTTTTATTGAGATTATAAATGATTTTAAATTGTAATCCTAATATTACACTCTAGTATATGGCACTATTTTATTTTGTACTTTTATATTTTTTTATTTTTTGCATTGAGTATGTATAAATTCTGAGAAAATGGTTTCTATTGGTTGTCCTAAGGAAGATAAAAAATAGATATCACCTACTAATGTATTTCGTATCCATCAAAATTGTAATCAATAATTCCAATCTAGAAGTGAAGACTTTAATGTTCATGTGAATGAAGAAAACTAAGCATCAAATGGAGAACAAATTTAGGAAGAAGAATAAGCATCAAAGAAAAAAAAGAACATTCAAGTCCAAATGGAAAACAAGATTTCCATGGGCTTATGCTGTAAAAGACTGCAATGATGCTAAAAGGATAAAATGTTTTTGGTGTGTAAAATATAAAAGAGATAATCTATTTGCTAAAGATGAGAGTACGATCCTTCAAGTCAGTAGTCTAAGAATGCATGCAAAACTAGAGCCTCATAAATTTGCTTTCCAAATTTTGGAGGGAGAAAGCAAATGAATTCGTAATCCAATTATCAAACATGTAGAACTAATAGTAGACGATGAGAAGGAGAGAATCATAATTGTGATAGAAAATATGTATTTTGTTGCCATACATGATTTAAATTTAGAACTCCATAAGCCAATTTGTGACTTAAATAAGTATAAAGGCACCCCACACATGCCTCTAATAAATTAATACTCTGGATATATAATACCACATTTGGAAAAGAGTTTCTACAAGCTGCAAAGGAGTTATATTAGAAAAAGTTAAAATATAATATTTTTATAGTCCATTTTACTCAATTTTAGTTAATTAAAGTATTGATCAAACTATAAAAGACAACATTTGATAGTTTACATTACATATTTGAAAAATTAAGAAAGAGGTAAATGTTAATAAAATTTATACACCATCAAATAAAGGATGAAATAACTCAGTTTATGTATGATGTCATGATAACTCTTTTAGTAGAGGTGAATTTATCCTTGATGAATTTAGTTGGATTAAGATCTGATGGGGCTTTTACTATGACAGGTATCCGTAAAGTTTTATCTACTAAGCTTTGTCGAGATGCTCCTCAATTATTAGATATTCATTGCATAGCTCATCAAGAAGCATTAGCAGTAAATGATGCTTCATCTTATTTTCCAGAGCTATAATTTATTGACAAATTTGAAAACAAAATTTATTCATAGCTTGGAAAATATACTAAAAGACATGGAGCATTAAGAGATCTAATGGAGTCATTTCAAATTAGTCAGTTAGGGGTTTTGCAAATTCATCATTTAAGTGGCTCTCTAGAGGAAAGGTCATGGAAAGACTTCTCAAACTCATGCTTATTTTGTTAAAATAATGGGAGTTAGAGGATTAAGAAAAGTATGATTTGGAAAGAATTTTTCAATTACAATTTTGCATCCATTTACTTGTAAACATGATTATTGAGTTAAATAAGTTTAATACAAAGTTTCAAGATGATCGTGTTGACATTACTTCCACTAGCACTACCTTAGATATTATTATTGACACGCTTTGTATAAGATTTAAAAGAGACATATTTGGGGTAGGTACACTACATATTTCATATTTTTAAAATAGAGCACAAGGAGGAACTCTTGAATTTGCAGATGAAGTAGGTACAATACATAAACATCCATTGAGATTTGAGAGCTTGCCTAACTCATAAAGATCAGGGACACTAGATGATTGCATTTTATTTGGAAAAAAGTTTGATAATAAAAGTTATTGACTCTCTAGATACAAGGTTCACAGATTTACCTATATTTAATGCTGCTAAAATTTTCAATGCTCATATTGATTATGATGAGATGGATGATAGAGACCGTCAAACAAAAAGATGATTAACATGTTTATGTGAAAAAATTAGTGTTAGGAACTCACCTATTATAGAAACTATCAAATGTTTAGGTGAGATGGATGAATTTTTTTATACTATTTATAAATCATACCCCAAAAAATATATGTCTAGAGAATGGGATCTTTGTGGGGGTGAACCTCAATGGTTTGAAGAGTTTTCATGTTTAATGCAGCTATGAAAAACTATTCTTGTTATTCCAGTGAGCATGGAAGTATGTGAAAGAGTTTTTTCAAAGTTAAATAGGATAAAGAATGATGACTGATCTAGACTCTTTGAAAACATTGGATATGTTAATGTTTCTTTCCCTTTGTGCACCTCATACTCTAAATGAGGTAGATTGGAATGTTGTTTATGATGCATGGAAGCATATAAAAGCACAAAGGCATCTTCATCTAGACTAATAGATCCATCACTATAATAGTTTGGAATAGAAGAATAAAAGAAAACAAAAACATTGCAATAGTTCTAGTATCGGAAGAATTTTTTTTAATAGAAGTTGAAACTAGCCATTTTAATTTATTTTTAACATTTTGGAGACTTTTATAATATTTAAATATCAATTAAGACTATTTATAATCATTAATACAACATTTACATTTATATATGTTTTATTACTAGACTATGACCAGGTACTGCTAATTCCCTTCTTATTGGATTAGGTACAAATGAAACAAAAATGATATAGGTAAAAATAAAACCATGATGCCAATCTTCATCATGTTGTTAGTTTTAGTTGTATGCTCCAAGTTGGCTACTGCATTCCTAATTCCATCTCCAACCAATAGTTGGGGTGGGTAGGGATACCCACTGATGAATGGGCTCATGGAATGGGTCTTGGCATACAAACAAATTATCTTGAAATGAACTGACTGGATATGTAAATCATGAAGATTTGAATTGATATTGTAAGTGTAACATTGCATAGTTAGATTTTCTTCAATCCAATTTTGTGAATTAAATGTTTTCTTTTAGCTTGTCCTTGGAAAATCGTAGTACAATTGATTTGTATAAAGTAAGATGTTATAAATTATGATTGTTGTATCCTTTTGGGTGATTGCTATAATATCATTAAAGTGAGATTGGTCACACACACACACACACACACACACACACACACACACACACACACACACACACACACACACACACACATTATGATATTGGTAATTATAGTGAGATTGGTTTTATATATTTATAATACTAATTCAATAAGAAGGGCATTAACAGTACTTGTTCATAGTCCAATAATAAAACATATATAAATGTAAATGTTGTATTAATGATTGGTTTTATAATTTACTGTGAGAATTGAGATTAGTAATTTACACTCAGGAAGGTGAAGGAATTGTGGACAACCAAGTTACAACTACCCATTCCATGTTCCATGAAATTCCATCAATGGCATTTATGTGACATGAAATTCCTAGTCACAATTTTTTTTAAAACTTTAAGTTATTTTAAAAAAAATTGGCTAATACATTTTGCTAAAACTTGTAGTTATAACTTGTCTATATATATATATATATATATATATATATATATATATATATAGTTTTATGAGACCAATCTCACTTTAAATATATATTGTTTCATTTTTATGTATATGTATAAGGCTAAGACTTTTAGAATATTTAATTTAATACTATTTTACTTTATTTTTGACATTTTAGAGACTTTCAAAATATTTAAATATTATTTATAATCATTAATATAATATTTACAATCATATATGTTTTATTACTAGAATACGAACAAGTACTCTTAGAGTAATAGGTTATTTACTTAATTAATTTAATCATATTGATTAATTAATTAAGTCACCTTTACTTTATTTCACTTAAGCTAAACTTAGGCACTTCAATAATTTATTATTAATCGTAAGGTTCTCACTTTTAGGGTTTCGATCTTCTTTTATAAGGATTGATCTTATTGTAATTATTAATTCCAGTTATTGCATATTTTACTTCAGGGTTGCAGAGAACTATTATTATGCCTCTTGATCTCTTTTATGTGACATGTTATTTGCTTGCAAGGTGTTTACTGGGATCTATGAGGTTGGTTTATCAACTTCAACATGGTATCAGAGCTTTAGATCTATAGCTTCTTATTCTTTTTTTGAGGGATCTTACCTTAAATCAATATTCAAGTGCATCTTGAGTCAATTTGAACCTCACCATTGCATCCATAAGGTTCAAAATAGTCAAGATTGACCTTTGTTTTGTCAATTTTGGTTATACGGTGCCCGATCTATGAAGGTTTGAAGTTTGAGAGGGTTTCCAGGTCTAGAGGGTATTCACAATTTTGGAGTGTTTTCAGCCCAAATGGACCTCACCATTGCATTCAAAGCACCTAAAAACACTAAAATCAACTGTAAAATCATCAAAATTAGACACAATGACTCTAGGAGGCAAATTTTTTTTCATTTCTAGGTCGTACAACCACATGAAATCCAAGAAAAAAAATAGTGTGCACAGGGGTTGCCATCAATTAACCACTAGCGGTTAGCATAACCCCTTTTGGAGCAGTTTTGGTATTTTGGCCATAAATTTTGCATATGAAATCAGATTTTAGAAAATAAAATATCTTCAGAAAGCTGGTTCTGAGACCGATCCAGTGGTGTAGGTATTTTTTATTAGTTTTGATTTTTTTCTAAATTTATTATCAGTCAATGTTAGATCTTAGTTTTTGTACTTTTGGAGGCATAACTTTTGCATACGGACTCCATTTTTTTTGAAAATGAATAGGCGTTGGAAAGGTCTTTCAGTGATCTTTCTAGATATGTATATTTTTTCATCACAAAATTTACTAATATTCTTTATTCAATTTGTTGGTTTTATGGATTTTATTTGATATTTTAGGCATGTTGGCACCTAGAGAAGTTCTGTTTGTTTTGTTGGGCTTCATTTATCAGCATTAATACATATTCTGATGTTGATCTCTGATCTAATTTATTTGAGGAGATATCATGGTTTTTTCTATATGTGGTCCTTTTTAGACATTGTGAGCTTCCATTAGAAGCACTTCTTATATGTAAACACATTGAAATAAAGTGCCTCAACATTATACATGTATTGTTGAGATCTTGGACATCATTTTAAGGCTTATTGTACTTGCACTATGATATAAAGTGCCATGGGGGGTTGATGTTTTCTTTTTATTTTTCCATCACACTTTTGTCATGCATGTGTGCCTTGGTTTGCACACCCTTTTATTTGCTGGTACTTTCATGTTTTCACATTTAGATATTTTTGTTTCTTCTACATGCACTTCTTGATTTCACACATTTTAGTGTACCTATCATGGCTCTGCCTTGTCTACATTATGGGGGGGTTTCTACTGTTGGTGATAATGCTTCCTTGGTTTCACATTGGAGTGAGTTATGTATCTAGTATTTATTCCTATATACGAGGTAGATGTAACGGTACATCAGTGGCTAGTTACCCATGCATTTTGGTGATATGGAACATTTACCATATGGACACTTGTGCATTCCTTTTATGGAGGCAACATTCTATTTTCACTTGATCAGTTCTTTAGACTTTTGGTACACATGCCATTTATATCTTCAAGTTCTAAATGTTTTACCTTTGTTTACCATCTGATTCGAGTAGTGTCATTGGGGGCACTCATATAGATTCTTTTCTTCTTGATCTTGATCTTTATCTTTTTTTGGAGGAGGTTCTTCTTTCAACACTATAGCAGCCAGTCTTCGATAGTGTTTGTAGCTTATTCATGCTTTAGTGGAGTTCTTCATGTTCCTATTCTTTTGTGACATCTTTTGTGGAGGCTTCTTAGTCCTGCACTCTTTCTCTCTCTCTCTCTTGTCGGGAGGTTTGTTCTCTTTTTTGGAGAGGAGTTTTTCCCACATGGTTTTCTCCTTTTTTCTATTTATGAGAGACTCTTTTGTACATGGGTACCTCATCAGGTTTAGTTGTCAAGAACCATCATTGCTTTCATGCATTTTGTCCTTAGTTTTTTAGCTTCTCCCTAAGTTCATCTTAAGGGGGAGTGTTAGAGTAATAGGTTGTTTACTTAATTAATTTAATCATATTAATTAATTAATTAAATCACCTTTACTTTATTTCACTTAAGCTAAACTTAGGCACTTTAATAATTTATTATTAATCGCAAGGTTCTCACTTTTAGGGTTTTGATCTCCTTTTATAAGGATTGATCTTATTGCAATTATTAATTTTGGTTATTTCATATTTTTCTTCAAGTTTGTAGAGCACCATTATTGTGCCTCTTGATCTCTTTTATGTGACAGGTTATTTGCTTGCAGGTGTTCATTGGGATCTGTGAGGTTGGTTTATCAACTTCAACAGGTACTACTAATGCCCTTATTGTTGGATTGGGTGTAGATGTAACAATAATAAGTTAGGTTGGTCTTGGAAGTTTTTTGTGTAGTGGCAAAGGTGGTGTATATAGGTAAAAATAAAAGCATGATGCCATTTTGCATCATATTGTTAGTTTTAGTTATATGCTCCAAGTTGGCTACTAAATTCCTACTTATATCTCCAACTGATGGTTGGGGTGGGTAGGGATACCCCTTAATGGATGGGCTCAATAGGTTAATGAACTGGGTCTTTGCATACGAAGGAATTATCATGAAATAAATTAGCAGGATATGGAAGTTATGAATATTCAAGTTGATATTCTAAGTGTAACATTGCATAGTTAGAATTTATTCAACCTAGTTATGTGATTTAAATGTTTTCTTTTAGCTCATCCTTCGAAAATAGAAGTATATTTGATTTTTATAAAGTAAGATGTTATGAATTATGATTATTGTACCCTTTTGGGTGAATGCTATAATATTATTGAATAAATTCTAAAGGTTGCATTTCCAAAATTTTGTTAAGTATTTTATTTTTGTGTGTTTGAATCATTCTCCAACAAATTAAAATTGAAGCTTCTCTAGTTCATACTTTTAATGACATGAATACTAAATTTACACTTGTCAATCGAAAGGCAACTAGTTTTTACAACTTTTCATCACCAAAGTACTGGATGCATAAACACCCTTCATATTGAAATTAAGGCCAGCCCTTCAAATTTGACCATTGGTCATAACCCATTCTTAGAGGACTATTAGCTTTCTTAGTTTGTATATACTTCCCGAAGTTTCAATTAAGGGGGGGAGAGGGGGGTATTGGTGCATTATTATAGATGCACTAATATTAAGTTAACTTATGAAATTAGTTTTTCCACTAAGTATACTTAGTGAGTGCACATGTTTAGAGGAGCTTGCATTTAATGCTTAGTCACCTCACATGTGCTACCAACTTTTTTGGAATCCACCTTTGGTGGAAGCCACTTTTAGTGGAAGAAATATGAAAATAAGATATATATATATATATATTATTTATAACTATACATACCCTCTCCTCTATTTACATTGTGATAATAATAAGACACTTCTACAATTCTATTCTAGAGATATTACACATTGTTAAAATATGCAAAAAATTATGCACCAATAGAAGAGCTAGTTGAAAATATGGCCCATTTCTATGGAATTAGAAGCAATAGGAGGTATTTTACATTCTCAAGGAGAAGCTCACGAGAGTGCCAATTTTATAATATTTATATTGGAACACTTCATTCCATGTCCATGTTGACACAACAGGAACAACTACTGGAACCATTTTGGCAAAACTGGGGGATGATACATTTTATCATTCTATACACAATAACTAAGCACGAAGTGCTTGTGATGGTCTTTGTAGTTGAAATTTTTCACTAAGTTAATTTCTAGTCATGCCATTTTTATTCTTCATGGACCATGAAGCCCTCAAATATATTGTTAACAAACCAATCTTTCATAGGATTTTTTCAGTGGATCATTTTATTTTGATAATTTCAATTGTCAAAAATTATTAAACCAAGTAAATAAAATTATATCCCAGATAATCTATACTAAATTACCAAAAAAGATGTGTAAAATATAGAGGATGGTATACCAGATGCCCAATTGTATAAAAAATAGTGCATACATGGCGATATCACTGATATTAATGTATTCATCACTTCATGTATTATTGTAAGTGATTGAAAAGTAAAGGAAAGAAACAATTGGATATCTATGTAGCACCTTACCAATTAATTGGTGCATAGCTTAACAAGCTAGGGTGGGATGAGGTTTTACAACACTGCATTTTGGAGCATGAACGTGATAACATTTTGCATGAGGGGGATGAATGGGTTTTAGGTGGTCATTATGCTGGTGAGTCCACTTGAAGGAATATTTTATTTTTTACCCTATGGTGGCAAACAATATTAAAGGGCACGAAATAGTGTGAGCAAAAATGTGATGCATTTCAATGAGTTCGTAAGCCCAACTACCGTGATGAGATCCCAATGATTCCTATCACTAATCAAGATTTGATTGAGAATTATATGATTGATTTTATGGGACCCATCTCCCTAACCATGTATATAACTAGTGCATGTTATATTATCACCATAAAAAACTACTAAAAAATATGGCAGAAGCAATGCCAACCAATTTTTTTATTGTAATGACAATGAAATGCTTATTTTGGGAAAATATTATTAGTTGTTATGGATGACCCTTGAGATTAACTACTGATCATAATACACACTCTATAAATGTAAATGTGAACATTTTATTAGCTAAGTTCATGGTTTTTCACCATAGAAACTATCCTTATCATCTCTAGGCACATGGCATTGTTAAATATCTTAATAAGATCATTGGTCAAACATTGACAAATATTTGTAATATGTGGCACAAGGACTAGGATGATCACATTTTTATAGTATTATGGAAATATTGTACCACTTATAAATGCCTGAAAAAATATACACTTGTCCATCTAGTATTTCAGATGGAAGTAATTTTTCCCATGGAAAATTTTGTACACTCTCTATGTATTTTGCATAATGATTGATTAGATGATAAGGAGTATGTTGATGCTCACCTTGAAGAGATCATGAAGATCAATGAAAAACACACTATATAAATATAAATTCAATTAGGATAGAAGGATAGACAAAAGGTCAGGAATGACAATCACATTAAAAGGAAAATCTGGTAAAATGGTACACACGTTCTAGTATATGATTCCAAATATGCTGATCATACATGAAAGCTCTAAACTCTCTAGATAGGACCATATATGATTCATGATAATTTGGAAATTGGTGCATCCAAGTTGCACACACTAGATGGTGAAATAATCCTTAGGTATTTCAATAGAAGTAGGCTCAAGCCTTATAATATGTAACTTATAACTGAGCCACTCATAAATAAGGCATATGCCATAATATATTTTAGTGTTTGTGTTAGTTTATACTTTTTAGTTTGATTCGTGTTATTTTTCACATTTTAAAAATAAGTGTATAATGCTTTTCTTATGCCATTAGAGTAGTAATAAACTAGACAACCTTGTAAGCCCAGTCAAATTAGTGAATCAAGGGGTTTCCTTGAGATCCCTACGCTAGACCGATAAGTGCTTTTGGAGAGTGCTGTCATGTAACTTTGTTTATAAATATTGTACCTCTTCACTTTATCTTTTAGATTTGTATGTTAATATTTTCTATACTTTCAAGTTTTTAAGCATAATTCTCATGTGCATAGATAACATTTAGTCCCACAATAACAACACCATTGCACATCACGTATGATTTCCCACAAGCAATTCTCTTTGAATCTTCCTGTTGCACAAGGTACTTGTTTCACCCATGTAGATAAATAAAAGGGATATTTTCAACTCGATATAGGCCCATCATAGATGAGGTTGAAGCACTAGAGGACCTACTGCATATCTAGTGTGGGGTAGGTTACACAAGGTGAAATAAAGCTAAGATGAGTAAGTGAAAGAAATAAAATCTTTTATGACATGCATGAATATTGACCAATTATCTAGACATGTGAGATATGTGGTGTATGGGAGCGTTAATCAGAAGAGATATGTGTTGCACCCAAAAAATAAGGAAGAGGTAAATGCATAGGTCATGCCTAAAAGGCATTTTTCAAGATATGATAAGGTTTGACATCACTAGTAGTAAATACAAGGGTACAAAATCATCTATAATGACTATATAATAGTACAAGTTGTGCTATTAGGGGAATTCAAATGTCGATAGGCATTATAAATTAATCATCACACGCTAATTTGATTTCTTGTTTCTATCAAAATATTTGGATTTGAACAAGTGCAGAGTAAGCAAAAAGTTATAAAACAATTGAATTCACTTTAGGTTTGGTAGAATTAAGGTTTCTAAGACTAAAATTCAAATCTACAGGAGGTCATATAACATTTAAAAGTAGAATTTAGGTAAAAGAACAAGGAGGATAATTTGAAAGAAAAGAGGGTTGAAGAGTAGGGAGTTCTCCATTAAAGCACAATGAAGCTCAGAGTTGAGTTGGGAATCTAGGATTATAGTAGAAGAATTTTAACAGTGTGAAATGATTAGGGGGTTCATTGGGATAAATAGGCCAAGGGTATGCTAGAGAGGATTTTGAACCATAATAATGGTGAAGAATAAGGCCAAGGGTTCCATAGGGCCAAAAGTCAAGTAGCCATAAAAGCACACATTTTGCAGACCCACCAGAAGGAAACTTGATCATTATTAAAAAATGATTGAAGAATAATTGCAGGGGAATGTTAAAGAGGTGTGAATAGAATTTGTAGATAAGCAATATCTAGACTCATGTTTGTGCTGAGAGGTATGTGATTCAAATTTTTCATAATTTAAGATAGACAACCAAAACTATCATAGAGGGGAAAATGAAATAGATTTGAAGAATGATTGCATAGTGGAGAGCGGGAAGGTAGTCATGAATGGGATGATGATATATGATGCCCATATCAAAGTAATACTTGAGAAATAGGGGTTATTGAAATTATCTGAGATACCCTATTATGGCCAACTTGATACATTGGTTCCTCTTATCATGCATCCATGAGGACATATTTTGTTTCACCTGACAACAAATGAAAATGTCTCCAAAGCACATAAACAAGTCCATAAGACTACCATGCTCTAGTGAAGACATAAACGTTTTGTTCACTGATCACCAAGAAGTGGAAAGAGTGGCCAAGTCATTAAAGTATAAAAATGATAAATTTACCTTATCAATTGAAAATATTGAAGACCATTTTCTAAGTTGATTTTAAAAGAGCAATTAGAGTTTGAAGTAAAGGGAAGGAAAATGGAGATTTGTGTGTTCAATATTGAGATAGTACCGACATAGTATGTGCATTATTGATCACCACAGGTGTCTAAGCTTTTTTGGTAATGTTATCATAGGTTTTGAGGCCTCGTTTCCTAATCTAGAGCATCACATACCTAATACAAAGCATTTTCAAAGACTGTAGTGAATAATATAAATAATAAATTAGTTAAGTGTATCTTTTCCGTCTTTACTTTGTCAAGACTCATTTCCGTGTGCTCCCAATTCTACAAGGCTTCGGCGAAATCTTTTAAGAAAAAAACGAAAAAAAAAAAAAAAAAAAAACTTAAACTTTTCGAAAACAAATCCAAAAAAAATTTGTCGATCGAACAAAGGCTTCATAGATTGCACGAAAACATTTTTTTATAGGTCCATGTGAAGGCAGGTTATTATAATATACTGAAACAAATTTCTGGAAAAATTATTTCGGATCATTCTCTTATCACATGAAAGAATATGGTATTTTGTAAACTTTTTTTTTTAAATTTCCAAAAGTTAGGTGTGAAGAACTCTCATATCAAGTAATTGGAAGAATTAAAAATTAAATGAAGTAAATTAAAATAGTTTGATAATAAAATAAAAATATTAATTTATTTTAATATTAATTATGGTGATATAATTAAAGCTATTGTTTTAAAGTACTAAAGAAATAACAATTGATAAAAATATAAAAATCTAGAATAATTAATTGTATATTTAGAAGTTCAATAATTAAAAAATATAAAATAAAAATTATATAATATAAAAATTTGACAATTATTAAATGTTAAGATTTTTTTTGGAAACATGATATTTTTCTATATATTTATTCAAAAAGGAGGTAAAGGATTCATATGATGATAAAGTGGAACACATAAATAAATTGTTGAGGAGAAATTAGAATTTGAAGAAAAAGTGTAACGAAATTAGAGAATTTGACAATAAGAAAGAGAAGAGAGGACATGAAAGGATAGCGCTTGAAATGTACTGATGATCGCGATGACATGTCAAAATAGAGAAAAGAAGGGAAATTAAAAAAAAATCTTAAATTCAAGTAAATGTTCTTTATTTAAGTTGATGATTGGACCCCATTAGTGGTTTAAGTCTAGACCGCCATCTCTATTCATGTTATTATCATACTTGTAAATTTCTATACCTTCTCTTAGCCCAAATTTGAATTAGTGGTCTCCAATGGCGAGAACCTTGGTGTTCTCAAAACAAATATGATAGCAAGTTTTGAAAAAATGTTCTACTAACGCTGATTTGACCACTATTGTTTGTTAATATCTGTAACATGTTCATTGATTCTCGTGTTGATAGAGCGATCCATCTCCCCATTATATGACAACCCACATGAGCAATGAATTTTATACACTCCGATTCTCAGAGATGGTTCTAATTTATTTTTGGATGACTTGACCAACCTTATGAGCTTTCTATGAGAGAGAAAAGTAGGGTGGATGTTCTTATTCTTTAAAAAAATTGTAATTTATTTAAAAATTCCCTCAACATATGGGAGGGAAGTTTATGGTCAATGAAGGTTGTTAAAATTAAATTTAGGTTTAGTAAGAAACTTCCTGATTGACTTAAAGGCTTTGGTAATCTGTTTTCATCTGTAACCATTCAATTTGAAAACTTCAGTTAAATGTTTAAACTCATCTTCTAAATGTTCATCATCAAATATCCTTAAAGCTCTTGTGGCAAGGGCTTTAATGACCCCCCATTTTTTAGAAGGATAATGGTGAGAATTCACACAGAGATAGAGATTAGTGTGGGTAGGTGTTAGCCAAAATTTGGCTACCGTGAATGAGGATCATTCAAAACTTTGATGAACTTGATCTTAACTTTGTTGATAACCATTATGAAGATCTTGTGCTAGTCATTAATGATCTAGTTGATGGGTAATGTGTCTTCCTTAGTAGCTTACAAGGTCATTTAGGATTATCTAGTTGGTAGCTGAGTTAGGTCATTTTGTCTTGTCATCAAATGGTCAATTTTTATGGTCTTCATTATGTGTTTAGCATTGTGTAAGGTAAGTTTGAAAAAGTTAAGGTAAATGAGAAATCAAGTCAATGTGGAGGCATTCCCAAGGATACAAGGTGGTAACCCTACAAGGAACAAACATGTCTTAAAGCTGGTCGAATTTGTCAAAGAAGTAAACTAGTAAGTTAATTACACTATTTTTTAAAGTAATTTGGAGATTTTAAGGTAATTCTAACAAGATTAAGGTATTTTGCTACTTTAGTATCTTTGTGCTTTCCAATGTTGAAGATGAAACTTACTAGTAAATGGCAAATATAAAGGTTTTGTCCTTGCATAAGAGATGTTTTAAGTCATCTAACACCTATATGATGACATCATGTTGTAATTGACTATACACATCCTCCAAATGTCCTAGATAACTAATTTTTAACATTGGACTTCTCTTTATAACTACCATTTATCATTTTGCAATGCACAAATGAAGAGTTTTTGAGAGAGATCTAGGAAAATAAGGGTATGAAATGTTTTGAAAACCTTTTCCATGTTCGTATAGGTTAGGCAAAGGTTAAGAGTCACTTAGTTCACCATATTCAACAGTTCTATATGGCAGAACAGTTAGAATCTTAAGGAAAGCATACTTTTTTAGATATTTTGCAACGGGTTTCTGATGGTTAGCAAGGTAAAAAATCTCACACAGGTCCCTATGGTCTTCTTAGATCTAAAACCATGTAAAAAATAGATGTGAAAAGTTAAACTGTTTAAAAACCCACTTCATTTCTACATCAGTCCTCTTGGTAGCTCAAGATAGGCAACATGTTTTCACGTAGTACTTTGAGGAGAGATAGAAATTTGGAGTCCAAGATCTTGGTTGTATAACGGGAACCTAATTCCCTTACACTTTGTTCCATTGGTTGTCTTTTTAATCTCTTTGAATTTATGAATAATCATTAAGAAGTTAAGGGGCATAAAATAAGCTTCAAATCCCACAAGCTTGATTTTAGATGTTTTCTAGGCATTGTGGGGATCATTGGTGAAAATTATTGATTTTTTGACATTGTGAAATTCTCCATCAACTCCCTCACACCATTTTCTAGTATTTTGTTCACACGTGCTACCATCAAGAAGTATGCAACCTCTATTTGAGTGATTTTTATATTGGAGGAGAACCTACATGCATGATTTTATTAATCTAAACATTTGTTCAAAATTCACCTTTAAGAAACTTATTTTAACCTATCACTCTTCCTAGAATCCTCATTAGAATATTTCCAAGCATACAAAGAGTTAAAATAGTGAAGTGGAAAAGAAGATCATCTATTAAAAAGAGTTGTGCAGGTTACAGTCCAAGACAACCCCTGTTGAGGTCATGGAGATGTAAACAAAGATTTTATGATGCATAGAGAGATATATTATGGGTTTTATAATCTTATCACTTCCTTTTCCATCTTTAACCTGCATTCATCACATAAATTAGTCTTCTTGAGCCATGGCATGCTTCTAATGCTAGTACCAAGAAGGTGAGCTTGAAGGGACAAGTATGTGAAAGATGAAAGAGATAAAGAAGGAATGGATTGATTAAAATATTTTTATTAGGGTCTTGTTGTGATATAGAATCATGGTCCACTAATCTCTTTATTGTAAGGGTGCACTAGGCTTATTGAGAACCGTGTTGGCTAAGTAGGACTATGTGAGTCCAAGGGAGAGATTATGAAGGTCTTGAGAATATTTTCCCCATGGAATGAGATAAAAAGATCTTAGGATTATGTTATATTACTCTAATATTTCATAATAATTCAATTAGGATAAATAAAGAGCAAACCACATAGAAAAAGAAGGTTTTTAGGACTAAAAGGCAACCCACAGGCTTGTCAACAGGCAAAAGGCAAAAAACATGTTTGTGTTCATAGTTGGAGGGTCTTAGAGGATGGTAAGGTTAAAGAAGCCAAGGTGAATGAAGGTTAATATATAGAAGCACCTCCATATTTTTTTAATCTTTGATAAATCTATAGTTGGTGACTTACAGTTAAGAGAACCCAAATGACTACCTACAGCCTTTATGGGTAGTGTCTTCAAATGCCATGTCAAGAAGGTGAAAGGGAAGTTTGGAAGGTCTATAGAGAATATATATGAATCATAATACAAACATATAAAACTTATCATATCATTAAATTTCCACATGAATAATATAACCTTCATATTTGCTAAGAGGCCTAAATACAAACCTACAGGCCTATGTCAAGCAAAAATGAGGAAAGGCGCATGTATAAGGTGAAATTGAATGTCAAGAGGTTTGTAGGGAGGTTATGAGGAAAATGAATTGATTTACCAAAATTTTTAAAATATCATCAAAGTGGCTAAGTGACAATAATGAAAAATGTCTACATCAAACTTACAGTTAGCAACCTAAAATATCACCTACAAGCATGTTTAGGAAGATGGAAGAGAAGGTGGGTTGTTATTTGAAACCTTGAGGTCAAAAATAGTGGAAAATAATAGATAAATTTCATGATAAATGTTAAAAATATTTTCATTGTGTTTTCAAGTGATTGAATGTTGTGAAAGGTATCAAGAAGTTTTGTTAAGCTTAGAAGGCCTAATGACCACACACAGGCCTGGATGTAAAACCTAAAGAAAGTTTATTGTGTAAAATGAGTTTGGGGATTTAATAATTTAATAAGGTGGATAATACCTTAATATATTAACCTAAAATATTTTAACTCCTTTTAGGAGAAATGAAAAGGCAAACATAGGTAATTAGGGTCATTTGCACTAAATTGCCATTAAACCCTGACTATGAGCTAACACAGGTTATAGTGAGTTGGAAAAGTGAAATGGTGAAGATAACCACTTTAAAATCTCATATGAAGTTTAAAAAACCTCAAGTAGGTGTTTGTGACCATAATCAAGCAATTTTATTCTTTATTCAAGTAAATCACTCTCTCAACCTTCTCAACCTTCTCAACAGGCCTAAACAACCATGAAAGTCAACTTTGCTCACGTGTGAAGTATAAGGAGAAGGTGCATGGGACCATAAAATAATTTTGGAAGGTATAAGTGGTTGTATACATGAAATTTATAGCATTTTTTCATATGTTAAGGCCCATAGGTTAATGAACCATCGTTAAGAAGGTTGCACACTCCTAAACACTACTTAAACCCTCTAAAGAGACCTGATGGATAAGATTGACTTCCTAAGTGTTTCAAATGGACTGAAATGGTATAGTTAAACCATTGAATGATCTATACACACCCATAGGAATTTTTTAGATTCACTTGCTAAAACTTTCAAGGTAATATGGTAAATAATTTGGCCTAAGAATGAATGTTACATGCCTAAAAATACAGTTTTTGAGGGTTTCTCATGAGGTTTGACCAAGTGAGACCTAGTATAGTTCCTTGGAACCATATATGACCTATAAAATTCAAGGGAAAAATATTCTAGATAATCATGAAGATGGTTTCCAATGACTTCAACACCATCAATTAGTTTTAAGACACCTAAGGGTAAGTAAACATGTTATCAAGGGTTCTTATTAGACCTAATGCACCTGTACCTCAATATTAAAGATGTTTTTGAGCATGAAAATAGGTATAATTACTCCCTAAAAGGTATTTAATACGTATTCAATTTGTGATAGCAGTCTTCAAGCAAGGAACTAGGCCAAGGATGGAAAAACAAACTTGTTTTTATGGTCTCCACTTGAACCAAACAAGTCTCTCAATCAAATTATAGGTTCTACCAATTTGAAGACACTTGAACCTTAATCCTTAGCTTCAACAGGATGAGAAAGGCATGGAATTTTCCTAGGATGGCATTAGAGAGCTCAAGAAGCATGATCAAGAGTGAAACATGGAAAAACATGGACTTGTAAGTCCTTCTATACCAAGAATGGACAGTTTCAAATGAGGTTGATGAGTCATGCTAGAAGGTAAAGAGTCATTCCATACCACCCTTGATGAGGGACAAGATCACATCAGGTTGACACTTATGAGAAATATTCTATTGGACTACCCTTTGAAAATTTCTTGCTTGTAACTTGTTCCGTATGAGATGACACTTGTCTATACATCTCCAATGCCCCTTCTATTTCTCCTTCTCACATTCTTCTATATATGTTACCTTGAATGGCTTGTTATGGATCCTTTGGCTAAGTATGGTGAATCCTTTCTCAACTAAACACTTGTACTATGCCTTTGAATGTTTCATAAATATTATCCTTAAATTTTCAAATGCTTGAAATTAGTATACTTATGTGATGGTTGATGAATGCTATTAGTAGTGCTTTCACTCTCTCTCTCATTTGTCCTCTCCTACCTTTTTTAAAATGTATTATCTTCTTGTAGGTCACATGGTGATTTTAGATGGCCTTGCATAGTATAAAATTGGATTTAAGTCATTAGTGTCCTTTTTAGATATCTTGATTATCCTTTCTATTTAAAACATGATCTATGCCCTCCATGTTTAAACAGTCATGCTTGAATGTCCTTGTTGAGTAGTGTGATCAGATTCATACCTAGTCATGTTCTTAGTTTATTATGGTCAAGTGGAGGATGTTGATTTGGCATATCACCTCCCTAGTTTATTTTACTTTAAGTTTCTCTCTCCCTTTTTCCTTGCAAGCAATAGGTCTAATAGTAGTTTAAGGGTGCTAACATCAAGGGAGCTAACCCTATCTAGAGATTTAATTCATTTATTAGGCCACCCATTGCCTAAAGGTATTTCCATGCTATCACTTAAGTGAAGAGGCTTGAACAACCTCCTAAAGGATGACACTTTTGATGATAATACTTCTGACATGCCTAGTGGGACAACATTGCATCCCATTGAAGAGTTCATATCAATGCTCTTCAACATATTAGGCTTTAGAGGCATGAACACAAGCATCAATGGTGACTCCAAGTGAATATCAACTGTTATAAGTAATCCAAGTGTTTGAAAATAAAAAATTGGTATGTATTATCATCATTATTTTGGTCAAAATACATACTCTAAGCCTTGGCATTCTTCATATCAGATTGATGGCATTCATGACTTCACCCAAAGTAACTCTCAAATAGTAGCATGTCAACCTCACCAAGGTTATCAAAATACTTACATGCCCTCTCATAATCCAAATAAACCTCTTTGGTATCCCACTTGTCCATCTATTCAACCTTATCAAAGTCATATTGCTTCTACTCTAACCTTCTTAGACTTTAAACAAACCCTTTTAAGCCTTAAAATGCAAATGAGGAAGATTGATAAAGAGAAGGAACTTGGTCTAACTGTTTATAATCCTTCCATTTAGAATGAAAACATTCAAATGATGAGGGATTTAGTGCATTCTCTTAAGTCTAGGTGGGCAGATATTGAGAGAAGCAATCAACATATGCCAATTGATGAGGTACTAGAAATAAGAAGTTTGATTCAATGTATGGAAAATAGATAAACAATTGAAGAGAGGCAAAAAATGCAATAATTTTAGCTTTATATGCCTCCTAATCCACATCAACATTATTTTTATCCAAACATAGCCTCCTAAGTTGGAAGAACCCTCTATCAAGTTTCCAGCAAACCAATTATGTCTCTTACCCTCCCACCCCTCCTTTTGTGAAGGAAAACTAGTTGCATTGAGGGTGGGATTTGAGCATTTAATTAAGAAGGAGAGATTGCCAAGAAAGAATGATGAGGTGGCTATATTTGAGAAGTAAAATTTTGTAGCAATAAGTGAATCTCGATAAGGCTATGAAGAGAGTGATTCTAGTGTATATGATAAAGAGATTGTCATTGGCAGCCCCCTTAGTGGAGAGGAAAACAAATCAACTCTAAAAGATGATTAAAGCTCTCTACTTTATAGCCAATGATTAGAAGACCTTCAATATGTCATAAATGATCAAGTGGATTAGATTGGTTCGTATGGATTTGAGGTTGATGAATAAGAGGACAAATTAGGCTTGACACCAAATAAACATTATGAATTAGACCTTGACTAGGAAAATGAGCTTCCATTCTTCATGGATGAAAAAGAAGACCAATCTAGTTGTTATAGATTGATTCTTGATGAAGAGAAATGTGACTATGTAATAGTTGATTAGGTTGCAACTGAACATGAGGTAAGTCTTCTTGAAGATACATTAGCTATTAGCCTTGTTGAAACTCATGGGAAAAAGATAGAACTTATAGAAGACAACTTTCAGTCATGTCATGAGTCTATTTAAGAATTTGAAGCATTTGATAGAAAGGTTGAAATTGAACTTGGCATGCTTTCAAGTAGCCAAGAAGAAGCTACCTTTTGGGAATAACTAGAAATTTTTTGCTCTAGTTTGGACAGTGAACCTACATCTCATGAGAAGAGTGATAATATTGTTGTCTTGGTCAATGAGCATGATGGAGACATGCATGAGAAGGCTCTTGAAGAGAACACCATGGTTGATGATCTTGTTTAGTCTCATGAATAGGTTCAAGGAGGTCTTGAGGACATGTGGAAGTCCTAATTAGACATGTTCAAGGAATTTGAAGAGCTTGGTAGGTTATCACCTCAAGTAGAACAAGATAAAGTTGAAGATGAAAAGTACAAAGTTCCTAACTCTCCAACAAATCCTATTAGTCATCACCAAGAAGTTCAAATCCAATATGTATTAAGATATGATGAATATGACACTCTTCAAGATGAGTAAGAGATGGAATTTAAAGATCCAATAGAAGATAAAGCTGAGAATTTTGTTGCCTTTATGAATCAAACCATGGTCACTTTGGATGTCTCTCACATTTCAAAAGATAGACAATAGTATGAGGTAAGAATTTAAGATCAAGATGAATTTATCTTTGTTGGAGACATGTTTGCTATTTTAGACCCATATAAGGTCAAACCAAAGAAGGTGGTTGTTAAGAAAGGAGTTGGTTAAGCAAGAAAAAAACATGACCAACAACTTACACATCATCCTTGTTCATCACATGAAGTTGATTTAAAGAGTTTTTCTTTTGATCTAGGAGGATTAGTTTCGATAGGTTAGTTGTACATAGTAGTTCTTGTCTTGTTTTTTCTCTAAGAGCTTCTTAGCATAGGTGTTTGTCTTAGTATTTTTTTACTTTGGTGTGTTTATTTCTTTATTTTTTGTGTTATTGGAGTCCTATTAACTATTTCAATCATTTCAAGAGGCTTGCAGTCAAGTGTCAAGATCAAGTCATGTTTTATGTTAAAGTGGGATGAATCCATAGCCCAATAGAAGGACTAGGAAACTAATCTAAGGTGCATAGTAGGCATGCAATCCTAGGAGGTGACCAAATATTTTAGCCAAATTTGACTACCATGAATGAGTATCATTCGAAACATTGATGAAATTGATCTTAGATTTATTGATAGCCATTATGAAGGTCTTGTGATAGTCATTAAAGATCTAGTTGATGGGTAGTGTGTCTTCCTTAGCAACTTACAAGGTCATTTAAGATGGTCTAGTTGGTCGCTGAGTTAGGTAATTTTGTCTTATCATCAAATGGTCACTTTTTATGGTCTTTATTATGTGTTTATAATTTTTTAAGGTAAGTTTGACAAAGTTAATATAAATGGGAAATCAAGTCAATGTGGAGGCATGCCTAAGGACATAAGTTGGTAACCCTGCAAGGAATAAACATGGCTTAAATCTAGTCAAACTGGTCAAAGAAGCAAACTAGTGAGTTAATTACATTGTTGTTTAAAGCAATTTAGAGATTTTAATGTAATTTTGACAAGATTAAGTTATTTTTTTACTTTAGTCTCTTTGTGATTTCCAATTTTATAGATGACACTTACTAGTAAAGGGAAAATAAAAAAGTTTGGTCTTTGCATAATATATATTTTAAGTCATTTAACACCTATATGATGACATCATACTCTACCTGACCATACACATCCTCTAAATGTCCTATATAACTAATTTCTAATGTCAGACTTCTCTTTATAACTATAATTTATCATTTTCCAAAGTAAAAATGAAGAGTTTTTGAGAGAGTTGTAGGAAAATAAGGGTATGAAACATTTTATCAACCTCTTCCACATTTGTATAGGTTAGGGGATGGTGAAAAGTCACGTAGTTCACCATCTCTAACAGTTCTAAAGGGTAAAACAATCAGAATCTTGAGGAAATCATGGATTTGGAGGTCATGTGCAAAGGGTTTCTAATGGTTGGCAATGTAAAAAATCTCCCAGAGGTCCCCATGGTATTCTTAGACCCAAATCCATGAAAAAATGGAGTTATAAAGCCAAATAGTGCAAAAACCCACTTCATTTCTCCATCGATCTTCTTGCTAGCTCAAGACAAGCAACATGTTTTCACTTGGTACTTTGAGGAGAGAGAGTTTTTGAGTCCAAGATATTGGCCATAGGAGGGGACCCTAATTCCATTCCAATTTTTTCCATTGGTTGTCTGGTTATGCCCCTTAATTTTATGAACAATTATTAAGAAGTTAAGGCACAGAAAAGAAGCTTCAAATCCCACAAGCTTGGTTTTAGATGTTTTCAAGGCATTCTGGTGATCACTGGTGAAAATGAATGATTGTGTGACATCATGAAAGGATCCATAATATCCCTCACACCATTTTCCAATATTTTTTTCATATGTGCTAGCATCAATAAGCATGTAACTTCAATTTGAGTGAACTATAGTCTTGGAAGAGAACCTATAGACATGATTTTGTCAATCTGAATGTTTTCTCACTTAATATTTATATCATCCTCATAGTACCATTTTCAAGCATCGAAGGAGCTAGAACAGTGAAGTGGAAAAGAATATCATGTATTCAAAAGGGTTACGTAGGTTACAGTCTAAAACAACCCCTGTTGAGGACATAGAGAGGAAAACGAGGGTTTTATACTTAATGTAGAGATATATTATGGTGTTCCCAATATTATCACTTCCTTTTCCATCCTTATTTAACCTAAATTCATCACATAAAGTAGCCTTATTGAGCCATGTCATGCTTCCAATGCTAGTACCAAGAAGGTGAGCTTGAAGGGACATATGTGTGAAAGATGCAGGAGATGAAGAAGGCATGGATTGATTAAAATATTGTTTTGAGGGTATTTTTGTGATATATAATCATGGTTGACTAATATATTTAATGTAAGGGTGTTCTATGCATATTGAGGATTGTGTTGGCTAAGTAGGATTGTGTGAGTCCAAGGGAAAGACTATGAAGGTATTGAGAAGATTTTAAAGTTAACTCCAGCCCATGGAATGAGATAAAAATATATTATGATTATTTTATCTTACTATAATAGGTCATCATCAGTTAATTAGGCTCAGGCAAGATCATAACACAGTAAAATAAGGTTTTTAGGCCCAAAAGATAGTCTACAAGCCTGTCAATAGGCAAAAGGCAAAAAACATGTTTGTGTTGGTAGTTGGAGGGTTTGAGAAGATGGAAAGGGTAAATAAACAAAGGTTAATGAAGGATAATCTATATAATCACCTTAATAAGTTTTTCTTAGCTTTTATAACTCTATAGTTGGTGACTTACAATCAAGGTAACCTAAATGACCACCTATAACCTTTGTGGGCAATGTATTCAAATGCCATATCAAGAAGGTGAGATCGAATGTTGGAAGGTTTGTAGAGAATATAAATGAATAATAATACAACTATAAAACATTTATCATATCACTAAAGTTTCACATGAAGAATACAACCTTCATACTTACTAGGAGGGCTAAATACAGACCTACAGGCCTATGCCAAGCAAAAATGAGGAAAGGCACATGTGTAAGGTGAAATTGAATTTAAAGAGGTTTTTAGGGAGGTTACGAGGAAAATAAATTGACTTCCCAAAATTTTTAAAAGATAATAAAATTGCCTAAGTGACAATAATGAAAAGGTTTACCTCAAACTTGTAGTCAATGGCCTAAAATACCACCTACAAACATGTTTAGGAAAATGGGAGAGAGGGTGGGTTGTTATTTGAAACCTTGAGGTTGAAAAGAGTGAAAGAGAATATATACACTTCATTATAAATTTTAACAAAGTTTTAGTTTTATTTCAAGTGATTGAATGTTGTGAAAGGTCTCAAGAAGCCTGGTTAAGCCTAGAAGGCCTACATGACCACAGACAAGCCTGCATGCAAAAATTAAAGGAAGTTTACTTGTGTAGAATGAGTTTGAGGAGTGATGAACTTAATAAGGTGGATAAGACCTTAATAAATTATAATGAAAGGTTTTAAATCCTTATAGGAAGAATGAAAAGGCAAACACATGCTATTAGGGTCATTTGAATTAAACTGCCGTTAAACCCTAACTATGAGCTAACACAAGTTATAGTGAGTTAAAAAAGTGAAATGGTGAAAAGAACCACTTCAAAAACTAATATGAGGTTGAATATACCTTAAGGAGGTTTTCAGGACTAGAATCAAGCAAGTTTGTGCTTTATTCAATCAAATCACACTCTCGACCTTCTCAATGGGCCTAAACAACCATGAAAGTCAACTTTCCTCATGTGTGAAGTACAAGGATAAGATGCATGGGACCTTGAGATAATTGGGGAAGGTGGATGGCATTTTATATATGAAATTAATGGTGTTGGTTCAAACATTAAGGCCCACAATTTTATGAACTATCATTAAGAAGGCTACACACTCTTAAACCCTACTTAAACCCTCTAAAGAGACCCGATGGAGATTGAATTCCTAAGTGATTTAAATGGATTGAAATGGTATATAAACACGTTTAATTATCTATACACACACCTAATAATTTGGTAGAGTCATTGGATCACATGTGTGAGGTACTATGGTACGGAATTTGGCTTAGGAATGACTGTTATAGGCCTAAAAATGTAGATTTTGAGGGTTTCTCACGAGGTTTGATTAAGTGAGACCTAGTATAGTTCCTTGGAACCATATATTACCTATAAAAGATAAGGGATGATGAATTTATAGACTCAAAAAGAAGGTTTCCAATGATTGCAACACCATCAATTAGTTTAAAGACACCTAAGGGTAAGTAAACATGCTATCAAGGGTTCTTATCAGACTTAATGCACCTGTACCTCAATTTTGAAGATGGTTTTTAGCATGAATAGAGGTAGATTGAATCCTTAAAAGGTATTTGAGTGGTATTCAAGTTTTGATAGTAGTCTTCAAGAAAGAAACTAGGATAAGGATGAGAAAACAAACTTGTTTTTGTGGTCTCCACTTGTACCAAGCAAGTCTCTTAATCAAATTGCAAGTTATACCAGTTTGAAGATACTTGAGCCTTAATCCTCAGCCCCACCAAGATGATAAAGACATGGAATTAGTGTACAATGGTGTTGGATAGCTCAAGGAATCATGATTAAGAGTGACACATGGTAAATCATAGACTTGTAACTCCTTTTAGGCCAAGAATGGGCAGTTTCAAATGAGGTTGTTGAGTCATCCTAGAAGGTGAAGAGTAATTCCATACCACCCTTAATGAGGGAGAAGATCAAATCACGTTGACACTTGTGAGGAAGATGCTATTGAATTCCCTTTGACATTTTATTACTTGTAACTTATTCCTTATGAGATGACACTTGTATATAAATCTTCTATGCTCCTTCTCTCTCTCCTTCTCACATTCTCCTATATATGTTTCCTTGAATGGCTTGTTATAGATCCTTTGGTTGAGCATGGTAAATCCATATTCAACTAAATACTTATACTATGCCTTTTAATTTTGAGTAAAGATGATTATTACCTTCTCAAATCCTTGCAATTAGTGTACTTGTGTGATCGTTGATGAATGTTAGTAGTAGTGCTTTCACTCTATCTCATTTGTCTTGTCCTACCTCTTTACAAATAAATTGTCTTCTTTTAGGTTACATGGTAAGGTTAGATAGCCTTGCATAATTTAGAAGTGGATTTCAATCATTAGTGTCCTTATTAGATCTATTTATTATCCCTTCTATTCAACACGTTGTCTATGACCTCCATGTTGAAAAACTCATGCTTAAAGGTCCTTGTTGAGTAGTGTCATCAGATTCAGGACTAATTCATGTTCTTAATGAATTATGGTCAAGTGGAGGGTGTTAATTTGGTCCATCACTAGGGTGATAAAATCAAGGGAGCTATCCCTATCTAGAGATTCACCTCATTGATTAGGCCACCTATAACCTAGAGGTGTATCCATGCTCACTTAAGTGAGGAGGCTTAAACAACTTCCTCAATGGTGTAACTTTTGATGATAATAATAGGTTTTCTATAAACTTGTCAAAAAAAAGACCCATAAAATTTTATAGAGAGGAGGTTATCCAAGAAGGGAAGTTTTGCTTTAGATTCCAATTCCTTTATGAACTTCATGTTATCAACAACTTTGTTTAAGTGTGAATGGAAATATTCTAATTTTTATAGACCATGTGACTAGTTGACATGTGTGTCATTTATGTATCTTTTCCACCAAGTAGGTTGCAAAGGGAAGTAATTTAGAGCCTAGTCTTTGAAATAATCCATAGAAAAACTGGATACAATTGGGGAAAGAGGGGAGCCAATTGTAACACATTCTATTTGCTCATAAATGATCACTAAGAAAGCAAATAAGGTGAAATTTAAACAAAGTGCCACTAGTAAAGTAGTTTTCTCATCAACATGGTTACTTATCACTCCGATTGTGTCATTAAGGCACTTTTGTAAAAAGAGACACAACATCAAATACAACTAAAATCTCATCATTAAAGAAATTTTTGTCCTTGAAAAAATTAAAAAAATCTATGGATTCTTTAATAAACGAAGAATATTTTCATACAAGTGGTTTTAATTTGTTGGCCAAGGAGGCTAAGGTATATGTGGTAGTGTTAGTGGTATCAACTATAGGTCTGATAGGGATCCCTTCTTTGTTTTATTTTAGGGGTACCATAAATTCTAGGAGTGATGTCTTTTTTAGGAAGGAGATATTTCTTATTGTTTTCATCCAAAGAAGATTGGTTTATTTCTTTCTTAACAGTTCTTGATATTTTATAAACTAGGTTAGATGTTAGCACTTTATGGCTCCTACTATTATGTAAGTAGTCAAACATCTTCAAGTTGTGATCATTAATATTTAGAACAACAGTTGCATTCCCTTTATCTGCTTTAGTGATAAAAATATTATCATTCATATTGATATTATTTAAGGTATTCCATTTCATTCCGTCCTTGGATGTCTTCGTCTCTAGAAAATATGATGGGTCTTTTTCCTGATAGGTTTTTATAAAATCTACACACACTGATCTCTATCTCCACATGAATGTGATAAATTAAATGTATCAGGTTGCATGCTTATATATAAGCTTCACAAATTCAAATTGGGGCCTTATTTGCATGCAAGTTGACATTGAACTTGACATGATTTAAAGTAGCCAAGAAGAAGCTACCTTTTGGGAATAACTAGAATTTTTTTTCTCTAGTTTGGACAGTGAACCTACATCTCATGAGGAGAGTGATAATATTGTTGTCTTGGTCAATGAGCATGATGGAGACATACATGAGAAGGATCTTGAAGAGAACACCATGGTTGATGATCTTGTTGAGTCTCATGAATAGGTTCAAGGAGGTCTTGAGGACATGTGGAAGTCCTACTTGGACATGTTTAAGGAATTTGAAGAGCTTGGTAGGTTATCACCACAAGTAGAATAAGAGAAAGTTGAAGATGAAAAGTACAAAGTTCCTAAATCTCTAACAAATCCTATTAGTCATCACTAATATTTTCAAATCCATTATGTAGCAAGATATGATGAATATGAAACTCTTCAAGATGATCAAGAGATGGAATTTGAAGAGCCAATAGAAGATGAAGCTGAGAATTTTTTTTCCTTTATGAATCAAACCATGGTCACTTTGGATGTCTCTCACATTTAAAAATATGGAAAATAGTATGAGGTAAGAATTTAAGATCAAGATGAATTTATCTTTATTGGAGACATGTTTTCTACTATAGACCCATCTGAGGTCAAGCCAAAGAAAGTGGTTATTAAAAAAGGAGTTGGTCAAGAAAGAACAAAACATGACCAACAACTTACACATCATCCTTGTTCATCACATGAAGTTGATTTAAAGAGTTTTTATTTTGATCTAGGAGGATTAGTTTTGATAGGTTAGTTGTACATAGTACTTCTTGTCTTGTTTTTTCTCTAAGAGCTTCTTAGTATAGTTGTTTGTCTTAGTATTTTGTTACTTTGGTGTGTTTGTTTCTTTATTTTTTTTGTTATTGGAGTCGTATCAGCTATTTCAATCATTTCAAGAGGTTTGCAGTCAAGTGTCAAGATCAAGTCATGTTTTATGTTAAATTGAGATGAATCCATAGCCTAATGGAAGGACTAGGCAACCAGTCTAAGGTGCATAGTAGGCATGCAATCCTAGGAGGTCACCAAATATTTTAGCCAAATTTGGCTACCATGAATGAGTATCATTCAAAACCTTGATGAAATTGATCTTAGATTTATTGATAGCCATTATGAAGGTGTTGTGATAGTCATTAAAGATCTAGTTGATGGGTAATGTGTCTTCCTTAGCAACTTACAAGGTCATTTAAGATGGTCTAGTTGGCAATTGAGTTAGGTAATTTTATCTTATCATCAAATGGTCACTTTTTATGGTCTTCATTATGTGTTTAGAATTGTTTAAGGTAAGTTTTACAAAGTTAAGATAAATGGGAAGTAAAGTCAATGTGGAGGCATGCCCAAGGACATATGGTGGTAACCCTGCAAAGAATAAACATGGCTTAAATCTAGTCAAACTAGTCAAAGAAGCAAATTAGTAAGTTAATTACATTGTTGTTTAAAGCAATTTGGAAATTTTAAGGAAATTTTGAAAAGATTAAGGTACTTTGTTACTATAGTCTCTTTGTGATTTCCAATGTTAAAGATGACACTAGTAAAGGGAAAATAAAAAAGTTTGGTCCTTGCATAATATATATTTTAAGTCATCTAAAACCTATATGATGACATCATGCTCTACCTGACCATACACATCCTCTAAATGTCCTATATAACTAATTTTTAATGTCAAACTTCTCTTTATAACTACCATTTATCATTTTCCAACGTAAAAATAAAGAGTTTTTGAGAGATTTATAGGAAAATAAGGGTATAAAACATTTTATCAACCTATTCTACATTTTTATAGGTTAGGGGATGGTGAAGAGTCACCTAGTTCAGCATCTCCAATAGTTCTAAAGAGAAGAACAGTCAAAATCTTGAGGAAATAATGATTTTAGAGGTCATGTGCAAAGGGTTTCTAATGGTTGTCAATGTAAAAAATCTCCCAGAGGTTCCCATGGTCTTCTCAAACTCAAATCCATGCAAAAACTATAGTTATAGAGCCAAACAGTGAAAAAACCCACTTCATTTCTCCATCAATCTTCTTGCTAGCTCTAGACAAGCAACATGTTTTCACTTGGTACTTTGAGGAGAGAGAGTTTTTGAGTCAAAGATATTAGCCATAGGATGGGACCCTAATGCCCTTCCAATTTGTGACATTGGTTATTTGGTTAAGCCCATTAATTTTATGAACAATTGTTAAAAAGTTAAGGGGCAGAAAAGAAGCTTCAAATCTTATAAGCTTGGTTTTAGATGTTTTCAAGGCATTATGGTGATCATTGGTGAAAATTAATGATTTTGTGACATCATGAAAGGATCATTAATATCCCTCACACCATTTTTCAATATTTTTTTCATATGTGCTATCATCAAGAAGCATGTAACCTCAATTTGAGTGAATTACAGTCTTGGAGGAGAACCTACAGACATGATTATGTCAATCTGAATGTTTTCTCACTTAAAGTGACCTATAATAAAAATTATTTTCATATCATTCTCATAATACTATTTCCAAGCATCAAAGGAACTAGAACAGTGAAGTGGAAAATAATATCATGTATTCAAAAGAGTTATGCAGGTTACAGTCTAAAACAATCCCTATTGGGGACATGGAAAGGTAAACAAAGGTTTTATAATTAATATAGAGATATATTATGGTTTTACCAATCTTATCACTTCCTTTTACATACTTATTTAACTTACATTCATCACACAAAGTAGTCTTATTGAACCATGGCATGCTTCCAATGATAGTACGAAGAAGGTGAGCTTGAAGGGACATATATGTGAAAGATGCAAGAGATGAAGAAGGCATGGATTGATTAAAATATTATTCTAAGGGTATTTTTGTGATATATAATCATTTTAGACTAATATATTTAATGTAAGGGTGTTCTATGCATATTGAGGATTGTGTTGGCTAAGTAGGATTGTGTGAGTTCAAAGGAAAGATTGTAAAGGCAATGAGAAGATTTTAAAGTTAACTCAAGCCCATGGAATGAGATAAAAAGATATTAGGATTATGTTATATTACTATAATAGGTCATAATAATTCAATTAGTCTCATAAAATATAAAAACACATAGAGAAAGATGGTTTTTAGGCCCAAAAGACAGTCTACAGGCCTATCAACAGGCAAAAGACAAAAAGCATGTTTGTGTTGGTAGTTAGAGGGTTTGAGAAGATGGTAAGGGTAAATAAACAAATTTTAATGAAGGATAATCTATATAATCACCTCAATAAATTTTTTTTAGCTTTTATAACTCTATAGTTAGTGACTTACAATCAAGGTAACCTAAATGACCACCTACAGCCTTTGTGGGCAATGTCTTCAAATGCCATATCAAGAAGGTGAGATCAAAGGTTGGAAGGTTTTTAGATAATATAATGAATAATAAGAAAAATTTCAAACATTTATCATATCACTAAATTTCCACATGAATAATACAACCTTCATACTTACTAGGAGGGCTAAATACAGACCTACAGGCCTATGTCGAGCAAAAATGAGGAAAGACACATATGTAAAGTGAAATTGAATGTAAATAGGTTTTTAGGGAGGTTAGGAGGAAAATTAAGTGACTTATAAATATTTTTAAAAGATCATAAAAGTACCTAATTGATAATAATGTAAATATTTACCTCAAACTTGTAGTCAACAACCTAAAATACCACCTACAAGCATGTTTAGGAAGATAGAAGAGAAGGTGGGTTGTTATTTGAAACCTTGAGGTTGAAAAGAGTGAAAGAGAATATATACACTTCATTCTAAATTTTAACAAAGTTTTAATTTTGTTTCAAGTGATTGAATGTTGTGAAAGGTCTCAACAAGCCTAGTTAAGCCTAGAAGGCCTAAACGACCACACACAACCCTGCATGCAAAAATTAAAGGAAGTTTACTTGTGTAGAATGAGTTTGAGGAGTGATGAACTTAATGAGGTGGATAAAACATGAATAAAGCATACTAGAAGGTTTTAAATCATTTTATGAATAATGAAAAGGCAAACACAGGCTGTTAGGGTCATTTAAACTAAACTACCATTAAACCCTGATTATGAGCTAACACAGGTTATAGTGAGTTGAAAAAGTGAAATAGTGAAAAGAACCACTTTAACACCTAATATGAGGTTTCATAGACCTCAAAGAGGTTTTTAAGACTATAATCAATCAAGTTTGTGATTTATTCAATCAAATCACACTCTCGACCTTCTTAATGGGCCTAAACAAACATGAAAGTCAACTTTCCTCATTTGTGAAGTACAAGGAGAAGGTACATGAGACATTGAGATAATTGAGGAAGGTGGATGGGGTTGTATATATGAAATTAATGGTGTTGGTTCAAACATTAAGGCCCACAATTTTATGAACCATCATTAAGAAGGTTGCACACTCTTAAACCCTCTAAAGAGACTTGATGGAGATTGAATTCCTAAGTGATTTAAATAGATTGAAATGGTCTATAAACACCTTGAATGATCTATACACACACCTAGGAATCTGTTAGAGTCATTGGATCACATGTGTGAGGTAATATGGTATAAAATTTGACCTAGGAATGACTGTTACAAGCCTAAAAATGTAGATTTTGAGGGTTTCTCATGAGGTTTGACTAGGTGAGACTTAGTATAGTTCCTTGGAACCATATATAATATATAGAAGCTAAGGGAAGATGATTCTATAGACTCAAAAAGAAGGTTTCCAATTATTTCAACACCATCAATTGGTTTTAAGACACCTAACGGTAAGTAAACATGATATCAAGGGTTCTTATCAGACCTAATGCACATGTACCTCAATTTTGAAGATTGTTTTTAGCATGAATAGAGGTAGAGTGGATCCTTAAAAGGTATTTGAGTGGTATTCAAGCTGTGATAGTAGTCTTCAAGTAAGGAACTAGGCTAAAGATGGGAAAAAAAACTTGTTTTTATGGTCTCCACTTGAACCAAGCAAATTTCTTAATCAAATAGTAGGCTATCCCAATTTGAAGACACTTGAGCCTTAATCCTCAGCCCCACCAAGATGATAAAGACATGGAATTAGCCTAAAATGGTGTTGGATATTTCAAGGAATAATGATCAAGAGTGATACATGGTAAAGCATAGACTTGTAACTCCTTTTTGGCCAAGAATGGGCAGTTTCAAATGAGGTTGATGAGTCATCCTATAAGGTGAAGAGTAATTCCACGCCACCTTTGATGAGGGAGAAGATCACATCATGTTAACACTTATGAGGAAGATGCTATTGGATTCCCTTTGACATTTTATTACTTGTAACTTATTCCTTATGAGATGACACTTGTATATACACCTCCTATGCCCCTTATCTCTCTCCTCACATTCTCCTATATATGTTTCCTTAAATGGCTTGTTATGGATCCTTTGGTTGAGTATGCTAAAACACTGATCAACTAAATACTTTTACTATGCCTTTTAATGTTGAATAAAGATGATTATTACCTTCTCAAATATTACAATTAGTTTACTTATGTGATGGTTAATGAATGCTAGTAGTAGTGCTTTCACTCTATCTCATTTGTCATGTCCTACCTCTTTGTAAATAGATTGTCTTTTTTTAGGTTACATGGTAAGGTTAGATATCCTTCCATAGTTTAGAAGTGGATTTAAATCATTAGTGTCCTTCTTAGACCTATTGATTATCCCTTCTATTAAACACATTGTCTATGACCTCCATGTTGAAACATGCTTGAAGGTCCTTGCTGAGTAGTGTGATCAAATTCAGGACTAATTCATGTTCTTAGTGAATTATGGTCAAGTGGAGGGTGTTAATTTGGTGCATCATCAAGGTGATAACATCAAGGGAGTTATCCCTATCTAGAGATTCACCTCATAGATTAGGCACCCATAACTTAGAGGTGTCTCCATGCTCACTTAAGTGAGGAGGCTTGAACAACCTTCTCAAGGGTGTAACTTTTGATGATAACAATAGGTTTTCTATAAACTTGTCAAAAAAAAGACACATCAAATTTTATAGAGAGGAGGGCATCCAAGAAGGGAAGTTTTTCTTCAGATTCCAATTCTTTTATGAACTTCATGTTATTAACAACTTTGTTTAAGTGTGAATGGAAATATTCTAATTTTTATAAACCATGTGATCAGTTGATGTGTGTGTCATTTACGTATCTTTTCCACCAAGTAGGTTGCAAAGGGAATTAGTTTAGAGCCTATTATTTGAAATAATTCGTAAACAAACTAGATACAATTGGGGAAAGAGGGGAGCCAATTGTAATACATTCTATTTGCTGATAAATGATCCCTAAGAAAGCAAAGAAGGTGAAATTTAAACAAAGTGCCACTGGTAAAGTAGTCTCCTCATCAACATGGTTACCTATAAATCCGATTGTGTCTTTAAGGCACTTTTGTAAGAAGAGACACAACATCAAAGCCAACTAAAATCTCGTCATTAAAAAAATTCTTGTCCTTGAAAAAATAAAATAAAATCTATGGATTCTTTAATAAAGGAGGATTATTTTCATACAAGTGGTTTTAATTTGTTGGCCAAGGAGGCTAAGGTATATGTGGTAGATTTAGTGGTATCAACTATAGGTCTGATAAGGATCCCTTCTTTGTTTTATTTTAGGGGCACCATAAATTCTAGAAGTGATGTCTTTTTTAGGAAGGAGATATTTCTTATTATTTTCATCCAAAGAAGATTGGTTTATTTCTTTCTTAAAAATTATTGATATTTTATAAGCTAGGTTAGATGTTAATACTTTATACTTCCTGCTATTATGTAAGTAGTCAAACATCTTCAAGTTGTGATCATTAATATTTAGAACAATAGTTGTATTCCCTTTATCTGCTTTAGTGATAAAAATATTATCATTCATATTGATATTCTTTAAGGTATTCCATTTCATTCCATCCTTGGATGTCTTCCTCTCTTGAAAATATGATGGGTCTTTCTCCTGATAGGTTTTTATAAAATCTGCACACATTGATCTCTATTTCCACATGAATGTGATAAATGAAATGTATCATGTTGCATGCTTATATATAAGCTTTACAAATTCAATTTGGGGTCTTATTTGCATGCAAGTGTACATTATGGAAGTGGGAAATATAATAATCATGGCATAAGGAAATGTGGTAGAGTAGAGGGAGGCACCCACAATCAACATGACTAGAATTAAGATGGTCCAATAATGGTCAAACTACTATTGAATTATTTTGATTCTATTCAAGTTGATAAATTATTAGGGAATGTAGATGAATCAAAGCATATAAGTAATGGTAAGTATCCCAAGGTAATAAAATAATAGATATAAATATGTTCATGAGGGAATGCTATTGATGAAAGGCCATGTGAAGTCTAATATAAATTAAAATGTGGTGTTAAACATCTAATTCAAACTAATGATTCATATGTATTAACGTACAATAATATCATTGCAATTATATGTCTTCTACCAAAATCAAAGGTCTACAATATAACATATCATCATCCTAAGTTATCAATTTAATAGAATGAATACTCCTCAACACTGTAAAAATAAAATGAAAGAGATTAATTATTCATGCACCCACAATACTAACATGTAATTAGTTTATTTTATAATAAAATGCACATAAAAAAATAGTTTTATGCAAGATAGTCTTTGTTTTGCTAGACCCCTACATCCTCACATCCTTGGTATGCATTGTTAGTTTTCAATTTAAATGAATTAATATTTAAAAAGTGACTTTAGAGGTGCAAAATTCTCTTTGGGATCTATTCCATCTTGACAAGTAAACAACATTATTAGTGCGTCCTCTTGTTCTTCAGATCTTAGAATACTAGAGGAATTTTACTGATTGACTAGGAATTTTTTATCATCTAAACACAAATTAAAAATCCCATCCACATTAAAAAAATAATATGACTAAAGTCCATAACTGTTTAATGACTTAAATGATGTATATGCTATTTTATCGATAGAGGGTCAAGCTTTGCCTTGTGGAAAGTTGACACTTGTTCATACAATCATACAAACACTTAATATCAACATGATGCCAAAATATAGGAGGTTTTCATGAAAAATTGTAATTTTTTTCATTACATTTTATATATTTAATTCTTTTAACTTGATACTCCCAAGTCTTGGGTGCATCCCTTTTATAGATCCCAAAAACATTGTAGTGCAAAATCAGGCTTCACTAATTTATAACAATTCTAATATATATCAAAATGAAGGTAAGGTCATATTGTTGCACTTTACAAGAACCTATTGATGGCCCAATTTTTTAAAATATGTTTAAAATGGAGTTAAGATTGTCCATCAAGGATGATAAAAATAAGAGAAATGTGATCAAGATTGCTGCATGTGTCTTAGCTATGATACTCAAATTATTTTAAATCCTGACCTTGAATTCACACATTCTAGTACATAAACTGATGAATATTTATATTGTATGGATGATTTTTTGGCCATGGAGATGAAAAAATAAAGATCACTATAGTTAGGGATGCAAACCCTGTGTTTGTGATCTCAAAACTCAAGAAATTTGGTTTTGGATACATAAAATTGCTGACTGTGGGTCTCGTCAAAGAAGATAAGAAAAGGGTAAGGAGGAAAAAATTATCAGAAACCCTAAGAGTTGTGTACATGTAAAATCCTTATGAATACAATGTTGTTAGTGATGAGAATTCTAAAGCCCGTACCATATATTAAATTTATATATAGGATTTTTAATGTGGATTTTAACCAGTCTTTCACAATATGGATATATATGCCATGTTTTGTGGTTACAACTTTATCGGTTTTATTTCTATACACACTAAAAATTTACATGGTGCAACATTTTCATAAAAAAATAATAATGATGCATTGACCTCCACTTAAATATGCTGAGATTTGATGTCTTCTCTACCTTATTAGTCTTTTATGCCCTTTCTGACCCCTTTTAAATCTCTAAAATTATAGAACCATTGGTTTCCAAGCTGAAACCATTGCATTTTGGGATGTAATGGCCGCTTCCAAGTCATTTTTGCGATGACAATTTCATTAAAAAGTATGCCAAAAACTTTATGTATGAGACAATTTCTTATTACGTCACAATGGTTTTTTTATACTCAGTGGTTTCATCATAAATTGTATGGGTCTCATCTTTGCCACCTGTATAAGGTAATTGTTTCATCATTGTTTGCACATTTTTAAAATTATCATATAAGACTTTAGTTTTTATGCATTTTGCATGTTTTTCTTGTGTTTCTTCATTGTATGAATCTTTTTTGTATCTTTTAGATGGCCTAGCTCAAACCTATTTTTATTTTTACCAATCCTTCCACTTCTAAATTAAGCCAAGCTTCAATTAAACTCCCACATGTAACCTCCTTTCTTCTCTCACAAGTATATAAATTTCCTTAGGTTTTAGGATCTGAAACTTTTATGAGTGATTGGAGATTTAAATTTTTATAGAGCCCTAGATATCATACATTGAGTTTTGGAAAATCTATGATTTAATTTGTGATCATCTTCTTGTCATTATTTGCAAGCTTGGAAAGAAGATTTCTTAGAATCATCAACCAGTTCTTTATCATTTATGGATTAATCTAGCCACTATTCAACTACTCTTTTCTTTAATATTGTGTCCTTATTTCTTTCTTCTGCTTGTCATCCCTTTTTTAGGGAGTTCCCTAAGGTAAATATTGAGCAATAAAAGAGTTACGTACTTGATTATAGTATACTCACAACAACAATATCTCTACTTTTTCTTTGTCTCACCATTGATAAGGTTGGAATTTTTAATTTTAGTTTTATTTTTTAGAATGTATTAGATTAGTTTATTCTCATTATTATATTATATTCGTACTTCAACAAGTTCAGAAAATCAAAAGAAAAGAAAAGAAATTCTTCTCATTTTTTTCCATAAAAAAAGTAGTTTATATCTTTCAATTTCAGTTGCATGTAAAATCTATCAAGGAATAATAACCTTGAATTAACATTAGGGTATATCATAGGAACAAAAAAACCCACTTTAAATTTTAATAACATTTTGACATTCACAAGAATATACTCACACATGCACACCAAAACCTAAAAAACCTAGACAAATCAAAACTTGCATGTTAGGTTTAGCTACTATTTCCTAGATGGTGAATGAACATTGTTGTAAATCATAAAAAATAAAAAAATCAGAAATTTATACTTGAAATAATTTCAATTTAGATCGTTTAACTTCATTAATAATCATCTAAGAACTTTAAAACTAGTTTTTTAGCTTGCACATGCAAATTAATTTTTGAATACTTAAGAGTTTGTGTTTTCTAGGTTTTAGATTTTATTTCCATTGGCATGTTATAAAATTTGATTGCGTAGTAGTTTTCACTTATTTATATTCATAAAATTTTAAAAAAAGTTTCATTTAATTCATTCATTACAAATACTTTCATTTTCAACAAGTAGCAAAGTTGGCTTTTTTTATAAAAATATCACCACAAAATCAAATTCAGTCAAACAAACCTTTTCAAGGAAAATACAAGCCAAAAAACTTGCTTTAAACCATTTAGTATAGGAATTAAAAATCTTTAAAATCATTATCCATGTAAGTTATACGCTTCATCAATCACACATAACTTTATGTTGCCTCTTGGATGACATTTCCAGAGCAGTCATACTTCATTAGAGAAGGTATATTTTCTAGAGTTAGATCTTTTATTGTTGTTAGTAACTTTCAAAGTGACATCAATGTGGAGCTTAGATTTTATTTTTTTATACTTCAATCCTAATCCACATCTAATCATTGACCAACTCAATGTTCTTGGCAAAGAAGATTGTGTACAAGCATAACCCATAACTATACCCATCCACATGTGAGGACACCAATACAACTATCTCCAAGTCTAGATCTTAAATTCTTATTTTATTCCTCATCATGAGTAGACTCATCATATTTTAATTTATTATGTGTATGAGATTGACTAGATGTAGTCAACCTGAAAGAGTTGATCAGATTCCTAGAGTCATTCAACCCAATTATGCCTAGTTCTTTGTACCTAACATTGATTAATAAATTTGATACATTATCCTCACCCACACTGTGTGACCTTGGATTTATATTTCCCATAAGTTATTCAATCTCAAATATATAGGAGGTGCCCATACTATGGGAACCAACTCTAGGAGTGGTATAGGAGGTGCCCACACTAACTCCACCTCCTAGTAAAGAGGTTGTATGTGATGCCTAGTGTATCAGACTCCATGTAAGAGATATTATAACTAACAATGACTACTTTGTAGCATCAAAAGTGACTTTAGGGATAAATATGGGAGGATGAGGATCAAGAGAAAGGGGGAACAAATGGATCATGTATAATTATCACTACACTGCCTCTATGTTGTGGCATGCCATGAAACACAGTCTTATAATTCTTAAGAGCATTAAGATCATCATTTTTGGTATGAATCTAGCATAATGGCATAAATATAGGGAGTTTCTAGGACATGGTTATAACTCAATGTAATTAATTATAACTACTAAATATGGAAATTTGTTGTGTGTTTTCCATGCTCTCATTTATGTTACATAATTAAAAGGTAGTGCTTGTGTTTTATAAAAGTCCCCTTGCCTTACTCTTGATATAATAGAATAGATTTGTTAATGTTAATTTGTTGAAATTACAAGTTAAATTTTTATTTAGTGAACTTACATGAACATTTGTATTATTCTAAAAAAATAGAATGAAGGTGTTATATTGTGGAGCCTATTTCTAAATTACAATGTATTTAAAATAATGTATATTTAAAATGTACTGTACACTCTTTATGTATTCTTATCGAGGTTTGGTGCTAGGTCGAGCCTCGATTAGGGGTTCAGGAGTGGCATCCTTTGAGCAGGGGTTCGAGGGTGATAACCCCCAAAAAATATTTTAGATCCTCCTTGATGGGGAACCATTTTGGATTGACTTTGCCCATAGTTTTGGTACCCATTATTTTGTAAAACCACTATGTTGGTGTATTATGTATATATGGATATTCAGTAGGTAATACATCATGAAAACAAGGGTTTAAGAAGGAATAATAAAGTGTGTGAATTCAATAGGGTTTGTTGAGTGCAACTCTAAATAATATTTTATGCATTGTAATTGGGAAAAGACTGATATAAGAGTGGATTGGACCCTTGTGGCTTGTAATAGAATATGAGCAAGTGTTTCTTGATGGATGTAACCCATATTGGGTGAACCACATTAAATCTGGTCCTCTTGTTGTGCATTTTCATTTCTATTCTTTATGCATCTCTATTCATATCTCTTATTATTTTGACTCTATGAAATTATTTCTGCATTAATTTTTGAGTTATTCCTAACAACTGGTATGAGAGCTTCAAGTTATATTTGTTGAAGTTTCGAATCACAAGAAGGGTTATTAGCTTAAGTGGGAGCTATGGATGATGAAAATATATTAAAGGTTGAAAATTTCAATGGATAGAACTTTGGTATATGGAAGATGCAAATGGAGGATTACCTTTATCAGAAGGACCACCATGCTCCACAGGGAGGAAAATTAAAGCAACTAGTGAGTATGACAGATGATGCTTGAGAGTTGCTTGACAGGAAAACACTTAGGGCCACCAATTTATGCTGTGCATCTTCAGTCATATTTAATATATAATAGGAGAAGACCACAAAAGGTCACATGAATGTATTAGGGAAATTATATGAGAAACCCTCTCCTTCTAATAAAATATTTTTAATGAAAAAGTTATTTAGTATGAAGACGTCTAAAAATGGTTTAGTTGCTGATCATTTGAATGAATTTAATATGGTTATGAGTATGTTGAACTCTACAAAAATTTATTTTGATGATGAAATTAGGGATTTAATTATTTTATGTTCCTTACCAGAGAATTAAAATAGCCTGGTAATGGTTGTGAGCAAATCAGTCTCTAATAATACCAAGTTGAAATTTGAGGATGTCATAGGAGTAATCCTTAGTGAGGAAATGCAATGGAAAATTTATGGGGAGACTTATACTTTAGGTGATTATTTGGTTATGGAGAGTAGAGGGAGACAAAAGTTTAGAGGAGAAGGAAAGCGTGGAAAGTTAAATAGTCTAGGAAAGTCAAAATCAAAAGGTAGGATGGTATGCTAGCACTATGGAAAGACTAGGCATGGGAATAAGAATTATTGGTCTCTTCATAACAAGAACAAAAGTTAGGAAGATACCAAGGAGGTGAATGTGGTGACAAGTAGTGTTTACCAAGATGCATTAATTCTTTGCATTGATAATATTGTTGAGTCTTGGGTTTTAGATTCAAGGGCTTCTTTTCATGCTACACCATATAGGCATTATTTTATTGATTATGTTCAAGGGGATTTTGGACATGTTTATCTTGGTGATGATGAGCCTTGTGGCATAGTAGGAAAAAGAAGTGTTTAGATCAAGATGCAGAATGGGAACACTTGGCTACTAAAGAATATCAAGTATGTGCCTAAGTTGAGATGGAATTTGGTATTCATAGGATAGATAGGCAGTGAAAGATGAATGGTGAAATTTATTGTAGATTATTGGACGTGACTAAGGGTGCTCTCGTGGTAGAAAGAGGTAAGAAGGTTGGTACCCTGTATTTATCAAGTAGTGTTGATTATTGTAATTTAATTACTACAGATGCAAATGTAACTTTATGGCATAATAGGGTCAGTCACATGAGCAAAAAGGTTATGTAAATTTGGAAGGATGAGTTGCCTAGATTGAAAGGGTTTGATTTAGATTTATGTGAAGACTGTGTGTACAAAAAATAGAAAAGGATAAATTTTCTCAAGGTTGGACCTACAAGGAAGGAGAATAAGTTGGAGCTGGTTCATTCAGATGTATGGGGGTTGGCTCAGGTATCTTCTATTGGTGGGTCATCTTATTTGTCACTTTTATTGATGATGTAACTAGGAAAGTTTGAATGTATGGAATTAGAAGAAAATATGATGTGTTTTATACATTTAAAATATGGAAATCCTTAGTTGAGAAATAAATAGGTCTCAAGTTAAAATGTCTTAGGTCAGATAATGGTGAAGAATATTGCAATAGTGAATTTTTTTATTATTGTTCAAGGAATGTAATTCATAGAAAAAAGATGGTTCTAAGAAATCCATAGCATAATGGAGTGTCATAATGGATGAACATGACTATCATGGAGCATGTTAGGAGCATGAGGTTGCATGCAGAACAGTCTCTTCAGTGTTGGGTAGAATTAGTAAACATGGTTACATATCTGATAAATAAAGGACCTTCATCTTCTTTTGATGGAGGCATACCTAAGGAAGCTTGGTTTGGTAAAAAGGTTGATTATTCATTTCTTAGAATATTTGGTTGTGAAGCCTTCGTTCATATTGATAGGGATGATAGGACCAAGTTAGAGGCTAAGTCTAAAAAATGCACCTTTATTGGTTATGGTGAGAATGACTTTAGTTTTTGGATTTGGAGTCTTAAGGACAATAAAATACTTTAGTATAGGGATGTTGTTTTTAATGAAAAAATCATGTATAAATAGTAGTTACATGATCAGAAAGAGGATTTCAAAAAAGAATACATAGTGTTAGAGGACAATGCAGATGATAAAGTGTCCAAGCAACTAGTTTAGGCACCTAATCCATAAGAATCCCAAACTCCTATGGTGAGAAGGTCTTCTAGGGTAAAAAGGGAACCTAAATGTTTTTATCCATCTCTTAATTATTTATTACTCATTGACAATAGAGAGCTAGAGTGCTTTAAAAAAGAAATACAGGTAAATTTCAAGAAGAAGTGGGAGCAAATAATGGATGAGGAGCATCAGTCTCTCATGAATAATCAAACTTGGGATTTGGTAAACCCACCTAAAGGTAAAAGAGTATTATTAAACAAGTGGGTGTACAAAATTAGATAAGATGATAGAGGCAAGAAAAGGTACAAGCCCTGGTTGGTGGTAAAGGGGTTTAAAAAGAAGAAAGGAATTGATTTTGATGATATTTTTTCCCCAGTGGTAAAGATGACTTCTATTAGGACTATTCTTGGGATAGTGGCAGTGAAAGACTTGCACTTAGAGTAGTTGGATGTGAAGACTACATTCATTTATGGTGATTTGGAGGAGGATATATATATGGAGCATCCACATGGATATGAGGTCATAGTGAAGAAGAACATATTGTGCAAACTGAAGAAAAGCTTGTATGGTCTGAAACAAGTTCCATGAAAGTGGTACAAGAAATTTGTCAATTTTATGATGGAGCAGGGATACTCCAAGTGTCATTCAACCATTTTGTATATATCAAGAAGTTTGATGATGGGGATTACATTAAATTATGTCTGTAGTGGATGACATGTTGGTTGTAGGTAAGAACATGCAGGAAATAAAGGTACTCAAGGAACAACTTAGTAATTTCTTTGCTATGAAGGATTTGGGAGTAGCAAAATAAATTCTTGGTATGAGAATAAATTAGGATAGGAAGGAACAAAAGCTAAATTTATCCCAAGAAGAGTACATTAAAAAGGTCTTGGAGAGGTTTAGTATGCAGGATGTTAAATAGGTTGGGACTCCTTGGGTAGGTCATTTCATGTTATCAAAGGAGAAGTGTCCCATGATAGAGGAGGAGAGAATCTAGATGTCACATGTACCTTACTCATCAGTAGTTGGTAGCTTGGTGTATGCCATGGTGTGTACTAGGCTAGATATTGCCCATGCAGTGGGAACAATAAGTAGGTACATGAGTGATCCAGGTAGAGAACACTAAAGGGCAATAAAGTAGATCCTTTGGTATTTAATAGGGATCATGGGGGTAGTTTTAAGCTATGTTGGATTAGACAATACTTTGAGTGGTTATGTATATTTGAACATGGATGGATATTTAGACAATATGAGTACAACAGGATATGTATTTACTATAGGTGACATAGCGGTGAGCTAGATTTCATGACTATAGAAACTTGTGGCTTTATCAACATTAGAGGTTGAGTATGTTGTTGCTACAGAGGCAAGAAAAGAAATGATTTGGATAAAATAGTTGATTGAAGATTTAGGGCATAATTAGGAGGAAGGGAAACTATATCATGATAGTCAGAGTGTTATACATATAACAAAGAACTTCACTCTCCACTCTAGGATGAAGCATCTACAGTTGAGGTACCATTTCATCAGGGCAACTTGTGAGGAAGAAAAGTTGAAGCTGGAAAAAATTCATACCAGTTAGAATCCTTTAGACATGATGACCAAGGTGGTCACAAGGGAGAAACTAAAGCTACGTTTAGTTTTTGTTGGCCTTCATAGTTGATAGCGAAGGGTTGAGAAACCAACTCATAGGAAATCAATCTCCAAGTGGGAGATTGTTATGTTATGGAGCCTATTCTAAATTACAATGTATTTTAAATAATATAAATTTCTATTTTTCCATAATGTTTCTCAATAATTTAAAAAAAAAACAAGTCAAATTTTTTATGATTTTTGATGATTTTTTGAAGTTCTAGATATGTAGGAGAAGAAAGGAACAATCAATAATATGGAGGATTTTTTTGCATTTAAAAAAAAACATGTTTCAAGATCTCATCATCAGGTTCTTATCATTGATAGATTTTCAAAAAATCATGTTACAGAAAATGAAACATTGAGTCACTTGTGGTGAGCATTTAAAGATCAGAAACTAGTTTGAAGGTTACATTTGGTGCAAAGATCATTGTTCGAGTTGAGTGGCACCAATATTTCCATCAAGATCCACAAATCCCAAATCCACCACTAATTTTGCACCAACACCACTATTTTTGGGTCAAAAATCATGCATATGTGATAAAACAATGGATTTTAGCTCCTACTTACACCAATGCAACTTACTTTTTGAGCAGTGAACGTCTAGGGGGCATAAATTTTGTTCTAGAAAGCCTATATTTTTTTTCACTCTTTTTTTTCTTTCTATGCATTGGTGTAATTATTTTTTAACTGTGTTCAACTAGATAGCCTAGATTATATAGCTTTTGTCTAACTACTTGCACAATCCTAATTTGTGGCACCTTCTGAAGACTATATCTTTTGATTTGTTCATTAAATTTGAGTGTTGTTTTTTTGAAATTATGCATTTTTTTTGCACTATATGTTGTTTTAAGGTCATAAGAATTTTATTAACATAAAAATATTAGACATATTTCAATTTTTTTCAAAATTTATAACTATAAATCTCATGTAATCACACTATTATAAAGTGTCAATATTATTTGTATTATGGAAAATAATTGTACAAAACTCAATATTTATAATAACTTGGAGGGATCTATTTTATCTAGTTGAGTGTTGTTTACGGGCCTTTATTTTCTCTCTTATAATGGATTATTTCCTAGACATGCACACACTTACATTGGAAAACTCAATACACTTTCTAAAATTTATCCACTTCAAGGAGATATGTTAAAAAAATAAAAGAGAATAGGAAAATTAAGATACAAAATTCCATTATCCTCTCCCTCTTTTCCTATAAGGACACCCTCATTCATTCATTGCAAAACAAAAATGTATACTTGTAGTATTAAATGAATATTTTATATTTACAATACCTTATACCTAGTCTACTTATAAAAATTGATCATGTGCCTAGTGACATTTATTTTCAAATTTTTAGCATATTTTTTTTATTTATGATGTTACATCTTGTATTTATGTATTTGATATTTATACTGCTACACCTTTTGATTTTGAGCTTGATGCACCTATTATAGTACCACCTACTCAACCCACTTCACATTAGCCTACTTATTTACATGGATCTTTTGAGAAGCACACCATTTATTTTGATTCTTGTATGCTTTGTTCCATGGGATTATTAGTGGATACATTGGCAAACATTCACATGGTATTATTTATTCCTTTTAACTTTTTATCTAGAATTATCTCCATGACATTAATTTTGATGTAGGTAGTTCATTGGGGTCATTTTATGATAAAACTCAAGTTTTTGTTTGCTCCACGCTTCATGAAGATTTTGAGAAACACATGAGCTATGCTGCATCTTTAATTAGGGATTAGCACCCTAACATTACTTCAGTTAGGCATGATTGACCTGGACATTTGTGGATGTTTCATCACATGAATATTTTTTGTATTTTGAATTTACTCATATAAAAACATCGTAATCCACCAATTTTATTTATCTAGGATGAATTTTTAGACATGTAAAATATACATTTAGTGAAAACTATGCACTTTCGACCATTCTTTTACACACTTAGCTCTATACCTATCTTTGGGTTAATTTTTATCATTTTATACCACCTCATACATTCTTCTAAGCTAATAGATGACCCCCTAATGTACTCATACCCATTACTATCAACCTTAGACATCCTTTAGGCCTTGCATAACCAAAAACATGATCAAAACACCCATATGATATGAGGGCCCTAGGGGATAAGAGTGCACTACTCTAGTGTCCTTACCCCTTCTCCCATCTTCCCACCAAATAATGGCTAATTTGTCTATTTCAAAGCAATATGAAGGTTAGTTTATGTCCATAATCAGTCCCATTCAAAATATATTAAATGTTATGACTATATAAACACTTTTCAAACCATTTTTTAAGGGGAGGTTTCCACATTGAAAAGCACTAGAATCACACTTGCACATTGAGAGAAAAATACATATTTATCCAAATCCTAATTAAATACAACCTTAGTAGCCCATATCTCAAGTCTAAATACATTTTACAAGTCATAAGTCATGGTTAAGGAACCTAATCACATTAGTATTGCACCAACATCTAACTTATTGCATCAGTTATTAACACACCACCATAACATGGGATAACTACGTGAAGTTTTATCCCTATTTGGAATATTGGTATGTATGCAATGCTCAAAATATAGGGATTGAGGTCTTGCCAAACTTCAACAACTGACATTTTTTTTCCCCATTGATTTGTATTGATCTTCACATGTTAAGGAGTTAGGGTCTTTGAAGGAAAATCAGTCACATTTTGGTATCCATAAGTGATTGTGAGCTCTCACACTTGATATAGGATCTACATGTGAAGGAACAAAGATACCTTCGCACCACCAATGTCACCACCCAGGGTGGATAATGAGGAACATATGAAATAGTTACCCTTATTGATAAATTTTGAGAACCCCAAGAATTTTTACATCAAGAATGTCGATAGTGATTCTGAGTCTATTTCTAAGGGGGACACAAATACAACACTAATAAACATTTATGACTATTTATGTGGTTTGAATTTTACACCAATGATCCTAGGGGAATACCAAGATGATTCTAAGGCCATTCTACCAGTACTAAAAATATAAAAAACATAGTCATTAATATCACATATAAGGGAAAGAACATTTACTACCAGTTTTATACCACCCCACATGTAATTTTACATCCATTCTTAGATTTGGTAAAAAATATTACATCTATGGATATTAAACCAATTATTAGAAAACTATTAAATAGTGCACAATATAGATAACATGTGATGTTACAAATGTTATTTGACATGGAATTGATATCACTGCCAATGGTACACCACAGATCCATTAGCCACTTATCAAATCAGGTTGGTAAGAATTTTATCATGTTCAAATAATCATAAAACATACTACAGATACATGCTCAACATTACAACAAAAACATGAAAAATATAAGGATAAGGGCACTATATAGATCATACAACCACCACCTAAGCTAGGTAAAGACCCACAACAACTCTAGGCATGAAAACAACTACATACATTCTAGGAATAATGTTATGACCATTCAAGTTATCATTGAAAATAATTATCGACAACATATATTCATTGATAAGGACTCAAATCCCAATGCATGTACGTTTACATTTTTATGCTATATAGGGAATAACAACGATGAGTTACAACATGTTATATTTCTCCAAGATTCCATAAGCCACATTACAATACCAGTTATATGTGGTCCCAAGGTGGTGAACACACTACTATTTATCATTACTATTGGAGCTCAGATACAGGCTACATTTGGTAGCATGTTACTATAAGAAATAGAAGATACAGTGGACAAAGAAAAAAAATATCTCACATTGAGATTTGATGGGAATCTAGTTTGTATTCTCCATGATGGTTTTGATGATAATCATAGATTCTAGAATGAAGGGGAAAGATATAACTTGATATATCCATAAATAACACATGAGGCCTCTTACACATTTGAACAAAATGCTATTTAGATGCACAGGATTCAAAGCAACACCAAAGAAAAAGCTATATGTATAGAGCATAAGTGGTATAATGACCACAATGATGATGTTTTATTCAGGTTTAGCCATATAATACCCAACACTTGATAATCTCCCACTAGATCTACCTTTTGATTATCCACATCCTTTAGATGTATTATTTAATGTCTAAATCATCATATCATATTTACATTCATATTTATGCCAAAAAATACAAAAATAGTAAAATATTGTAGAAAATAACAAAGAACAAGACCTATGCATGTTTATATGTATTTTCTCATACATCAATTTAGTTGTGCACAATATCCTATACATGTTTTATCCAATTTTATATCATACATGCTTCAATAGGGTATATGAGTGATTGTATATTACACAGAACATCTATCCCATACTCAGTGCTAGACACTTTCACTATTACACACTTAGAAATGACATTTAAACATAATCAATACAAAGGAAAGAAGCACACTACTCTAGTGTCCCTCACCTCATTATTGTCTTAGTGATCTCAAACTATCACTACTTAGTTCTATACTTCACATAGGCTTCATATCACATATAAATTCACCAACAAACTCATTGGGCACATGGTATACATATGATTTATCCTTCTTTGCCCACATTATCTTACTCAGAACTCAATACTTTATATTGTATTACATCTTATGATATTTATCACTCACTAACATTATGATATAATATTTTTTGTCTCAGTCATTGAATATACTTAGATTAAAAATTAGCTCTTATTGATTATAATGCATAATCATGCATACATATCCCTATTTGCTTTGAGTAAATTTGAATATGTCATTATTGTGTGGCTCTAAGACATTATATCTCTAATTGTATGCATGTGAGGGAATTTGAACAAGTCCTTATATGTGGCTTTAAGCCTCCATTATTTTCATGTATGTGTGTGAGGGCATTTGAAATGCCTTAGTATGTGTCTTTTAATTGAGTGAGTGACATTTGAACTTGTCTCTTATTTTTTGCCCTTTCACCTCGTATTATGTGTTTTATGTGTTGTGTATGTACTCTTTGATTGTGTATGTTATGGCCATGATCCTTGATTGATTCTTTGCCCATATTTCAATGCCATAGATGGATGCCATGCATCTACCAATCCCTTCCAATTCCATGATGGATAAATTCATTCTTCCTTAAGTAGTTATGTTTAACATTATATACTCAGTTAATCATCACATGTGTGTTTCATTGTCACATTTATCTAGACACACTATGAATATTTGTTTCCACATGCATCTTACATTATTACTATGCTCAGTTTACATACATGATGATGCCATGATTTTCAAAGATGCCATTATTACTCATATTTATATTTTAAATACATTGAAACAACATATTACATAACCTTTTATTTTGAGTTAATTTAGTTTTTGGGCATAATAACTCAACTCAAAAGAGGTGGCATTCAAAGATATTTTTCTTAGAGACCATGTTTTCCAAAGTAGTACATAAACCATATTTAACATTGGTTACATAGTTGACACAATTTTAGGCTTAGAAAACACACATAAACCCACTTTGGACGAGCGCACCAGGTGAACTAGGAATTGACTCAAGAGAGGATGGTTAGTATCGTGTTAGTTTCAAAATAAAAACAAAATGAAAGAAACACACTAACTAGCATAACATCTCTAAGCCTAGACACTAGGGAGAGCTTAGTTAACAAACATGAATAAAAAACACAATTAAAATGCAAAAGAAACCTTCTTTTACCTTCCTTGGATGCTTCAAAATGCTTATTGTAGTGGCTTGCTTATTTATAAATTTTGGAAAATGGCTAGAATCAACCTGAATAGTCTATTTCAAGATTGAGATGTATGGCTAAAGATTAATCCAATTATGTAAATAAAATCCATAAATAGGCTCATAATATTTGGGATAAATGAGCAATTAAGAGGCATGGAAGGCATTGATGAGGCATGAGAGGCATGAATCTTGATATTTGTGGCATTTATGGCCTAGGGATGTCTTCCCAAGAAATGAGGTCACCTGATGATGCAGATATTATTCATTTAAAAAAATAAGTATTCAACAAGTTTCCATGGAATTCTAAATTAGGCTCTAATTTTGTTTAATTAGCTCTTAACTATGATTAAGCACCTTGTGCACAAATTACTCAAATTGATCAGAATGCCTTGTTATTGGTCTAAAATTTGACTGGATTAGAATTAGAATGTGATGTTAGATGCATTGGATCCATCATCCCATTTAGAAAAATAACAAAGGCACGTGTCTCATGTAAAATATTTGATAGAAAAGAACAATACAGAGTATCTAGGTGCAAAATTGACATTTTGACTTGAAATGATCTGGTCAAAGTCAGCTAGCCCATAAATTGCCCAATTTAATGATACTATGGCCAAAATTGGCACTTGAATATATCAATTTCAACTCATTTAATGCATTTTAATGTTTTTAGGCCAAATTGTGCATTTCGGTGGAAATTTGTCAAAACCCTAGTTGAAGGTTATTGGTGGCCAAATTTAGGTGTCTATAGTTTGCCCATGTTTGGGAAGGCATTATGATCTGTAGGCAAAGCAATGTCTTCTCAAGTAATGAGAAAAATCTTGTATGCCAAAAAAGAAGATGATGACCAAAGAACAAAGCTCCAAATGGTGTTTGGGAAGCCTATGATGATGCCCTCTCGAGGGAGTGGACATCACCTATGTGGATGGATGGTCCCTTCAAAAGATAAAAAAGGTGAGAATTAACACGTGGTTGAGATTAATCTAAATAAGAAAATGCTTGCATGCATTGATTCAAAAATATTACTGATTTATTCAAAGGTGGCTATAATCAAGAATAAAATTAAAAATAATGATTTGTCCATAGGCGGTTATAATCATTAAGAGGACCTAGATTGGCTAAAGATGATTGTGCCCCAATTAGGGTTGATTAACAAGCATAACTCAAGGCTATAACCTAGAATATAGATTAAATATGAGTGGATACAAAGTGATGAAATAGATGAATAGAAGAATAAGATTGATTAGTGTGAATGATTTAGTTGTACCTACCAATGAGGAGATGTTTATCTTGATTAGCAATGATACAACTAGAATGGTTAATGGGTTGATATGATCGAAGATGGGATGGGAGGATTTGCCAAGGTGCCAAGGAGAAACTTTTATGGCTCCATTGATTGTAGACCTTCCTAATGATAATTTTTGATGTTGTGTGTGATAATAGGCTTCATGATAGAACACCATGAAGACTACCCCAAAATATGCATAAAGATTGACTCTCGATCTAATAAACACTCAAAAATAATACACCAATGATAAAAACCATGATGAAAATGTTAATGGATGAATATAAATATACTCAAGAATAATGTGCTTGAGGAATCACCCAACAAATGCATATAGATCGAGTTAAAGCAACAGTGTTGAAAGCAAACAAATAGGCAAATGAACAAAAAAATAAATAAATAAAAAAACAAATAAATAATTTGAAATAAAAAAATAAATAGAAATGCCAAAAACAAAAGCCAAGGAAAGCATCCTAACAATGACAATCCCGCAGTAAGGAAGATTGAGGATAACTGACTAGGCTTAGACATGACAAATATTTTTGGATTTTGAAATATTTGAATATTTTTAGAATTTTGAGGTATCTTAACTCGATAAAGAATGACAAGATACCTGCTCATAAAATGATGAGAACATTTGGCTTAGATTGCTTGTAAAATGGTGAAAGCATATAGAAAGGAGGACTGAGGTGACCTCAACATAAATTGAGCATGGCCTACGTAGTTTTGCAATGACTTCAAATCATAGTAATTCTATCCACACAAAAGGTAGGGAAAAACCAACTAAGTCCCAACAAGTTCTCAAATCCATCAAATGGCTAGTCAAATGAAAACAATAATGGCAAGGTGATGCAACAATGCATGAGAAACAAGTGTTGCCCCTAATTTTCTCATAGGTGGTTATAACTAGGATACAAAAACATAGGTCAAAGATACTAATTTACCCATAGGTAGTTATAATTAATAGCAAGACTGTTGAGACACTGATTTTCCCATAGGTGGTTATAATTAGCCTCACATAAACAAATTTGATACAGGATGGAAAGTGAAAGATATCTTGCTAGATCAATTGTCACACTACTTTCATAGACTGTCATTTAAACATGGACTTTATTTATTATTAAAACTTGATTGGAATTGTTAGGTTGTGGAGCTAAAAGCTTCACAAGTATGCAAATGGAGGAGGTTGCTGAGTGTCACAGTAACCAACGTCGGTCAGGCCAATCGACATCAGTCATATTTAGTGTACAGAGCAACCGGCATCGGTTAGGGGTCAGTCAGCATCAGTCAGATAGGAACTGACGTCGGTCATCTCCAGACAGACAGAGACTGACGTCGGTTGTTTGTGCATTCCAGGACTAGTCTAATTTTAGACAGACAGTTTGCATGTAAAGACTAATTTTAGTCTTGAGTCTACATTTCTAATTATTGTAATTGGGAAGTTTAATTATTGTTTGGTTTGGGATCTATTTAAGAGACCCATGGGGCTGTATTGTAATCAAGGACAAGGAAGAGATCCTTTCGAGTGTAAGATCAGTTGATCTACAGGTAGCAAGATTAGGGAGATCTACATGGTAAGTAAGATCAATTAGATCTGCAGGTGTGTAAGATCAAGGAGATCTACTTGGAGTACTCGATGGTACTTGGTGGACTGACAGTAGGCAACAACAACCATTGGGTTGATTGTCACTAACTACTGGAGGGAACAACTTGGTTATTGAGTTGTGATTGTAATTGATTGAGAGAGAGAACTCTTGAGGGAGAATTACTATACACCCAAGAGGTGTGGGAAGAGTGTGATTTCTTCATTGTATTTCCTTTTGGAAGAGTGTTAATATAGATTGTATTGTTTCTCATATTCTGTGCTGTCTCTGAATTCTAGTTACATATTACTTTTGGTTTAATTTCGTGTTTAGTTGCTTATACAAAGGTAATCAAGTGTACTCTTAAGGAGTAGGATCTTAACAATTGGTATCAGAGCTATAGGTTTATCAGAGCTTGGTTCACTAACACCTTGGTTTCAGAGTGTGTTAAGTGTTTGTTGATTACTAGTCACTCACAGGGGTTTTTGTTTGAGTGGGAGTAAAGCAATGGCAGAAGAAAGTATGCTAAGAATGGAGAAATTCAATGGAAAAAATTATCAATTATGGAGGATGCAGATAGAAGATTAGCTGTATCAGAAAGATCTATACTTACCATTGGGTGGGGTTGCAAGCAAGCCCACATATATGCAAGATGAAGAATGGAAGGTTCTTGACAAAAAGGCTCTTGGAGATATAAGGCTGACACTAGTAGCTTCTGTGTTTTCCAACTTATCTCAGGTAAAGACAACGGTAGAGTTAATGGAATCTTTGGAAAATTTATATGAAAAACCCTTAGCTTCTAATAAGGTATATCTTATGAAGTAATTATTTAATTTGAAAATGCAGGAAGGTGGATCGGTATATAGTCATCTTAGTGATTTCCATGGTTTGGTAAACCAGTTAAATTTAGTCAAAATAGTTTTTGATGATGAAATTAAGGCTCTCTTAATCTTATGCTTTTTACCTAAAATATGGGATACAATCCAAAAATAAAATTAGAGGATATACAGGTACAGGTACAAGTGCAACTGTTTATCTCCAAGTGGGAGATTGCTAGGTTGTGGAGCTAAAAGCTTCACATGTATGCAAATGGAGGAGGTTACTGAGTGTAACAGTAACTGACGTCAGTCAAGCCAAATGACATTGGTCATATTCAGTGTACAGAGCAACCGACATTGGTTAGGGGTCAGCCGACATCGGTCAGATAAAAACTGACGTCGATCATCTCCAGACAGACAGAGATCGACGTCGGTCGTTTGTGCATTCCAAAACTGGTCTAATTTTAGACGGACAGTTAGTTTGCATGTAAAGACTAATTTTAGTCTTGAGTCTACATTTCTAATTATTTTAATTGGGAAGTCTAATTATTGTTTGGTTTGGGATCTATTTAAGAGACCCATGGGGCTGTATTGTAATCAAGGACAAGGAAGAGATCCTTCCAAGTGTAAGATCAGTTGATCTGCAGGTAGCAAGATTAGGGAGATCTACATGATAAGTAAGATCAATTAGATCTACAGGGGTGCAAGATCAAGGAGATCTACTTGGAGTACTCGGTGGTACTTGGTGGACTGGCAGTAGGTAACAACAACCATTGGGTTGATTGTCACTAACTACTGGAGGGAACAACTTGGTTATTGAGTTGTGATTACAATTGATTGAGAGAGAGAACTCTTGAGGGAGAATTATTGTACACCCAAGAGGTGTGAGAAGAGTGTGATTTCTTCATTGTATTTCCTTTTGGAAGAGTGTTAATACAAATTGTATTGTTTCTCATATTCTGTGCTGTCTCTGAATTCTAGTTACATATTACTTCTGGGTTAATTCCATGTTTAGTTGCTTATACAAAGGTAATCAAGTGTACTCTTAAGGAGTAGGATCTTGATAGGAATCCTCTCATAAAAAGTGCAGGAAGAATCAAAGGAACCAAGATCAAAATAGGATTGGGTAGGATGACTAAAAACATGCTTTGGTCTAGATAGGAATGGAATGATAGGATGTATAAAATGGTAAGAGGGTTTACCCCCAGGTGACAAGTTGAATATCAAGAATATGAGACAATGGAAAATGGATATGTAACAGTGGTAATGGCATGGCACTGTGAAATAGTATGGCACGTGTTTTTGGCTTGGGTGTGGTAAATGATATATGATTCTATTTTTCTTGTTGAGATGGAGATGCATGTCCTAATAAATAAATGATACAAATAAAATACTCAATCATGTTAATTTCTATCCCACACCTCATTTGAATAACTGCACCATCAATAAAAGCTTATAAAATGTGATTTTGAGAATTTTGTTGTGATCTTCATTGGTCATTAATTTTGATTCCTTCAAACATCAAGACAAGGTATCTTTGTAGCCTCTACAAAGGAAAGTGAGAACATGAATGGTAAACAAGGACAAATAATGGATGGTAGGTTTGATTGTGAAATGGAATGGTAGATGATAATGGATTGTGGAATGGTTGGGAAACAAATGAATATCAAGACATTCAGTCACACATAATGTTGTCGATGCCAGATTTAACATAACTTTGGTTATGGTAGGGCCAAAGACTTATTCTCTCAATAGGACCACCATATTTTTTTGTTGTTTGATCTTGAGAGTAGCTACCATCTAATTAGGCTATAGATTGGAAGCTACTTTGATTTGATCTTTGATATTGTCTTCATCAAGAAATGAATAACTTTTGTGTTTAGTTATTGGTGCCTCAAAGAGTTTTTCACCAATGAATTTGTCTTGATTTTCTCGTAGCATCTTCGAGAAGGTTTCACTAAGGAATGTTGACTTTTGACATTGATTGTCTTCTAGCACTTCCAAAAACATTTTACTAGAAGATGCTGAGTTTTGATTTTGATTGTCCCCTAGCACCTTCGAAAAGGTTTCACTAGGAGAGTGTTCTTCTGCTATATGAATGTGGTCTTGGCCTCCTTGGTCTTCTTCAACTGCTATGTCACCATGGATGCAGTTCAACAAAGTGTGATTATGTCGATCCCAATCGACACTTGTGGGAGATGGAATGTCAATGATATGGCTATTTTGGTTGATGGTAATGGCTTGTAGAATGGTAATATAATGGGGAGAGGCTACACAATCCTTGTAGAAGATAATAGGATAACTTGTGTTGAAGCTAAAGTACTCATCCTCAAAAACTATAGAAGGATAAAAAATGTATTCAAATTGATTTGCAAGGAATGCATAACCAATGTTGTAACAGTCATGAACATATTTTATATCTGAATCTAATTTAAACTCAATAGACTCTAAATCTAATGTTGAGACTAATGTGTATTCTGACTCTTCATCTGATGGGTACTTTGTTATAATGATGTCTTATTGAAAATTTGGTTTTGGACAAGTAATGACCTGTGATGGCATAATGGGCTTCATAAAACTTAGTTTATCAGAGTGGAACTCCTCTAGGATGGGAAAAATGTCAAGAGACAACTCCTTAAAGACTAGCTTGTCAATAAGAGGCTCTTAAAAAATAAGCACATGGTTAAGGTAATGATTTGCCCAAAGGCAGTTATAATCATTAAGAAGTGACTCAACAAAGATTGGCTCATCAGTGTGAGACTCCTTGACAAATATAATAGGATTAATAGGTGATTCATCATATGTTGACTTATCATAAGTGCTTGGTTCAAGAAAAACATTTTGGATTGGTTGGTTGTTTAGGCTTTGGTTTCCAATGAGTTGGAAATACCATTTTTGAACATAGCTTGGTCTTCGAAGGATTATATCATTTGAGGTTTGGATGGGATTGGTTCTGGATGAGGAATGGTTTGTGGTTGGATAATGGTAGGGCATTTGAGAGCATGATTTATCACATGAGCCAAAGTCTAAAGTCCTAAGATGGTAATGATAGGGCATTGTGGGGCTTGATTGCTTGCACAAGCCAAATGACTAGGACCTAGAATAGTAACGGTATTCCTTGGATAATGTAGAGCTTGATAGCTCATATAATTTAAATGAGGGTTAGGGGTAGTTGATGATCAGATAACAAAAGGATGTCATGGAACATGATTTCTTGCACAAGATAAATCATCTAAGTCTTCCTCATAAACCATTTCATCCTAGTTGTGAGTTGGCTCATAAGTTGGTTCTTGACTATGTTCCATGTATTGATTATTGTAAAGAGGGTATGGATCCGTATCCTAAATAACATTATCTATAGTTGGGTCTTCAAAGTCCTCCTCACAAGCCTATTCATACCAATCTAGGTCTTGAGTTGGATTGTGAGCTGGTTCATGACTTTGTTCCCATGAATGATTATTATGAGGTGGATAAAAATATGTCTCACAAACCATATTATAATTTTTTGGGTCTTGACTAAAGCCATAAAATTCATTTTATGCGGCCATTCTATCATAATTTGGATTATGTGTGACTCCATCAGAGGTGTAGCTAGACATATCCACATAAATGATGAAAGCTCCAAAAAAAAAAAGGCTTAGAGTTCTACAAACTTTAAAAAAACTATGTTCAAAGGACAAATGGTTCAAACTTGGTCTAACTTGGTCAAAAGTGGAGTTGTATCTTCAACGTGGTTTGAAAATGGAGTTGTATCTCCAAAATGGTTTATGATAAGACTTGGCATAAATAGTCTAACATCAAATGTCTAATGGAAAATTTCATACGTATAAAAGGTCAAGCATCTGATTAAAATTTGGCATGTCAAGGGTCTAGGTCAAAGTGTTCCAAACAAGGTCCAAACTAAGAAAGGGAAAAGTTGAGTTACTAGGTCTTTTGTCCAAACATGGAGTTAAAATATCGGTTCAAATAAATAGGCATATGCTAGGACTTTTGGCTAAATGGCATAAAAAACTAGACTTAAAACAAAGGTATCATGTGATTTGATTTAATCTAACAAGTTTGGAAACAACTTTGACATAAACTCAGCACACGAAATTAAACATAAACATGATCAGTTGACATAAGGCATGAGACAAAAGGCTCTTGGAAAAAGGTTGTGTTCTCCCAAATAAAGGTACAAACAATGATGAGGATAGGTATTGAATAAACAAACCATCAAGTCTTCAAATTTGGGTAATAGATTAACCAAAGTTATGCAACCCAAAAGAGAAAGATCTATGTATCAGCCCCATAAATTGAGGCCTAAATAAAAATCAATCAATGTTTGAATCCAAAATTGTTAAGGATAATTGAAAACTCAATGTTGAAAACTAGGCTTTGACCAAACAAGTTAGACAAGATCAAACAACATGATGGCACATAAACGAGGTCCAAATGGTTGATGTGACATGGTGTGAAACAAATAGTTTTTGATACAAGGTGAAACAAGTCTTGAAACAAATTAAGCAATCTAATGGCATAATCATGCTTATATGATGTGATTAATGTTATGTTTCAAAGATTCAAAGGCAAAATGGTTTGATCTGATTTGGCAACATAACACTACCCTCTACAACTCAAATCACACACACACAAACAAGTTTATCAAAAAATTCAAGGCACAAGTGTGGTGTAAAATAGCTAGCATAATGCCTCTTTAGACAAAAGAGTGACGTATAAATAAATTGATTTTGACATGGCTTATGAAAAAACAAACAAGTTTTAGTCTCAAAACATACCAAGAAAAAATGACCAAAATACACTAAGTATAATCGTCCAAATCCTAACAAGGGTATGACAACGTGGGCTTGACTAAACTAGCAAGCTTTTGAATGTTTTTAGGGGAATCAATGGCATAATAACTTTCATGTCAAATGATGCAAAATACAAGCATGAAAATTGGGTGACTGTGGCATTGGCTAGTTGTAAAACGGTCTAGTCCTTTTTACAACCACTACATCCTATTGTTCACTTAGTGTAGTGTGATGTCCGAATGCAGATATGTCCCATGTATAACTCAGAAGGTGTGAATGGTGTCAATGCCAAGAGATGAAACCATGAGTCAAAGGTTTCCTAAAGAACTCATGGGAGGTAATGATGTCCCCATCGCAAGCTAAGATGCAATAAAATGAAAGACATAAAAAGAAAGACTTTAGGGTCATTTTCAAGGTCACCCAAACTATGACAATTTTTTGGGGAGTACTTTAGACGATATTCTTTCTTAACTTTAGACTAGGATTTTTGAAATAAGGATGACATTTTTGATTCCAAGGGTTCCATAAAGGGGACAAATAGAAGAGCATACATGTGACATCCTTCTCTTTGCCAATCAAAAAACAACTAAACAATTATTGAACACAAAAAAATAGACAAGTGAGTTCAATTTTAAGCACCAATTTAAAAAATTAGGTGGTGTTCTTTTGACCCCTTGATATTAATTTATAACTTTAAAAGCTAACTATAAGATTTAAGCAATAGGACCCTAAATGTTTTTCCTTTAAGCACCAAAATGAAAAGTTTGATTCATTTTAAAATACCCTAAAAGAAGTTTAAAAAGATCTATTTAAGCATGCATTGATGATTTTTCAAGTAAAACCTAAAAAAAAAATGTTAGCAAGATGTTTAGCTTAGAAGCACTTTTGAAGATGAAGCAACCAACTTCGAAAAATGAGCTCTCAGATTTGTGTAAAAAAAACCCAGTGACTATCGACGGTTATACTAATCAATGATGGTTATACTAATTGATGACGTTTATGCAGACTGATGATGGTTTTACTAACCAACAATAGTTATGCAGAATGATGATGGTTTTACTAACTAGTGATGGTTATGATAACTGATGATGGTTATACTTAATTGACAATAGTTGAAAATGATTGTCAGTGGTTTACTCAATCAGTGACGATTATTGTGTAAACCCATGACAAATAAAAATGGCAAAATAAAGTTAGAAAATCAAATTGTAAAAGTTTTAATGGTCCAAATGAAGATTTTAAAGTTGACTAATGATCTTTATGTGTGGGATGTGTTTGGTCCCACCGGGCATGCCATTATGTGAACTAGGAATTTGACTCAAGAGAGGATGGCTGGTATCATGTTAGTTTCAAAATAAAAACAAAATGAAAGAAACACACTAATTAGCATAACATCTCTAGGCATAGACATTAGGGAGAGCTTAGTTAACAAACATGAATAAACCACACAACTAAAATGAAAAATAAACCTTCTTTTACCTTCCTTTGATGCTCCAAAATGCTTGTTGTAGTGGTTTGCTTAGCACATCTCCTCATGAAGTCTTCATCAAAGGAGGTTTGGATATCTCCTCTTCTCCTTGGCACCTTTGGATTTAGCTTGGCTTGGCTCAATATGTTGGCATCAGAAATTTGACATGTGATATCTCTTGGAATCAATTTGACATGGTAATTTTGCACAAATTAAGCTTAGAACTGATGTTTATGGCCTCTCTATTTATAGATTTTGGAAAATGGCTAGAATCAACTTGAACCATCCATCTCAAGATTGAGATGTGTGGCTAAGGATTAATCCAATTATGTAATTAAAATCCATAAATAGGCTCATCAATATTTGGGATAAAAGATCAATTAAGAAGCATGGAGGGTATTGATGAGACATGGGAGGCATGGATCTTGATATTTAGGGCATTTATGGCCTAGGGATGTCTTCCCAAGAAATGAGGTCACATAATGATGTAGATATTCAATATTCATTTCCATAAATAAGTATTCAACAAGTTTTCATGGAATTCTTAATTAGGCTCTAATTTAGTTTAATTAGCTCTTAAGTATGATTAAGCACTATGTGCATAAATTATTCAAATTGATCAAAATGCCTTGTTATTGGTCCAAAATTTGACTAGATTGGAATTAGAATGCGATGTCAGATGTGTTGGATTTGTTATCCCATTTAGGATGTTGTAAACACTAAATAACAATGGCATGTGTCTCATGTAAAATATTTGATATAAAAGATCAATTTAGAACACCTAGGTGTAAAATTAGCATTTTGACTCAGAATGATCTGATCAAAGTTAGCTAGCCCATAAATTTCATTGCCCATTTAATGACACTCTAGACAAAATCGACACTTGAATATATTAATTTCAACTCATTTTAATACATTTAAATGTTTTTAGGCCAAATTTTGCATTTTGATGGAAATTGGTCAAAATCTTGGTCAGAGGTTATTGGTGGCCAGATTTAGGTGTCTATAGTTTGCCACTATTTGAGAAGGCATTGTGAACCATAGGCAAAGTAATGCCTTCTCAAATGATGAGAAATGGCCTATATGCCAAAAAAGAAGATGATGACAAAAGAACAAAGCTCCAAATGGTGTTTGGGAAGCCTATGCTGATGCTCCCTTGAGGGAGTGGCCGTCACATATGTGGATGGATGGTCCCTAAAAAAAAAAGAACAAAAATGGTTACTCAACCGACGATGATTACTGTGTAAACCTGTGACAAAAAAATGGCAAAACAAAGTTAGAAAATCAACTTGTAAAAGTTTTAATTATCCAAATGAAGATTTTAAAGTTGCGTAATGATATTATTCATGTGTGGGATGCGTTTGGTCCCACCAGGCATGCCATTATGTGAACTAAGAATTTGAATCAAGAGAGGATTGTTAGTATCGTGTTAGTTTCAAAATGAAAACAAAATGAAAGAAACACACTAACTAGCATAAGATATCTAGGCCTGGACACTAGGGAGAGCTTAATTAACAAACATGAATAAAACACACAAATAAAATGCAAAAGAAACATTCTTTTACCTTCCTTGGATGCTTCAAAAGGCTTGTTGTAGTGGCTTTCTCAGCTTGTGCTCATGAAGTCTTCATCAAAGGAGGCTTGGCTATCTCCTCTTCTCCTTGACACCTTTGGATTTAACTTGGCTTGGCTCAATATTTTATCATCATAAATTTGGCATGTGAGAGCTCTTGGAATCAATTTGACATGGTAACTTTGCACAAATTAAGCTTATAAATGATGTTCATGGCCTCTCTATTTATAAATTTTAGAAAATGGCTAGAATCAACCTGAACTATCCATCTCAAGATTGAGATGTGTGGCTAAGGATTAATCCAATTATGTAATTAAAATTCATAAATAGGCTCATCAGTATTTGGGATAAATGAGAAATTAAGAGGCATGGAGGGCATTGATGAGGCATGGGAGGCATGAATCTTGATATTTGTGGCATTTATAGCCTAAGGATGTCTTCCCAAGAAATGAGGTCACCTAATGATGCAGATATTCAATATTCATTTCCAAAAATAAGTATTCAACAATTTTCTATGGAATTCATAATTAAGCTCTAATTTGGTTTAATTATCTCTTAAGTATGATTAAGCAATTTGTGCATAAATTACTCAAATTGATTAGAATGCCTTATTATTGGTCCAAAATTTGACTAGATTGGAATTATAATGTGATGTCAAATGCATTGGATCCATTATCCCATTTAGGATGTTTCCAACACTAAATAACAAAGACACGTGTCTCTTGCAAAGATTTGATAAAAAAGAGTAATCCAAAGCACCCAAGTGTAAAATTGGCATTTTGACTCGGAATAATTTGATCAAAGTTAGTTGGACCATAAATTGCATTGCCCCATTTAATGATACTCTAGCCAAAATCAGCACTTGAATATATCAATTTCAAATCATTTAATGCATTTTAGTATTTTTAGGCCAAATTATGTATTTCAGTGGAAATTGGTCGAAACCCTAATTGGAGGTTATTGGTGGCCAAATTTAGGTGTCTACACACCACATTAGACAAGAGAACACTACTCTAGTGTCCTTGCCAAATTTTTTGTCTAAATGATTAAAAATATGCATTTCTAAAATTTCTTAGAACCTCAATTTACTTAGAACAATACTCAATCGTTTCTTATTTTTAGTTTCCAAAATTTCTCAAAATTATAGAATTTTGTCTTAGATTCACTTCATTTGGGGGAAATAATGTGTGACATGTCTTTCTAGGTTGGCACTCATGTTTTACTCAAAATCATAATTGTTTTACTTAGTCTCAGAATCCATATGCACTATATATGAGTTGGGGGCATGTGCATGACCCATTGCTTCTTCATTGCTCAATTTTACAAATGGAATGGAAATTCATGTCATTCTCCACATTATATAGATTAGAACCAAATTATACTCAGTATTTGCTTCAATTTTTCAATAATTTTTTGCCAATTTGAACCTTATTCCATATCTAGTGGTTGGTTCACTATTTGCACCAATATCTACACTAGTATTTACACTAGTATCTTCACCAATTTTTTCACCAGAAAAACCTATTGGGATTCATATAGGTATTCAAAATTAATTTAATGTTATGGATAGTGATGATATATTCAAGCACACCTTTATTTCTTAAGTACACCCAATTTTTGATGAGGATTGGGGCATACACAGTCCAAACCAATCTATTCAACATTAACACACAACTCATAATAGGCAATAGTTTAAATTATATCATAAAACCATAATGGCTTGCATACCCAATCAGGGGTATTCATTCCTTATCACTCTCTTATTTCATGTCTTTCATTTTTTGATTCTCCATATTAAGTAAAGACTGGTATTACATATATTTCATTACAAGTTTGTGTGGAGCACAATTTAGCATTGTGGCCTACAACGAGGACCCCTTTCCATAGGTAAGTTTAGGTACACACTATTTTTATTTAATTCTAGTACTTACACCTTTTTTTGTAATAATAGAATAAAAGAGGGAAAATGTAGACCCGTAAAATTAAATTTTATCCAAAATCATGCACTTTTGGCAACTCTTTTACACACTTATCTCTAGACTTATCTTATGGCCCCTTTTGATTTTTTATCACCTTGGACACTCTTCTAAGATGATAGATGAACCCCAAATGTACTCATACTGATTATTATCAATATGAGATATAATATAGGCCTCACCTAACCAAAAACATGATCAAAACACTAATAGGTTAGGAGCACCTTAAGGGATAGGAGTGCATTGCTCTAGTGTCCCCCTCTCTCATGTCTTCCCACCAAATAATGATTAATTTGATAAATTCAAAGACATAATAAGGTTTCCCTATGTCCCTAATGAGATATATTCAATGTATTTTAAATTATATGACTATATAAACACTTTTCAAACCATTTTTCAAGGGGAGGTTTCCACATTGAAAAACACCAGAATCACACTTGCACATTGAGAGCAAAATACCTATTTCTCCAAATTCTGATTGCATATAGCCCTAGTAGCCAAAAACTCAAGATTGAATACATTTTACATGTCAAAATACAAGGTTAAGACACCTAATCACGTCAATATGGCACTAGAATATAGCATATTTCAATAGTTATTCATACATAATTGTAGCATGTGAGAACTACATGAAGTTTTATCCCTCTTTGGAGTATTGGTATGTAGACAACACTCAACACATGGGGTGTTGAGGTCTCACCCAAATTAAAATTCTAATCCATTTTTTCCTAATGATTTATATTGGTCTTCACATGTCTAGGAGCTAGGGTTTTTGAAGGAAAATTAGTCACATAGTGGTCTCTGCAAGTGATTGTGAACTCTTGCCCCAGATACTACTCTATAGGTGAAGGCACAAAGAACATAAAAAAATTGATTTCCTCAATGCAAGTGGATAGAATCAACCCCCAAGTTGGACATGAGTGCCACCCCTCTAGTATTCTCTTCCCATATCTATTGTCTAGGCCCAGATCTAATTCTAGAATCCTGATTCAAGTGACTAGACCTTTCTACACAACAAATTTCAAACCCTGATTTCTCTTGGATGCATAGTTTCTAGCTAAGTATTTGTTTTTTCCTCACACTTTTCTATTTTTAGTAAGTTTATAGAATATGTTAGTTCTAAATCAAGGGGTGTTATCATTTTTATATTATTTTGCTAATTTTTCATAGTAGTGTTATCATCTAGGGTTTTCACTTTGAATCCAAATTCTTATCAAACATGATTTCAAATCAGTTGTCGTGGCATTGATAGCAAATTTTTAGAAGATTATAATAGCATGGTTCCTCCACTATTCAACCTCTTTGTTTTCACATCTTTCCCTTGTTTTAGGATCAAATATCATGATTCTTGATGACATCTCCTACAAATTAACAACATTATGGATTTCTTTGCATCATCTGGTGGGTTCACTTGTTAAGGGATCTTTTTTCAGTCGCACTAAGTTATAAAGTGCCATGGGGTTTTTTTTTCTTCAACCTTGTCTAGCTTCATGTGTGTGTGCTCTATTTTATGCACATATTATTTATTTTAGTTATTTGATTCTCCTATCACCACCAGGGCCATCTTATTGAGAGATATTTTAATTATACTATTGACATTTTCTTGACATGTAATAGTCTCTTATAGCTTGAAGTGTAGTTATTATGGATAATCCTAGTGTCATCTTGACTTATTTGATAATTCAATAGTTTCCTTTAAATTTTTATGGAGTTATTCTAGGGCATACAATGCCACATTTTCTGTGTTTGAGTAGTTGGATTCATCCACACATACAAATTTTCTATGTCATTGCACCTAATTAACATTTTTTTGGTGGTGGGGGAGGGGAAGGCATAGTGCTTTGGGTGTCATGTCCCTTGATAACCCCTTTTTACACCACATATTTTATTTCCTATAATTTATCAAATTTAGTTTAGTGAATTTTTTTACACTTTTTATTCCTCTGATAGTCTCCTTTTTTTAAGGAGTTATTTTTGTGAATACAGTGTCAAATTTTTTCCATGCATGATCAAGTACTAGACCCAAACACTCATGCATAAATGAGTCAATGAGTGAATTTCATCCACTAAACACTTGCTTTATCATGATTTTGCTATTGTATCGAGTTTTTTTAGAGACCCTTGTGGCATATCTAATTTTTTTATAGTGTGTAATTACTGTACACAGGTACCTCATTAGGCCTAGTTATCATGACCCATTCGTGGAAAACTATTAACTTTATTAGTATGTATAGAATTTCCTAAGTTTCACTTAAGTATTGTGGGGGGGGGGGTGTTGGTGTATTATTATATATGCACTAATATTAAGTTAATTTATGAAGTTAGCTTTTCCACTAAGTATAATTAGTAAGTGCATATGTTTAGAGAAGCTTGCATTTAATGCTTACTCACCTCACATGTGCTACCCACATTTTTGGAAGCCATCTTTATTGAAAGACACATTTGGTAGAAGAAATATGAAAAGGAGGGATATATCTTCTTTATAACTATATATACCCTCTCCTCTATGTACATTGTAATAAAAATAAGACACTTTTGAAACTTTATTCTAGATACATTACATATTTTTATTTATTTTCATATTGTTCCAAGTTGGAATGAGTCATAACTATGGAGATATAATCTTCAGGTCTTCTTATTTCTTTAAATTATCGCAAGTTCATAAAAAAATATACAAAACATTTTGCACAATTAGAAGAGATAGTGTGGAAAGATGACTTATTTATATGGAATTAGAAGCAATAAGATGCATTTTAAACTCTCAAGGATAAGCTTACGAGTGCACCAATTTCATAATTTTTGGACTTGAACACTCGTTCCATGTCCATTTTGACACATCATGAACAACTATTGGCACTATTTTATCACAACTAGGGGACGATAAATTTTATCATCCTATATAATTTTCTAATTGAAGGCTTAATTCAACGAATTATAACTACATAATAATTGAGCATGAAGTGCTTGTGATGGTCTTCGTGATGATACACCATTTTTATTCTTTATGGACCATGAATCCTTCAAATATATCATTAACAAACCAATATTTCATAGGATGTTTTTTCAAAGGATCATTTTATTCCAAGAATTTTAATTATCAATAGTTGTTAAACCATACAAACAAAATTATAACCCCAATTATTTATCCTGAATTACTGAAAAATAAGATGGGTAAAATACAAAAGATGGCATACCAAATGCCCAATTATAAAAAATATAGTGCATTCCTAAGGACATCATTGATATTTTTGTATTCATCACTTCATGTGATTTTACAAGTGATTGTAAATCAAATGAAAAGAAATAACTGGCTATCTATGTAGTACCTTACCAATTAGTTGGTAGAGAGCTTGACAAACTAGGATGGGATGAGGTTTTACAACACTACATTTTAGAGTATGAATGTGATAATATTTTACATTAGGGGAATGAATGGTTTTTAGGTGGCCATTATGTTGGTGAGTCTACTACAAAGAGTATTTTATTTTTTGACATATGGTGGCAAACATTATTCAATGGCATGAAAGTCTATGTGCAAAAATGTGATGTGTATCAATGAATTTATGAGACCAACTACTGTGATGAGATCCCAACAATTTCTATTACTAATTAGGATTTGTTTGAGAATTAGATAATTGATTTTATGGGATCCATCTCCCTAACCATGCATAGAACTAGTGCATGTTATATTATCAGCATAACAAACTACTAGAAAATATGACAGAAGTGGTGCCAACCAAATTTTTTATTACGATGACAATGGAATTATTATTTTAGGAAAATATTATTAACTATTATGGATGACCCTTGATATTAATAGTGATCATGATACAAACTTTATGAATGAAAATGTGAACATTTTATTAGCTGAGTTCAAGGTTTTGCACCATATAAACTACCTTTATCATCTTTAGGCACATGACACTATAAAAGCTTTTAATAAGATCTTTGGTTAAAATTTGATGAATTATTTGTAATGTTTGGAATATGGACTAGGATGATCACATTTTTGTAGTATTATGGACATATCGTACCACTTATAAATACCCAAAAAAATCTACACCTTTTCACCTAGTCTTTCATATGGAAGTAATTATTCTCGTAGAAATTTTAGTGCCCTCTCTATGTTTTTTACACATTGATTGACTAGATGACAAGAATTTTGTTGATGTACACCTTGAATATCTCATGACTATTGATTAAAATATCATGTTAGTTGTGACAATCACATTAAAAGGAAAATATTGTAAAAGGGTACACATGTTCTATTATATGATTCCAAATAGGTTAAGCATACATGAAAGCTCCAAATTCCATGGATGGGACCATATATGATTCATGATATTTTATTAATTGGTGCATCTAAGTTGCACATACTTGATGGTGAAATAATCCTTAGGAATTTCAATGGAAGTAGGTTTAAGCCTTATTATATGTAACTTGTAACTGAGCCACTCATAAATAAGGCATATGCCATAATATGTTTTTGTGTTAATGTTAATTTATACTAGTAATAAAACATACAACCTTGTAAGGCCAGTCAGATTAGTTAGGCTAGGGATTTCATTGATATCCTTATGCCATACATATAAGTGATTTTGGAGAGTATTGTCATGTTATTTTGTTTATAAAAATTATACCTCTTCACTTTATCTTTTAGATTTGTATGTTAATGTTTTTTATAATTTCAAGTTTTAAGCAAAATTCTCATGTGCATAGGTACCATTTACTTTGAAAATAACAATACCATTACATATCAGGTATGATTTCCCACATGTCACTTAATTTGAATCTACCTATTACACAAGGCATTTGTTGAACCTATGTAGACAAATAAAAGGGATATTTTTAGCTCGATAAAGGTGCATCATGGATGAGGTTAAAGTGCTAGAGGACCTAGCGCATATCTAGTGTGGGGTAGGTTACACAGGGTGAAATAAAGCTCAGATGAATAAAGAAAGAAATAAACATTTTTTTGACACGTGTAAATATCGACCAATTATCTATACATGTGAGGTATGTGGTGTATGGAAGTGTGAAGTATAAGAGATGCATATTACACCTAGAAAATAAGGAAGAATCAAATGCATAGGTCATGCCTAAAAGGAATTTTGAAATATATGATGAGGGTTGATGTCACTAGTAGTAAATACAAGAGTACAAAATCATTATTAATGTCTATATAATAGTACAATTTGTGCCATTGGGGGAGTTTAAATGTCAATAAGCATTATAAATTACGCATCACAATTCATTTTGATTACTTATTACTATCAAAATATTTGGAAACTTGAAGAAGTGTAGAGTATACAAAAAGTTTTAGTACAATTGAATCCACTTTAAGTTAGGAAAAATTAGGTTCATAAGACTAAAATTTAAATCTAAAGGAGGTCATGTAGCATTTTCAAGTAGAATTTAGGTAAAATTAGCAAGGAGGAAGATAATTTGAAAGAAAATAGGGTTGAAAAATAGGGAGTCTTCCATTAAATCACAATGAATCTCAAAGTTGAGTTCAGAATCTAGGGTTATGGAAAAAGGATTTCAATAGTGAAAAATGATTAGGGGGTTCACTAGGATAAATAGGCCAAGGGTGTGCTAGAGAGGATTTTAAACCACAATAATGGTGAAGAACAAGGCCAAGAGTTATGTAGGTCTAAAAATCAAGTAGCCATAAAAGCACACATTTTACAAACCCAACAAAAGGAAAATTGATCATTATTAAAAAATCATTGAGGAAGAATTATAGGGGAATGTTGAAAAAGTGCAAATAGAATTTTTAGAGATGTAATCTCTGGACTCATGTTTATGTTGAGAGCTATGGGAGTCAAAAGTTTCATAATTCAAGATAAATAACTAAAACTATCAGGGAGGTGGAAATGAAACAAATTTGAAGAATGAAACAAATCTAAAGAATGATTGCACAATGGAGAGTGGGAAGGTAGTCATAGATGAGATGATGATATATAAAATAAAAGTAGTGCTCAAGAAAGGGGGTTATTGAAACTATTTGAGATACCCTACTATGGTAAACCTAATAAGTTGGTTCCTCTTATCACATGTCCATGAGGAAATATCTTATTTCACCTGGCACCAAATGAAATTATCTCCAAAGCACATAAACAAGTCCACCTGAGTACTGTGCTCCAACGAAGACATACAAATTTATTTGGTTCATCACCAAGAAGTGGAAAGAGTGGCCAAGTCTTTGAAGTATAAAAAGGATAAATTTACCTTATCGATTGAGAAGACTAAAGATTATTGGTCAAGTTGATTTCAAAATTACAATTATGAGTTTAAAGCAAAGGTGAGAAAAATATAAATTCATGCACATAGACTAAAGGTAAATATACATGTTTAATATATATCTTAAATGCAAGCATAGGGATATGAGATTAAAAATATTGGGATAATATAGCTCCAAGAATCTAAATATAACCACTAGAGTTTGGCAGCGAGTACATAGGGTACTTAAGCAAACACCTGGAAGGATAATAGGATTAGGTACGCTATGGGACACTCATTATATATAGAGGCTATTTGGTTTTCCAGCTTTCAGCAAGCTATAGATAGACTTGTAAACCAGGTTAGGGATAGGATGATCAAGAACACAAAAGATGCAGGTATATCTAATGGATCAAATCATAGTAAAGTAAGTAACAAGGAAGTGACATTCAATGCATAAAGAATGGGAAAGCAAACTATCTATATAAGGAAACACTAAAAATCAAATAAAATGATTTAAAACCATGCAAGCCTATGGAAATGAAAGATGATTATAAATGAAAGAAATTTTCAAAGTGAAAATAATTATATGATTCAAAAATATAATCTAAATTATTATTTAGAAATGAAGCTAACCCTAGCATGTAATATATAACCCTATAAATATACTACACTAAGCTATCAAAATAATTTCACCCTATAGAGCAAGGTGCCCTCAGATCATACTCAAACACGATGCAAGAATTATACCAACCATGAGTCCAAGTTTGATCCAATGTGAAGGAAGATTAAGTTGCAGTTTAGAGCTCTATCCAATCCACTATCAACAATATAGGAGAGGTGAAGTAACAACAAGCAAAGGATTTAGAGGCCAATCTAAGTGCACAAATCAAGTGCAATGTCAATCGAAGGAGCCAAGAGTAAGAAATAGTGTAGGTAGGAACAATTGAGCAGTAGGTGAACCAATCTAGGTTACAATTAATTAAAAAATCTATGAATATCTAAGGGGGTGAGTTAAAGAGAGTTGAGGAACCATTTAACATGTAGTAGAGGATCTAAATAGAGGTGAAGAACTCTTAGGAATCAGGAACATACCAAGAGAGGTAAAGGATTGTCAAGATGTCCAGATGAGAGCCAAGAAGATCTAAAGAGATCCAAGAGGAGTTTAGGGGATCAAGAGGAAATAAAAGAGGAATAAATAGATGATATAATGACCAAGTAGGATAATAATGAGGCATGTTTGGACCCCAAGAGGAAGAACCTTCCAAAAGTAGCCGTTTTTTACCATTGTGCAACATCCAAATGAAAAAATGGGAAATTCTAGATAAGTCATAACTTAAGTTGTTAGGCCATAACTTAGGGGACCAAACCCATGGCTTGGGATAAATAATGCCAAAAAAGTCCAAAACAGTTTTTGAACAGGCCCCATAGAGCCCAAAAACATCTGGGAAGGCCTAGATGAATGTTGCAAGGTCTGACAAAGGGTGAGAAGGCTTAGAAGGGTACTCAAAAGTAAGGGAAAACAATAAATGATTGATTAGGATCAAATAGGACTCATGGTGACTGGTAGGATACATGAAAATTAGATATGTAATCATAAGGATAAGTAGGGTTATGGGAAGTATGATTACATATGCCCTCAAAGTAGAAGTAGTTGGTGTTTGAATGAATAAGGAGTGTTGTGTAGTACCTAGAAGCCACACAAAAGCAAAGAAAAACAAAAAACTAAAATGATAAAAGAGAAAATTACATGTAGTTACTAGATAAGGATGGTGGCAGAAGAAGTTGATCATGAGATCCATGGATGAAAGTGTAAATGCTACCTAATCCAAATCTAAATCCACTTCCAATTCTAACCCCTATGTAGAAATGGCACAAGTGATATCAAATCAAATTGTATAATCTAGAATGACATTAACTAGTGTGTCAACTCTAGTTTTCTCCCCATGAGGGATATGGGTGACCTAGACATCCTCAAAAGAGGAGAGAAAATCATACACCACCTCGAAGAGGGAGAACAACTTAGAGCTAAGGATAGAGTAGGCACTAGTGAGATGAGACACATCTAAGAGTGAGTCAGAGAATAACTACACATAGTATGCACCTAGCCCATGAGTGTCAATCAAAACATCGATGATTGATTGATACTTAGTTACATTATTCATCTCACTAATAAGGAGGTAGCCAGGTGCAACAGTCTCATAGTCCCATGGATCATTGATAATCCAAGAGGTAGCAGTGGATCTTGGGTTGCCTTGACTGCCACCATCAATGTGAATCACCACTGAGAGGTGCAAAATGATGGGGGTTGGGGTTGCAAGAGGACGATGTAAAAGGATTGTATTGACACAAAATAGTGTTAGGTGTGGACCCTGATTGTCTTCTAGGATCATAGGTTAGAAATATGATGTTATTTTAGCTGGGTTTTGGATCCCATTCTTTGTATCCACAAATTTTTTATTAAAATTGCCTTCTAAAATTATAATTTTGTAGTCAATCTGGGCCATTGATTAAAGGTTTCCAGATCTGATGGCAGAAGTTATGTTTAGGTGTTTTTCACCCTAAAATGTATTTTTGCATGGCTAAAATGTATTTTTATAGAGACGAGGTGGAAAGAGGTAGAGAGGTGTAACAGGGTTTGTTGCAAGGTTTATTTTTCCCTTGTATTATTAGAAATAATATACTAGACAAGTTTGGTGGATGTAGCCCATCTTGGGTGAACCATGTTAAATTTGGTGTCTCTTATTTTGTGCATGTTTATGATTATTTTTTGTATGTTTGATTGATTCATTTCATAGTTTCTCTTGTATGTGATTTAGGGATAAATTTGTGTTTTATATTATCCTAACAAGCAAGATGAGTGAGTTACACAAGGGAGACAAAGAACATAATCAAGTCGTAATCAAGGGGAAAATACTAACACTAACTATGGGATGAGGTGACAAAGGGTGGTAGGATGTCCATGAAGGAATGAAGACTAGTTGGTGAAGACCAAAGCAAGTCTTGGAGCAACCATAACCATTAACCCAAACTTGTAGGAACCAAAGTGAAACAGGAAGAGGGAGTTAGAAGGAATCAACTATGACCCAACTAAAAAACTACTGACTGAAAGAAGCAAAGAGATTAACTTATATCCCAAGGTGTAGTTGGAAAGGAGTGTATGACCCTGACAAGCCAGAGGACCTAGAGGTCTAAAAGATTTGAACAATCCCAAAAAAGACCCAAGGTGGCCTCAAAGAGAGAAACAAACTTCGTCATTGCGTCCAAAATGAGTTAAAACCCTTAAGATGAAGGTTTTATGGTTTCAAGAGCAACAAAAAAATGAAATAGAGGTCGAGAGAGGGCAAAAAGAAGCCTTTTAGCCCAAGCTGTGACCAACTTGGGAAAACTCATATCCTAAACCACTACTAGTCCATGGGGGCATGGCCTAGCCCATTACCAGGTCATGTCTTATCCCAAAAACCCATGGCCTAGGCTATATTGGGCCAAAAATAGGCCTAAGGAGTCCAGAAGGGCCCAAAACTTGCCCAAAAAGGATAAGAAGAGTGGGAGACAAGAGTTGTTGATCTTGTCTAAACATGTTTTTCTTGTTTCACTACTTGCATGAATGATCTATGGTCATGTTTCTCTACTATGCAAATGTGAGGAGTCAATGTGCTAGTGGCAGGGAAGGCACCTCAACTAGTAGAATTACTGTTGCTAGGTGATGGTCAACCATGAGAGAGTGTTTTAATGCCAACCGAAATGATAGGTGAGGAGGGGTGGTAGGATGCCTGTACAAGATGAATACCATCCAGGGAAGGCTAGAGTAAGTCTTAAGCAACCACAATAACTAACCCACACCACCTATAAGAATTATGGAGAAGGAGAGAGGGAGTTGGTAGAGGGCTAGTTACCAGCAAGTAATAGCCCGAGCAAATAGAAGAAGAAAAAGACTCTGATTCTATCTCAAGGTTCATCCAATTAAGAGTACACAATCTAAATAAATATGGAGACCCACAAGGTCTAATGATGGATTCCATGAGAGGGGAAATCCACCAAACAGTGGCATAGTGAGGGTGCTCTAGTAAGCTCTGAGGCTCATCAAAGCACCACAAGCGCAAGCCTGGGATTTCCCTCAAGGACAGGCTACCACTTCACCCTAACTAGAGGCCTACCCCTAAGGTAGGCTAAGTCTTAGCCTAATAAGAGGCCAAACAATAGGTAAACATGGGGTAGAAGGAGATAGAGCATCTATATCCTTAGGTTTACCAGTCATGACCCAAAACATAAGAGCATCACAAGTGGGGTCATTGTTGTTGAATGAGACCTATGAACCAAAAAAAGTAAGAGGATGATAGTGCATATGATGTGTGGACATGAGATTATTGTAATGTCTTCTTTCATTTATTGGGTTATGTGTTTTACCATTAGGAATATCACTCAAGATCAGACTCAGCATCTCTAGCAATCTATGTGGGAGATGCATTGAGGGAGTTGATACTTTGATGGGTGAATCACAATGAGAGGGGAAGCTTGACATTCAAGGTGATATCTTGAAAGAGGTATTAAAAAAGGGAAAATCCAACCTGGGGTCATGGAACAAGAGAGGGAGTTGGTGAATATATGCCAAACTCTAAAGGAGTGAATGTTGATCGGTACTCCACTGGATCAAAAGGCTCATCCTTGAGAAAACAAGATTCAAAGGTGAGAGCCTTGGGTGAACCCACATGCCCCCCCAAGGAGATAGTCAGAGCCTCATCAGAGGAATTTTTCTTAGCATAGATAAATTCCTAGGGACTTGGGTCAGCCTCCATGGATGAACCTCACCTTCATGCATGAACTAGACCATGCAAAATGTGGTCAATGCAATGGCCTACATGATAGTAGTCTAGGGATGACTAAGGATCATATTGTATGAGAGATCCAAGTCTAACACAAAAAACTTGATCCTAAATATCATGGGGCCAAACTTGACCCAGAGCTTCAAGTTTCCCATTAGTGCAACTATGTCATTGTTGAAACCAACATAGTTGTGGTGAGAAGCAGAGAGTTTCTTTTGACTAATCCCAGGATCATTAAACACATGCATGGGCATGATATTCAATGTAATCCCTTCATCAATGATGTATATCTTGACATGACAATCATCGATGGAGGTCTCAATGTAGAGCGAGAATTGATCCCTCTTTATAAGAACTGAAGCATTTGGCAAAGAAGCTAGATCAAAAGATAATGTGGGAGGATGAGGGTGATAAAAAATGTCAGAGTTGAATAAAACTTCAAAATCATCCACAAAGGGCCCTCGTGAGAGAGATTAAGCTCATCAAGGACAAGACCCCTTTGCTCAAGGCAAAGGCAAAGAAGGTCCCAAATGGAGATTACAATTAAGAGGCCCTATAACTCTTCTATGATAGAGTATGGACATTGTCAAGCCTGGGGAGGGATGTTATGCCAAAATTCAAATCTAACTATGGGGTTCCTTGCCCCCATGGGCTAAGCAAGAGGTCCCGTACCACTAGCATATCCGATGGGTTGGTGACCTAACTTGAGTGTGTGTTGAAAAAGCATTCATACCTAGTAGAGGTTATGTTGATAGCAGTAATGACCTTGTTACTCTCATACTTGGTTTTCCTTCTCGGGTTAGCCTATGAAGATGAATCAAAAGAGGTAGTATAGCAAGAAGGGGAACGATGGGCCTTAGCCTTGGATTTCTTCTTTTCCTTGTTGTGGTTTGGAAAAGGCTTTTTGAACACATTCAATTTGTAGTTGGGTTCGGTAAATGGAGAAATCTAAAGCGGAGGCAAGTCTTGTACACCAAATTTTTGGGTGACATAATTTTCATCATCATGGCCATTCATCTGATGGAAGTTGAAAAACTTGGTGGGGTCATAAGGGAACACAATCCATGGTATTATGTTGCTCATTTTAGAGGCCTTCTTTTTAGTTGGCCTCTTACTCATAGCATTGACCACATGGCTATCCTTCTTGTTCTTCTCGAGAGGAGAATCAGTGACACCATCGTTGATCGAATTGTAATTGTGATCACGTGAAGAGGATGACTTTTGGGTTGGCAAAGGGAAAAGGCCCACACACACCTCAAAGACTTCAATCCTTAGAAACTGATTAATAAATTCATCATAAGAGGTGGGTTCACGCTTGAGGACCTTAAGGTGAACTTCCTGCCTCAATGCTCATGTGAACATATCATACAGTTGATCATCTGAGAACATCATTTTGTATGTATGGATGACTGAATGCCACCTATGTATAAAATAAAATTTTTACTCACCCTTGGCCTACACCATGGAGGTAAGTGATTAGATGATGAGGTTAAATGGCCTAGAGATATCGAAGTACTGGAGGAAGTCATCTAGAAGGAATTGGGAGCTAGAGAGAGAATTTAGAGGTAGATTCTAGAACCAAACAAGAGCTTCAACTTACAGAGAGTGAGCGAAGAGATTCAACATCATACCTTCATCTTATTCTCAATCCATACATGCCATCATAAACTCCATGATATGCTTTGTGGGACTAGCATGCTGAGTCCTATTAAACTTGGCCAGTTTATGGATAAGAGTAGGAAGGGGAATAACATGCACCCAAAGGGCTAGAGGATTCTTACAGAGATCTTCATAGGCATAAATGATAGTGGGTTGGTGACAAGCTTCAAGAGGAAGATCATGGAGGTTATGATGTTGCTTATGCCAATAGACCTAATCATAACCTTGGTCATAAAAAGAATGATGTAAAGGTGGCTCTTGGTATGGGAGATGCTCATGATGGAAATCATCCTTATCATGGAGTGGGGAATGACTATGAATAAGGTATCATTCCCTATGGGGATGATGAGATGATGTGGCATGCCCATGAAAATGGACATGGTGACTAGGTCTCCATGATGTTGACCACATGTCATAAGATGAGGGTCTATATGAGGGCACTAATGTTTGGGATAAGCATCCCATATAACTCTAGTCGGTAAGTGGCAATTGAAATCAACACGCTTTATCTTCCATGTGATGTGGATGTCTCACTAAGTCAAAATGCCTATGTCCCACAACATGGAAATGAGGGGGTTCTTGTTGTAGAGTCTCCTACTGAGAAAGGGATAGGGAACTCACATGAAAACTAATCAAGAAACTCGAAATGGAGTGGGTGCAATCTCTATCTTTAGAGGAAGCACGCTGCCTACTCCTAAGGGAGAAAGGTGAACTTCATTCACCTGAATCCATCTATTAAAATCATCAATGATTGCACATATCTTATTAGGCATCAATCACAAAAGGGGATCCTCATCACCCCAAATGGGTGAATGAATTATGCTATGAGGCTGAGGGGAATGATCCTTAGATGAATGGAGCTCGAACTAGTGGAAATGATAATGAGTCCATCAGTTATAGATCTGCCAATATTGTTCCCTATGGAACATGAGAGGGTCAAGGTCACTATGTTGAGTCGAGGGAACCTCTTGGGTCCTACGGTGTCTATGGAATTCCATTACAGCCTCAACCTACTCATGAGTGAGCTCAAGGATAAGGCCCTAAATGTAGTAGGATTGGCAACCTAAGGGTGGGAGGCCAACCATGGATGTAATGAAGCAAGAGAAACATAGGATATAATAAAAAAGGTAGATGGATGATGAACCAGTAAGGAGCAGGACACACAACTAAAGCAAGATAAAACAACCAAGGTGAGAGTCAAAACACTACTAAAAGAAAATCGTAATAGCTAATAGAGGGGAGTTGGCTAAGAGAGTTATAAATGAGATATAACTAACATGAGATCGAATGTGAGGTCCCAACAAGTGTGCCAGAATGTAGCTCCAAGAATCTGAATGGAATCACTAGGGTTTGGCAGGGGGTACACAGGGTACTTAAGTAAATACCTAGAAGGCTCATAGGCTCTGGAATACTATGGGCTACTCATGACTATAGAGGCTATCTAATTTTCCATCTTACACCAAGCTATAGATAAACTCATAAATCAGGTTAGGGCTAGTGTGATCAAGCACATAAAAGATGTAGGTATCTCTAATGGACCTAAACATAGTAAAACAAGCAATAAGGGAGTGACATTCAATGCCTAAAGAATGGGAAAGCAAACTATCTAAATAAGGGAACACTAACAAGCAAAGAAAATGATTAAGAAGTGTGCAACCTTATGGAAATGAAAGATGTTTTCAAAGGAAAAATGCATATACGATTCAGAAATCTAAGATAAATGCTTGCTTATAAATGAATATAACCCTAGCATGTAATATCCAACTCTAATAATAAATTAAACTAATCTATCAAAATAGTATTACCTTGTAGACCAAGGTTCCCTCAGATCATGTTCAAACACAATGCAAGAACTCTACCAACCCTAAGTCTAATTTTGATCCAATGTGGAGGAAGACTGAGCGACAGTGTAGAGATCTATCCTATCCACTATCACTATTCTAGGAGAGGTGAAGTAACAACATGAAAAGGATGTATAGGCCAATCCAAGTGCACAACTTAGGTGCAATGTTAATAGAAGGAGCCAAGAGCAAGCAATAGTACAAGCAGGAACAATTGAGCAGTAGGTGAACCAATCTAGGATACAATCAACTATAAATCTATGAATCTCCAAGGGGGAGAGTTCAAGAGAGTTGAGGAACCATGTAGCATGTAGTAGAGGAGCTCAATAGAGGTGAAGAACTCCTAGGAATAAAAAACAGACCAAGAGAGGTGAAGGACTGTCAAGATGTTCAGATAAGAGCCAAGAAGATCCAAGAAGAGTTCAGGCGATGAAGAGGCAATCAAAGAGGAAGCAAGAGATAATATAATGACCAAGGAGAATGATGAGGCATGCTTGGACCTCATATAGGGCAATTAAGAGGAAGAACCTTCCAAAACTAGCCATTTTTTGCCATTGTCCAACATCAAAACACAAAAATGGGCAATTCTAGCTAAGTTGCGGCCTAGGTTTCTAGGCTATGGCTTAGGGGCCCAAAACCCGTGGCTTGAGCTAAATTGTTCCAAAAAAGGTCAAAAACAATTCCAGAACGGGCCCTGCGGAGCCCAAAAAGGCTTAGATGAGTGTCGGGGGGTCCAACAAAGGGTGAGAAGGCCTAGAAGGGTGCTTAAAAGCAGGGAAAAACTCCAAATGATTGAGTAGGATCAAATAGGACTCACAGTGATTGGTAAGATGCACGACGAGTAGATATGTAATCATAGGTAGGAGTAGGATTATGGGAAGTATGATTATAGATAATACAAATAAAGTCTGGACATTATAGATCACCACATATGTTTGAGCTTTGTCGATAGTGGCAACATAGATTTTGAGGTCTCATTTCCTAATTTAGAGTATCACATATCCAATAAGAAGCATTTTCAGATATTGTGGTGAACACAATGAGTAATAGAAATAATAAATTAGTTAAATGCATCTCTATCCTCTTTAATTTGTCAATTATAAATATAGTAAGTACAATATCAATCTGCGTTTTACATTCATATTTGTATAATTAATGTCCATTCTTTATAAAATCAAAATATTCATAATTTTATCTTATCTAAATCGTATTAATCAAAAAATAAGTAAAACACTATTAAATATCAATTTTTAGCTAATTAATTGAAACAAGATTTGAGAGAAAATACTTTACAATTCTATATCAAATAATTGATGAATCATCTTCATAAATATTATTTTTAATTCAAACATATACTCACCAGTAAACTTATTGTAAACTTATTGTTAAAATGAGCTAAGAAACTATCATCTAGATAATTTAAGTAACATACAAAGCTTAAAGTCTCCCAACAGTTGTGTTCGTGCCCAGCTATCATAGCGGTTTCAGTGACGAGAATTCTAATGCCTGCACCGTTTGCTGAATGCTTATGTAAGATTTTTTTTATGTATTTTAACTTCTATTTCACAATAGAGAGCTGAATACCTCTTCCTACAGTATGAGATTAAGTAGTTGGCGAGTTTAGAAATAAAACAGTCTATTTTAATAGACTGTCTACGGATTAACATAAATAAATTTCAAAAAAATTTAAGTAAAAACATTTAGGAAAAAAAGAGATCTTAAGAAAAGTGTAATATAATACTGAAACTGAAATTTTTGTTTCATTAAATAGCAATGATTCGATTACATAAAAAGGAGATGATCATTGACGGTTTGGAAATTCATGCTGCTGCCATTACAAGTCCACAATAAAGCGCCGTTCTGAATACTGGTTTTTGGTTATGGTGTAAGGAATAACCGTTTTATTCCAAAATTTCTTGCTTGGATGTCCCTAAATCTATGCTGTTCTCAATAACCCATGGCTATATTTGAATACAGCGTTGTCAGTGACGAGAATCGTAACGGCTGCACCATCTGCTGAATTCGTATGTAGGGTTTTTAATATGGATTTTAGCCTGTATCTCGCAATCTCCATGCCATGCCTCGTAGTTACAGCTTTACTAGTTTTGTTTCCTGAGGGTTAAAATTTGTTCGGGTTGTCAGAAATGGAAACTGAAAAGAGGGAAAGGGAGAAGTGTAATATAGTATTTTAACCGAAGTTTTAGTTTCATTAAATAGCAATGATCAGATCACATAAAAAGGACAGGAGCATACCCAGTCCGATAAGTTCGCAAGTTTCTAAAATGGTTTTGGGTTTAGGGTTTCGGGAGGGAAAGTAATTTGTAAATGTTTGTTGGAGTTTTTATTAGTTTTGAAGGGTAATTCAAGTAATATATTTGATTTAACATTTGATTAATTTTTTTGTTTTTTAAATAATCAAAATTTATTATTGTTTGTGTATTGAAATATTTGTAATTTTTTTATATTCAATTTATGCATTTGTTAATAAAAAATAGAAAAAATGATATTTATTTGTGTTTGTATTGATTGAGATTGTTGACATATTATTAGAGTGTTGATGTTGTCAGGGGTAGGGCTTAAAAAATTAGACGATTTTTGAATTGAATGTGAATATGCACAATTAAGTGGGAATCCTAGATGAAGATTGAGTTGATTTCATTAATGTTTGGCATCGGGTCTCAGCGAATGACCTTCGACATATCATCCACTTTATATGTGTTATCAATTTGCCTCATTTAAACATTTCAAATATGACAGTATTTACGACATTGTTTGCATGGTTGCGATGATGTTTATGTAGCATGTTCCTCCTATAGCAATTGTTTTGGCTTTGTATTTGTTTGCCTTTAACATGACTAGACAACACAGGGTTGCATGCACAAGGATGCATACACAACAAGCTATAGTAATGGTATGTCCGACTAAGGTATTTTTTTGTGATCAATTTGAGAAGGCAAGTTTTGATGTCGTAATTGGAACTGTCTGAAATTTTAATGAGATTTTTCAGATTAAAAACTAAAAAAAGGGGCTTTAAAGGTTTTGAAGCATTTTAAAATATAGGGCTTTGTGGTGTAGTCTGAAGCTTTAATTAAGTAAGTATTTAAGTCAATTTGATAGGTTTTTTCATTTTCCAAGATTTTTTGTTAAAGTTTGAGGGTTGGGTATTCCATGACTTTTGAAGGTCGATTGTGATGTGTGCAAAATAGTAGGGGCCTTTGTGTTTTGTTATGTGGATGAAGCAACTCCATGTGCATCATGCGATATAAAATTACACTAGGCTAACAAGCTTGCTACCAAACACTCCTATCTCTCTCTCTTCCACTCAACCAAATTTACCAACATGTGATATCTGTCAGGTACTACTCAACATCAATAGTATAAATCTCAATGTAATTTCACAATGTTTACTCATAAATGAGATAAAAGATGTTGTATTGAGCATGTTTGGGAAAACATTTATCATTGCAAATTAACAAGAAGCACATACATTTGTGATAAAAATTGCCATCAGAAAATTGTTTATGATAACTACAGCTATGTTTGTAAAGTGAGTGGTCATGTATTCTCTCTTACACCAACAGAGCACCAAGCTGTCATGGGAGTTATGCAGAGGAGGGTCGAAGCACTCTACCCAACATGGTGCTCCCTAACGAATAATAATGGATGCCATGATGCATCCATCACCTTTTGAGTGCCCATTTTCTATTATTCCACCAATTTGTAGCCCTCTAGAAGATAGCATGGATATTGATTGATTTAGAAACTGTGAATGATTTCTAAGTTGTTTCCTTGGATTATTTATATATATGGAACATAAATGATGTCGTGATTATAAAAAAAATTAAGTATTGTGAAAACAGTAAAATGCAATTGCAGACCCTATTGTGATGCTTCTTATTATAGAAGCAAGTCAGTTGGGGCCAAGTCCACCTTTCACTTGAAAAGGAGAGTCTAAAGAGTTTGTTGATATCTAGTTAACCCCCCACCCCTTTTCTTGAGCCTTTTAGGCATCATTTTGCTCTAATTTAGAATTATTATTTTTTGATGGTCAATCAAATGGCATCGTTTTGTGTGCTAGAAAATATTTCAATGTTTAACTCAAAAAGTTGTATTTTGTTTAATAGAATAAATGAAAAAGATTATTTTTTCAATCTCTCATTGGCTTATAACTATAAATGGTATTGGTGCCCTCACCTAGTCAAGGTAGGGAACGACGAAAATTTTAATTCCACTATTAATTTTACGTATATTGAAAAGCAAAGCTTGCCCACTACGGTGGTTGTCTAGTGTCCTATGTTGAGCAAATTTAAATGCACTATAAATTTTTTTAGATGTGTTGGCAATTGGCTGTAGGGATTTGACATAATGAATTTGTTGAAAGTATTCTCAGATCATAGTCTATAAATAAATGGAAATTAAAAGACTTCCTCGATCGAAGATTCAACATTAAATCAACATGTGGCATCAGTGCATTCCATCATGGATTTTCATCATTTCAACACTTTACAAATTTGACTAAGTTTAAAAGATCCCTGGTCTCCACAATTGTGACAAGTGTCACTCTTGTAGAAGCTAGATCCTGATTGGCACAGTATAAAGCCTTTGAGGCCCAAACGCCCATGATGACACCATGTGGCACATTGCGAGAACTCGATAATGTGCCATGTAGAAACATCTCATGGGCTCCGAACATATAAGCTATTATCCACAACAACAACCTCCAAGCCCCATGATTGTCACACGTGGAAATTGTGTGATGTGGCAATATCTAACATGAGATTACACGGCATGGTGTGATCTGGGCACGTAGGAAAGATGAAATCCTTCAACCATTATATTTACTTTCATGAGCATTAGCTCCCATGATGGTTCCACATGGATTTCATCTTGGCTCACGATATGATTCCACATGGCATCATCTCTGCTCTCTGAGCCATCAAGCCCCTCCACTGCTTTGAAAATTCCTCCATGCTTTCAACGTTCATGATGGCACGATGGGGTGACATCGTGATTCTTATTAAAAGCTATCATTTATCCCATGTCATAATTAATAACTTGTATGAGTTGTATAAATGCAACAAGCACAATTTCATAATTGAATCCATGCAGTAACCACTAGCCACTTGTCCTCATCGCGGCCTTCCTTTATATATTTGACGCCATCTATGGCTTTGTGCTATCAGCCCCACTATTTGTCGATATGTGGACAATATTCAATGGTAGGGGCCTTCGGGACACTCCACATATCTATTTTCTTCCACAGGCATTGGGCCCCAAGATGATGCCATATGGCATCATCTTGGGCCTATGGGTCTTCATACCTCTCGACAACATTACAAACTTTTATGCAACTATCTTCATTGAGATCACACCACATGGTGTGATATCGAGCTTTTGGGTTTAGAGATCCTCATGCTACTTGATATATTCCTTTGAACTAACAACTCTATGGATGATGCCACATGGCATCATCTCACACCTTTGGGCTTCAAAAGCATTTGGGAATTTCATTTTCTTCCTGGGACTCGAGTCACAAAGATCACACCACGTGGTGTGATCTTAAGCACTTGGGTCCTTGGGATACGTAGACTCAAAATTCTTTCCCTCTATGGCCTCAGATGGCTGAGATGTTGCCATATGGAGCATCCTGGGGGCTCAAAGGGCTCTATGCAAATGGCTTTCCCTCCATGGACTCAAATGGGCAATGACATCTTGGTCATCTATGGTCATAGAAGGTAAGTTTATAGACTAATGCCCTGAATGCTACCACGTGTTAGCATCTTGATCATCTAGGAAAGTAGAGGTGAAACCAACTACACATAAATGTCCAAGCCACCAAATGTCAAAGATGTTTCCATGTGGTAGCATCTCAGCCATTTGAGGCTCTAGAGGGAAAGTCTGTAGACGAGTGCCTTGAATGTTGCCATGTGGTGGCATCTCGACCATTCAGGGAAATAGAGGTGAAGCTAGCTATGCAAAGATGTTTCATCCCTGAATGCCTAAGATGCTGCCACGTGACAACATCTTGGCCATCTGAGGCCACATAGGGCAAGTCTATAGACAAGTGCCCCAAATGCCAATCAAATGACATTAATTTCTCAAGTCTCGATTGTCTCATATCATGCCACATGGTGTAATATTGGCTCTTCGTAGCTCACAATGGTTTTAACTCTAAAAGTTGACCATCTAAGACTTGATTGTTCAGGATCATGCCATGTGGCATGATCTCAGGCCTTCAGGGCTCAGAACTAATCAAATTGATCGTGCACTGTAATGGCGACATACATTACAATCTCAAAAAAGCAAGTTCACAAAACTTAAACAATTTTTAATAAATTACCAAAAAGTTAATGAAATCGATGCTATCAAATATTACATCATTATTTAATAGACACTCAAAAACTTTAAATCTTACAAAACTTTAAATAAAATAATCTAAATCTTTTTTAAATAAACAAAAATATTTACAAAAATATTAAATAATCATTAAAATTAATTTCTTTCTAATATTTATTTATATTCATAATGATGACTCAACACAAAATTAACCTCTTTAAAAATGAACAATTCCTTATATTCTTTCTAATTTACTTATACACTTTCACATCTTCTTTATATTTCAAAATCCCATAAACTAATCATAATTTTTAATAAATATTAATATATCAATTAAATTATTAAACATTATTAATATATGTTCATGTAAATATGGAACCGATTTAAATCTCATTCTTACTATTAGTTTTTTGAACTCCTTCCCAATCACATGCGGGAATTTTGGTGGCATTGACGCTCAAAGTTTGTTTCTCTTATTAACCCATAAGCCCAACCAGCGTTAAAACAAAAATCTAGGAAAGATTATTTTCCACTTATTTTATACCTAAACAACAGTCCAAGACTCGGGGTTTCCATCTGACAAATTCTACAAATTTTGTTGAGAAAACACCAAAATTTTTATTTTCTTTCCGGAACCAATTTTATTTTGGCTTTTAGTACATATTAATATTTAAATTAAGTTAATTTGATGATGATAGTTTAGTGGTGAGTTATTTGAATGTTAAAAGTGGGAGGTTTCATGTTTCATTTTTTAGATGATCACTCTTTAATATCGTTCTCACATTAAATTATAATGGGTTATTCGTGAAAAGTATCCACAATGCAATAGACTATCGATTGATGTTCAATATGATGGGATCTGCATATAATTTGAACCCTGTGTTTAATGCAACGAAGTAAGCTCACAATTCATAATTAAGGATACTATTTGTCGCTAGTTTGGGTAGTCTATTACAAAAATGTCTACGATTTTGGGTCCGTTTTAAAAATCCTAATACCCTAAAACTTTGCCAATAAAATGTGAAAGAGATGATAAAGTGGGTTAGTTATGCCCAATACCATCCAAATTCGAATCTCACATAATATTTATAAACTACATATGACCACTAAATTTACAATTTTAATGATCAAATAATAAATATTTATATTAATTTAATAATTCTTGAGGATTGAATCCCTGATTTATATCCAAAATGGATTTGTAATTCAGATCAAAAGCTGATAAAAAAATATTTAAAATAAATTAAAAATTAAATATTTATCTACTAGAAAAAAGAATAGAACTTCGAAAAAAGTGTAATGTTTTTAATGGATTATAACAATATTATCTACTCAACTTTTGGTTCTATTCTCACTTTCATATGTTTGATTCGAACATAAAATGTGGTCATTGGCGTGCCGAGTGGCTTCTAGAATTACTTTTCCAACGTGAGCAACCTGTTTTCAATTATTAGTTTCATTATATGGTAATGATTACATCTCCATAAAATGGGTGAGTAGTTTAAATTTATTTTTTGAAATCCTCAAAAATGTTTTTTTTTAAAGCGAGTGGTTGCCCTTGCACATTGAAGTGTTTATAAGTCATTTGGTTCATTTTTTAAATGTAGACATTTGATTTTGGTAGAGGTAATTTTTTAATCATGAAATTCTATTATTTTAGGATGTTTATATATTTACTATTTATTAATTTAAATTAAATTTTTATTGACATATTTTTTTAAGTTATGAATGATGTTTTGTATTTTTTCTTTTATATTTTTCTCGTTTTTCCAATTTTTTGAATTATTGAGATTTTCTTTAAAAAAAGCATATTATAATATTAAATAATTGTTATATATTTGATATATAATAAAATTTGATATTTTTTTTTGGTTAAAAAGAGTTTTTTGAAATTTAATATATTGGTAAATTTAATATTGGGAATTAGTATTTATATAAAATAAAATAATATTTCCTATTTATTATTTCTGTATAGTTTGGGTTGATTGTATATATTATTAATAGCAAACAATATATTATAATTAATTTATAATTAAGTGATGAGATATTGAGAAATATTAAATATCTCTATTTATAAGAAATAGATTTCCTATATATGTATTGTGTCAGATGAATTGAGATCTGTGTAAGAGAGAATATGTTATGTGATTAAATATCTCTCTGCGTATTTGGTTTCAACAATTTTTGCATCAATTAATCTCTGGTATAAACACATCCAATACCTAACAGTGGTATCAAAGCAGAATGAGATCATGACAGATTGTAGGGAAACAATCAGTATTTATGTTTTTCAATTGCATTGAAAGTTCTCTCTGCGCATTTTCATCCCCATCCTCTCACCCGGTTCGAAGAACTGTTGGCACCGTATATCTGTAATCAGAATTGTACATCGCCCAGTTGTGCCAAAGACAACAAATCTGTTCTGTGGAGTTCGAACCAAAACCATCCACGTTGTGATTTCTGAGTTGAATGTGAGGTGACTCGGCCCTATCATGCAGTGGATAATCAAGTTTTTAATACAGCCGCCTAGTGAGCATAACTTTGCCAAGCATATTCTCATCCACGTGTTCTTATTTTCTGCCATTCTCTGCTAACACAAACGTGTTCTCTTATATCTCTGCAGTCGTTTTGTCTCAACGTTGAGCTCTAGAAGTGCCTTGATCTGGCCAAGTTCCATTCACGGACATTGCATTATCCATTTGACCACTTCTATCTAGGAGTTCGCTATCTCTACAACTGTCGTGTATCTACAGTTAGCACTGTCAAAAGTGAAGAGTCAATTGCTTATGTGAGGTTGAGTCGTGTCCGATCAAAGTATGTTCATATTCATAGGAATAGTATTTAATTTGTTAGACCATCATGGTTGGATATAATTCTTAGTAATATTATTTTTAAGGTCAAATGATAAATAAGGTCAAGTCATGTCTGGTATGGTCGTTGTCTCATTGTTAGAGTTGAAGTTAAATAGCGTGTCATTTTGGTTTGGCATCATAGGTTTATTTTTTTATATATATACAACAATTCAAAAGTCATTTATGTTGTTTGGTTGTTGAATGTATTATCATTTGTATGTAACGTTTAAATTATGGGGGTCTTGTTATAAAAAATGATATATAAATTGAGTTTCATTTTCTAATTTACTAAATAGAGCAGTGAGACGAAAGAGGATGGAAGCAATAGAGGAAGAAGGTTTTCAAAGCCTCTTATTAGTCACCAAAGACGGGGCCCATGTGATGTGGTGACATCTTTTTTAGTTGTGTGGTGTGATGTTTACACCAAATCGACTAAAGCCAAGGACAATTTTCTAGTGGCAGTGAAGATTGTCTATGTCATTTTTGTTTAGGTAGCAAAAAACATGGACAATAGCTACAAAAGACGTCAATAAGGATTTAGTCCTCATACTATTTTATTTTCTAGTACTATGTTGTGTGTAAAATAAGAATAGACGTGGTATGTCCCTGTTTACTTGTGAGTATTCTGTATGTAATCCCTATTGTGGAAGCATTGTAGAATGTTACTTAAAATGTACTATAACACTCATGAGTTTCTTGTGAGCCCATATGGCACGATTACATGTGCAAGCCCGTTTGGTGCACCATCGTTGAGGTTAACTCTGTTGGTGACACATTGCAGTGTAAGAATGAGATATGTTTTAACATGTAAAAACTAAAGGAGGAATGTTGAGAATTAGTATTTATATTGAGTAAAATATTTTTTACTATTTATTATTTACTATATAGTTATTATTGGTTAGTGGGTTGATATATATATATATATATATATATATATATATATATATATATATATATATATATATATGTATTTGAGGTACTATGCAATAGAGAATATATTATGTGATTAAATGTATCTCTCTGTGTGTTTGGTTTCAACAATCTTTGCACAAGTTAATCTATGACATACGCACCTCCAATACCTGACATTTAAATGAAGGACATTTATTACCAATCAACATAAAATATGTGAAAATTTATTGGCATTATTAATCAATGTAATATGTAACAAATCCAATGAAGGGTCCTTGAAATTTGATATATCTCAAGATTTTTGAGATTAGATGTATTTATGATATATGTCCAAGTTAAAGTATGTTATATATTTTGCTCAAATGTATGTAAACATATTATAGCCCATATACCATTTTCTATTTATATTTATGTTATGTTCCTAATCTTGAAACTAAATACCACTATTTTTTTAATATGCATAAACGAACTAAAATACATAAGTAAACTTACATTAAATGAATTTCATTCTCTAATAATTATGTTTTTTTAAGTGGTAAGGTTTTGGGAACACACTAGATGAATTTTTGCCCCTCAATTAAGTTCCCTCCCTCTCAAATTCACTCATCCTTGCTTTGCTTCAATGACTTTGAAGTTGGCTAAAAGAGAGCCATTTGCACAAAATATCAAACTAAAGGGGTGGTTGGATATGCTCAGGGCTCTAAATTGGTTATGATGTTATGCCAATTCTTTTGCTATAAGGGACCTAATCACATGCTAAATTGACATAAATAGGTGGTTGTGTGTGTGTGTGTGACTAACGAATTAGACTTACATTTCCCCAATCACATCTATTTGGCCCCGAATTGAAATTAAATTGAATTGATTACACACGAATGCGCCCTAAATCATTTGCATTTTCTGTAGTTGCAAGACAACAAGGTGTTTTTTTATCTCTTTTGTGTTATAAGGGACCTCATTACACATAAAATTGACATAAAGCGGTGGTTGGGTCTGTGTAATACAATAATTCAAACTATATTGTCCCAATCTTGAATTGGAATATGGTCCCCAATTAAAAGTAAATTGGGTCAATCACACATAAATGTGACACAAATCATTTGCATTTTCCCTAGTCAGAAAGATTTGTTGTGTTTTTGTATTGGTTTTGTCCTATAAGGGGCCTAATTTCAATAAAAATGACATTTGAAGGGGTGGTTAGGTTTGCATGGGTCACAAATTTGACCATTGTTTTCCCAATCATAACATTCTAGGTGTAACTTCAAACTTAGTTATGTCGATATTGCACACATGTACCCAAAATCATCCTTATTTTTCTTGGTTGTAAGTGGTTATGGTGTTTTTGTGTTACTTTTTGGCTATAAGGGACCCAATCACACACAAAATTAACATAAATGGGTGGTTGGGTGTGTGTAGGTCATAAATTTGAACTGCATTACCCCAATCAAACCACTTTGGGCTTGAATTCATAGTGAATTGGGGCAATCAAACATGAATTTGCCTCAAATTATTAGTATTTTCATTGGTCACAAGTGGATATGGTGTTTTATTGTCTCTTTTTCCCTATAAGGGACTTAATTTCAAGTAAAATTGGCATAAAACAGGTGGTTGGATTGCATTGGTCACCAAAGTGACCTAAATTATCCCAATAACACCACTTTGGCCTAAATTAAAAGTGAATTGGGGTTATCTCACACAAATGTACCCCAAAATTATTTATAATTTCCCTAGTTGTGTCATGTCCCCTTTTTCGTGGACATTGACAGGCTTGATGATTAGCCTATTATGCGACCTTCGTAGGCTGATTGGATGGATAGAGGGTCATGATGGAGATTGGCTTGGCTTTGATTTACAGAATTCCTATAGTTGGCTCTCATTCAGGTTATTTCAGACACATTGGGCCTGAGCCCCTATTATTTAGGGATATTTGACATACATCGGAGCACCCTTGTTTTGATATGGTCATGTGCAGAATCACTCCCTGATTCCCCAGCTTCAGACGGTTCGAGGATCCGACATGTATTGAGGGAGATATTAATATTTGATTGATTTAATCAAATATTAATTATTTGGTCTAATTTTAAATGAGATATTAATTAATTATTAAATAATTAATTATTTGGTCTAATTTTAAATTAGATATTAATTAATTGGTCTAATTTTAAGACCCAAGTTCTAATTTGAGGAATTCTAATTTTAGAAGCCCAAGTTCTAATTTGAGGAATTCTAATTTTAGAACCCCAAGTTCTAATTTGAGGAAATCTAATTTTAGCAAGCACACCTTTGGAAGGGTATAAGAGTTTCTCATGGGAGAGAGTTTGTATTATGCATAGATTATTGATTATTGAAAATTGAAGAAATTCTTCTGTGAAGACTGAGCCAAGGGTTCCAGGATTCCATTTGCAGTGGAGAACGTCAACTCTTCATTGTGTGCGATTCAGAGGTTGTGAAAGATCAGCCGATCTATTGCCAAATTGAGAGATAGCTTCATCCAGAAGTTATCACAGAATTCCAGGGTTGAGAGATAACTTCACTCAGAAGTTATCATAGTATTACAGGTATTTGAGAGATAACTTCACACAGAAGTTTATCACAGAGCTTTCCAGGTATTTTCTTTATTTCGTTTTGATCCAATAAGTTATACAGAGATAGATCTTGTGTTAGAATCTATATTCGTGAGATCAGGGTGTTCAGCAATCAGGGGTTAAGAACAAACAGGTTGGCGGCCGTACTAAATCCGTACAGGTCCGTTCAGATCAGCTCAGGGACCGACCTCGGCAGACAGAGGGCTACAGTGACCGACATCGGTCGACTGAAGACCGACGTCGGCAAAAAGCCGACCGACAGGGACCGACGTCGGCGATATATCGACCGACGACGGCGTCTGTGTGTCGACACAGAAAATCCGAGACTTCCAGAATTGCAATTTTATTCCCAGTTTGCATGAATTCAGGGTTTTAAGACCTCATCTGTAATAATTTTTGGTTGGCATAAGAAGGGACATCACAGTGGTATCAGAGCTTTTGTGCAGATAAGAGAGCCCCTAGGAAAGGGACATCACAAGTTGCAAGTGGATATGGTCTTAATTAGTTAATTTTAGCATATAATCCTATTGAGCACAAGTAAAAATGGCATAAATTGCTGGTTATTTTGATGTAGATCACCAATGTAACTCATGTTTCACCAATCAAATTAGACTTTGGCCTAAATTCAAAGTGAATTAGAGCATTCACACATAAGTGTGCCCCAAATTTTCCATGTTTTCGTTGGTTGTAAGTGGATATGGTGTTGTTGTGTCAGTTTTAATCTATAATGAACTAATCGTAAGTAAAATTGGCATAAAGGGTTGGTTAGATGTGCATTGGTCACCAATGTGACCTAATTTATCCCAATTAAAATATTTTGGCTTGAATTCAAAGTGAATTTGGGAGATCACATATGATATGGTGTTATTATGTTTATTTTGGCATATAATCTCCCTAAGCACAAATAAAAATGACATAAATTGGTGGTTATATAGATGTAGATCACCAATGCAACTCATGTTTCCCCAATAAAACTAGAGTTTAGCCTAAATTCAAAGTGAATTCGGGAAGTCACAAATAAATGTGCCCCAAATTCTCCATATCTTCCTTGGTCACAAGTGGATATGTTGTTGTTATGTCAGTTTTTTTTATAATAGACATAATCATAAGTAAAATTAGCATAAAGGGGTGGTTGGGTGTACGTTGGTCACTAATGTGACCTAAGTTACCCAAATCGCAACACTTTGGTCTAAATTCAAAGTGAATTAAGGAGATCACATATGAATTATGCCCCATGTTTTTGCATTTTCCCTAGTCATAATAGGATATCGAGTTGTTGTGTTGCTTTTAGATTATAAGAAAGTCAAAATAAAATACATGAGTGTTTGGGTGTGTATGAGTCACTAATGCAACATACGTTGCCCTAAATTAGACCAATTTTACCTAAATCTAAAGTGAATTGGGGTGATCACGCATATCTATGCCCCAAATTTTTGTATTTACACTAGTTACATGTGGATATGGTGTTGTTGTATCACTTTTTTCCTATAAGGGACATGATCATAGGTAAAACAGACATAAATGGGTGGCTATGTGTGCATGGGTTAAAAAAGCAACCTACGTTTCCCTAATCACACTACTTCAGCCTAAATTCAAAGTAAATTGGGTGACTACAGACAAATGTGCCCCAAATGATTTGCATTTACCCTGTTCACAAGTGGATATGGTGGTTTTGTATTATTTATGGGATATAAGGGACCTAATCAAAAGTAAAATGAGCATAAAGGTGTGGTTAGATGTGCATGGGTCACCAATGCCACCTACATTGTCCCGATCATACTACTTTGATCTAAATTTGAAGTGAATTAGGGAGATCATGTAGTATTGTGCCCCAAATTGATAGCATTTTTCCTGATTACAAATAAAATGGGCATAAAGGGGTTGTTTGGTGTGCATGGGTCACCAATACCACCTACATTATCTCAATCGCACCACTTTGGCCTAAATTTAAGGTGAATTGGGGAGATCATGTATGAATGTGCCCCAAATTGATAGCATTTTCCTTAGTTACAATTGTATATGGTGTTGTTGTAGTGATTTTAGCCTATAATCCCATCAATCACAAGTAAAAATGACATAAAAGGGGTGGTTTGGTGTGGGAAGGTCCCAAATGTGACCAAAATTTCCCAATCACGCCATTTTTCATAAATTTAATTTGAATTAGGGTGATCACACAAAATTGTGCCCTAACTTATCCAAATTTACATTATTTACAAGTGGATATGGTGTTGTTGTGTTGGTTTTAGCCTCTAAGGGACCTAATCACAAATAAAATATGCATAAATGGGTGGTGGTTGGGTGTGCATGGGTAACTAATGCAACCTATGTTATCCCATCACATCACTTTGGCCATACTTTGAAGTGAAATGGGGAGAATACACATGAATTGATAATATTTACATTGGTCACAAGTGAATATCATATTGTTTTATAGATTTTCTTCTATAATCCATCTAATCGCAAGTAAAAATGAGATAAAGGTGTGCACGGGTGTGCACGGGTCACCATTACAACCTATGTTACCCAAATCACACCACTTTAGCCTGAATTTGAAATGAATTGGAGTGATTGGGCATGTACGTGCCCCAAATATTTTGCATTTGCCTTGGCCACAAGTGGATATGGTGTTGTTGTGTCAATTTTTGCTTATAAGGTAATGAATCATAATTAAAATCAACATAAAGGGTGGTTGGGTAAAAAATGTGACCTACATTTCCCCAATGACACCACTTTGGCTTGAATTTTAAGTGAATTGGGGAGATTTCGCATAAATGTGCCCCAAAATGACAACATTTGCCCTGGTCGTAATGGATATTTTATTTTTGTGTGGCTTTAAGGCATGTAATCCCCCTATTCACAAGTAAAAATGACATAAAGGGATGATTGATAGCCTTTGAGTACGTCAAATAGATTATTGTGATGTATTGAGATTGTTGCTTATAAGGAGTGATTGATAGCTAGAAATTAGTGAGTCGTTGACTGGCAGACATTTCTAGAACCTCCCTACAATGTAGTCGATCAATAGTGAACAACGAGCTCAAATATTTTACGTGGTTTTTTCATACTCACAAGTTTGATAAGCCATACTTTCTAAAAACTTCCCTACCATTGAATGCAGATCAAACAAGTTAATGATCAACTATGGGTCCAATTATTTTTAATGAATTTTTCAATCCTAATTATTTGATAATTTGTGATTTATACGAGTTTTGTGCCTCTTGTCATTAAAGTGTTAATACCTTTTCTAACATTCTATTACTTCAAACATAAATTTACTTTTACTATTGGAATCCATCACCCCATATATATATATATATATATATATATATATATATATATATATATATATATATATATATATATATATATATATATATATATGTGTATGTATGTATATATATATATATATATACATATATATATACATACATACACATATATATATATATATATATATATATATATATATATATATATATATATATATATATATGGTAAGTAATAACAATAAAGTAACCAGTGGGTATGCACGATCCAAACTCTATGTCAATGAGAGCACACAGATCAAAACAAAAGAAATTACTAGTGAAGCACCACAACCCAGAGTTCACAATATTATATCAAAAATATAAAAAGTATATATCTTCCAGTACACGTTGCAACCTTAGAAAGAAGTGCACGCAAACCATTCTTTAAAGGTTGAACACTCCATATTAAAAACTCGGTTCAAAGAAAATTAAATACCACCCAACCATTCTACATAATTTTAAGGGACCAATAAAATAGTCAAAACACAACTATATAAAATCACTTAACAAAACTACCAACTAAACTACTCTACATATGAAAACTCATCGCAATGAGCCAACAAATTTAAATAATTTACGAATCTTACTTAACTAGAGTCAAGTCTCGCTAGTCGAACATATCCAAATCGTTACGGTTTTTCATCGTAATTACGCTTTAAACATCGTGCTCGATTTGACTTGGAAAATTTTCATCACCTGAACAGAACGTTGAGACTCCCCTCCATTTTAAAACAACCATTATCACTAAATCAATAACTTTTTAGTGACGTAAACGACGCGTCCAAAGCAGGACCTATGGCGGGTCGAAGCAGTCAAACCACATTATTTTCGGCTTGATGCCAAATTTCAGGAGGCTTCCACGAAAGAAGGCAAATATTTACCTGAGACTATAGATTTCATCCTTACAACTACAGATCCCAAAAATTGTCCGGCGCAAAATCCGACGTAATTGATTTCTGTCAACAATACCCATTTCTAATATATATCAAAATGAAGGTGAGTTCAGATTGCTGCACTTTATGAGAACCTCTTTATTCATATGAAACTCCCAACTAATTGATAGCCAAGCAAGAGAGAGGCGCTCAAGGTGGTTGCAAATATCATTGTTTAATCCCAAAAGTTATAAAACATATATATATATACTAACTAGAACAACAGTTAAAAAGGAGGGGAAAAGTAACTTGAAAGTGGTTATGGAGTTTTTATTTATTAGGTATGTAATGGAAGAGGTTTTGAATAAATATTGGTTTTCATTTTTTTTAATATATATATATATATATATAAATTGGAAGAAAATATATGAAGACTAAAATTTCCATGAAATTTGGTAAAGTTTTTTAAAAGAGTGAAGATATTTACAAAGATGTTAGATAGTTATTATAATTAATTTTTTTATAATATTTATTTGTATTTATGGAGATGACCCAACATAAAATTGACTTCTTTAACTGTATTTTTTTTAATTCTTTCTAGTTTATTCGTGTTAATTTTGATTTTTAATAAATATTAATGCATCAATTAAATGATTAAACATTATTACGTCGGAGGTATTTTATTGAAAGGAACTCTCTTTACATTCATCTATGGATCTTATTTAATGTCGTTCATGTCACGTCAAAATAGTTGGTAGCAATATTTGCGGATCTTATTTGATAGCTTTCTTGTCATGTCAAAATAGCTCAGACAACAATATCTCATATGCGCTAGAAGGCTCACACTACTGTTTTAAAGTTGCATCACACCACACAGATAAAGTTCTTCTAGAACTTAATGCAAAGTAACTGTCATTAAAAAATATTTAAAGCCCTTGAAATCGCCTTTCAAACATTATATATAGTTTTCAACCCTATGCCATGTTTATGCCAAATACGTAATGCCAACGTACAAAAGTGCGGACGACGAGCTACAGCTACCTCTTCTAGTGGGATGATGACACCGACAATATCAACATTTCCCTCACCCGAGAATTAATGGTGATGCCTTGAAAACCAACATAAGCACCCTCAGGCCTGTCGTTCTACCTTTTATCCAAACAACTCCTCTTCCTCGGGACTTTGATTGCCCGAAAAGTGTTTCAAATGAATAAGGTGAAACCCTATATCCTAGAATTCAATCTCGCATTCAAGCACTTTTATATCCATGCAGGGGGTTCGATCATGTTAGAAAAGTTGTAGAAGAACCTGGACCTATTGAATTGACATATGGAATCGCCACATATGATGTTGCACCATTGGGGAACACGTCTAGCAACTCCTTGTGGTACGAGCTAGTGTACATGGAGGTAAAAGAGTGTGTGAAAAAGGGAAATCGCCTCTGGCAGATCGCCTTCAACTCAGGATTCAAGTGCAACAACACGGTGTGGAAAGTTATAGAGGAACTAAAACTACCTTATCAATCCACACCCAAAATTTATAAGCTGAACAGATTGATTATATGGTGAGACAATGTTTGGGCAGGATATATTCAAAATATTTAGTCAATCAAGGTCTTAAATGGGATCGACTCTGATCCTCATCGCTTCATCATGTAGACCTTGATAAGGCTAGTAATTCAATATTTTATAGGCATATGATGGAATATATCGTTCGATCTTATATAATCATGGGCCATGTTCAATGTTTGATTCTTTATTTATTTAAATGATGTTATGCTTCTCTTCTTTGACGTGTATACAACACTTGTCAACAGTGGTGGATTTGGATATGTCATTATTCTGTATTTTTTATTTATGTTTGGTAAATGATCTTGTTGGCTTAATATTTCAAATATATATATATCTATATATATATATATATATATATATATAGAGGTGGAAATATATTGGTAACATAGATCAATGGAAGTAACAAGATAGACTATGGGACCTCAATGTCTTGCCCCCACATTAAAATAATTCCATCATTAATTCAAGTTGCACATTAAATGTGGATTCTTATTTCAATCAAATCAACTCTCATGACACCCCCGTTCACTCTCAATAATAGAAAATAAAAAATCAAATATGTTACCACCATGCAATCTAAAGACCTCTTTACAATGGGTAATTCAAGTCAGGTAAATCCAAACAGTACCCTAAGCTTGGGTTTGGTGTACAATATGGGCCACCTTGCATATGGTATCATCTAAAATATCCTATCATCACCACTCACTGTCACCACCCAGTGCATGTTAAAATATTTCACCATTTTCATGTCATTAACATTTGGAGCAATTAAATCAAGGTTAACAACATATGGAAACACCAAACAATGTCATATTCAAAAAAGTTGAATTTAATGTTTTCTATTGTGAGGCCAATTCCACCTAAGCCTAAAATGTTTGACAAATATGCACTAATCTTCTAGGTGATGTGTTGGCTCGTTCATATGGTTAAAAAAATTAACATTCCATATATCCTTGGTTTCACTCTTGCTTTCAATAGTCATATGCCTATTCTCTATAGCAATACTAATGCATTGTTATCATTAAGTGGGAAATTTTTATATCAATAAAAATAAACTATAGATGCATCTTCGTCAAGACCATCATAGGGAAGAGCTTCACCACATCATTAATCCTTTGCAGTTTGAGTGTCGTCTTCATGCAATAAAGTTTACAAGTCTCTTACATCAAAATCTCATCAACGAGACATATTATTTTAATGTTACATAGGTATCAATCAATGTTGCATTTGGACAGATAAATTTAATATTTTCCATTGTGAGGATTTATTTTACTTGAAGCGCAAAACCTCTGACCTTAAATTACCTAGATGGTATGATTTAGATAGTTTACAACATGATTCACTACCAACAAATCACTCTCAAATCCCACATAAATCATTCCATATGTCCTCCATGAGACTAATTAATGACATATTGGTAGACCTAGGACTTAGAAACCCTTTTGCAATCTCCCATGTTCTCAAGCATAATTTATCTATCATTATCATTTGCATCTTAGATTCATTCATGTGCATTGATACTCAACTTTTCCTTTAATTGACAAAAAGAAATAATAAAAAGTGCATGAATCTTAGTCGCAATAAATAACTTAAAGACTTTGCAAGCCCTTTACCCATTGCAGAGGGATTTGCAACATACATGGAGATGATATTTTTAATTGGTCATTTTCTATTGTCAAGGTTGATGAAGGCATCATGAAAATTGATTATTGTCATTTTTTGTATCAACAATAATTACACCTGTAGAGATGATTTTATGCCTCTCATTGTATCTTTTGTTCCACATTTTCAAATTCATAATCATATGTGAAACAAAAGTGTCTTGGAACATATCATTCTTTATTCTTTCCCAATTTTGTCCTTCTCTGCATAGAATTTTATGTTGTCCATTTAAATTTCCTCCTCTGATATGGTTGTTATTGAAACCACCTTCTCCTCTAAAGTGGTCATTGCAAACTCATAGTTTAAGTGAATGCTCATGAACTTCATTCTTATAGAACAAGAGAAATAAATCAATATTCTCACTAGGCACAATCGATATCAAACTTATGATGATTATAAAAAAACCTAAGAATTACACAAAGAGTGTAAACTGATAGTTGTATCTCATGTGAAACACGTGACTATCGACCCCATTTGGATGAGAGGGGAAAAGCCATATAGAACATAGAAGCGATGAAACATTTCAAGGTGAGGTGGGTGGTGATTGTAATGGGCAATGATAGGTTATTTTAAGTGATGGACTTGAAGAAGCCCGACTAGACACACATGCAAAGTTCAGTGAGATGTCACATATGTGAATACAATATGTAGATTCCACTAAAATGTTTAAGTTACTCAATACATGATTGAAACAAGTGTCATCTCAATGAACACAGATGTCTCTTTGAAATATTTTTTCAACCATATATTGTCATAAAAACCATATGTTTGAGAGTAATTTTTTGGGTTAAAGAGTTTGAAAAATTCCTTTCAATACACTTTTTGTTCAAATTGTGCTTGATTATGTCGTGAGGGATCAAACTACCATAGTTCCTAGAGAGATTGTAGAAATTGGTGGAGATTCAAACCCTCATCCAACAAACTACCCTAAATTGAATGCGCTTGTGGTCATCGTATAAATTATACCTTTATTCCATTCACCAAATAAAGAGAAACAAGAACTATTGTTATGAATACAATAGTTGTTGTTAGTGTTACTGAGAATGAGAATAGAAAAGCTTGTAAAGATCCATATCCGTATTTATTAGCATATGGCATCATGCATCATTTAATTAGATTATATAAGAGGCGTATTTCATTGAAGAAGTTTTTTCCATTTTTTGTTTAATTGGTTTTATCTAGTCATCTAATTAGGTTTTATATAGTTAACACAATTAGAATTTTTGTCAATTTAGTTTTAGACTAGTCTAAATTGATGCATGGTGAATTCTTTGTATTTTTTAAAGATTAGTTGGATATTTGACACTTGTTTTAGTCGTGTATTGGGTAATTGAAATAGATTGGTGGAAGCTATTGATTGCATTGTTAGATGTGACCTATCATTGAACTTTGTACATGTATTTTCTTGGGATTATTTGAGTCTCTATCTGAAATACCTTATCATTGTCGTGCATCATCACCACTTAGCTCACCTTGATATCTTTCACCATTTGCTTTTTTTGCATGGGCTTGCCCTTCCCCATCAATTCATCATACCCAAGTTCAACGTAAAAAAATGTCTCCTTCTTGCATAGCACATTGCCACACCATATGAAAAAACCCAGCGTCATTTTTAATTGTCACCTTCACAAAAAATATCAAATCTTTGTTTGTTAACACTATGAACAAAATGTAAGATGGGATAAATGATCATGAGTTTTGAGTGTAATACGACTGCGAATTTACACTTTTTCACTTTACAAATATCCGCTCTACTATTATATTATTATTCTATTATTATAAAATATTACTTGTATATATTATAATAATATGTTATATACTATTATATTAATATATTATATATATTATTAATACTAACTCTATTATTATTATTATTATTATTATTATTATTATTATTATTATTATTATTAAGTCAGAGGCGTATACGGTGGGGCAAGTTTCCAAGATTTGTCTCACAAGAGACAAGAATCGGTATATTCTATTTCAAACCCATCAAATGCTGACATGTAATTGACAGGTAGCTCTTTACCAAGTAAGTTCATGGCATGAAGGAATGGAACACGTGGGTGGGTATGCAGTTGTACAAAAATGTGTCGATTGTCCTTGGTAATGTGTCAATTATCTCCAACAGCAGCCATTACCCTGCTTCCCAATATTTTTTTGCTAAATATGAATTGTGTATTTGATGTGCTCATCACTTGAGACCAAAAAATTGATTAGAGTTAACTAGCGGCAGGTATAATTAAAGAAATAAGATCTAGGTAATGCAAAATTACATATGAAAATATATTCAAAAAATTATGTAGTGAAGTATAGTATTATTGCTAAGCCCGCTAAACCTCCTAGGTATTATGTCTGCACCAACGTCGGTTCTTCAAGGTACAAGTACAATCTTAGCACGCAGTCTGGATCTATTAGATGTCCATGGATGTGAATGCCTTTGAGAGATTAGGGTTTGTACCGAGTAGCAAATCCTCTAGGCTAGGGTACATAGGATCGGGTCACCTCCAGCATCCGTCAACGAGGATCCACATTACAGAGGAGAAAAAACTCAGACAACGATTTACTGGAGTATGTAATTTAGGGTTTTATTTAGTCGTTAACAACTGCCCTTTAATGTATCCAAAAATCCGTCGTTGGTTATGGACGACCCAGGTTCATCGATCCATGATGGCTATGCCAGTATGTGTCATCTCTTAATTCATTTAAAATGTGTAGGAGAGTCTAGGATTAATTTTTTAATAATTATTTTTATTGTAAGAATATAATAAAATCTTTTCTATTTATTATTATATTGTAAAAACAATATGATAATTATAGTTTTATTTTGTTGTAAGTCTATAGTATGTTAATTTCAATGTAATGATAAAACATAAATGTAAATGTGTTTAAGTTTTTTATGTAAATAATGTTAATTATTTTTTAAAATTTAATTTTTTATATATTTATACAGTAAATTTTTTACACATATATATAAATTATTATATTTAAATTAAATATACATAAAATAAATAATAATATTTATATTTATATTATGTGTAATATTATATTGTATTATTATATATGACTTATTTTTATATTAATAACATGAAAGTATGTATAAGAGAGATAATTATAGTTGCATAAGATAATATGAAATTTTATTTATTATAATATATTTATTCTATATATAAGATAAATATAAATAGATAATTGAAACTCATATTTATATAAAATAATATAGTAATATTTACATTTATATATTTATTATATGATCTATATAAATATTATATGGTATCTCAATATTTATATTATATATTAAATCATTACAGATTTATTTATATAGTATATATGAGATTTATTTATTATAATATATTTATTTTATATATTAGATAAATATAAATATATAATTAAAATTAATAATTATATATAATAGTATAGTAATATTTAATATTATATATTAAATATATGATATATAAAAGTATTATTATTGTGTATATTAGATAAAATTAGATGTAATAAGAATATACATATAATATAATTATATTATTTTATATTCTTAATATTACTAAATTATTATACACATATAATATATATATATATTATATATTATATATTATATATTATTATAAACTAAGGAGAAGGGATCCATGTGTAATTGCTTTAACTAGGTTATTTAATTAATATATTAGACAAATATAGATATATCTTTATAAATAATAATAATTAAAAATAGTATAATAATATTTAATATTTAATATCGTATATTAATTATATAGTATATATAAATATTATATTATATAATATATCTATTATATATATTAAATAAAAATAGATATATACTTAGAAAATATAATAATGTTATAAGAATATAAATATATTTAATATAAATCAATCATCAACAAATTCATAAATATCATAAAATCTTACAATTTTACAACATAACTACTCTAAACCAAAATTAAGGAGGTCCATATCATATAACATTAAAGATTCATAGATTAAATATGTGATCAATTAGAATCACAAAGATTTTTATAAGGACCATGAGGACCTCTACAACAAACTCATCTATCCATCTTATCCCTAAAGCGTCATCAAATAGAAGATGAGCCACATGAAACCCTCCATATATACATCAAGTATATATCACACCAAAAGCTATAACAATATTGTAGATATATTTTATCATTTAACCTTTTAATACTAAATCTATCATAATGGAATATTTAAATATCTGATTAATAATCACTTTTAAAAAGTATATCATTATAACAAGGGTAAGATGGATATTTTTTCTTCTTGTACTTCATTGTTAACCCCACAAATTTTCCTGAATTTTAATCATTATTAATCGTGTGAGCACAAAATATATAAAAAAGTGGAGCAATGATACTTTTCTTCAACATTGCCTTCATTTTTTGGTAAGACCATAACATTAGGAGTGGCCCAATTTGGAATTTTCATAACTATTGCATATAGATTTGAGGCATAAACCTTTAGGTATATGTTTGATTAATAATTATTTAAATTAAACTTTTTTTTAAAACATGCATTTTCACCAAAGTCATTTAAATTAAAATGCATCTTCTAATTTCTTCATGATGTCAATTTATGTAATTTTATATATATGTTTTTTTAATACATTTAAATTGATATATACTTTCATATTGATATATTAACTTGGATTTTAAAAAATAGATTATTAAATTATAAAATGTTTTCTTATAAAAAAAAAATCAATAAATTGTAAAATATTCTTTTATCAAAAATATCAATTTATCGAATTAAATATATATCTTTTTCAAAAATATTTAGTTCAATATATATGTTCTTTTATTAATATATCAAATTATATGATTTTTAAAAAAATTAGAAAATGATCTATTAAACTGTGAAAAGCTCTTTGTTTTATTTCAAATCACTATTATTTTTTTATAATTTTTAAAATGTATTGAGTTTTTTAATCCTTTAAATATATAAAAAAATATTGGACAATTTATTCTGGCATTTAACTACTTCAAAGTCCAAGCTTTCAAGTGCCTTGTTTCATACCAGGGGATGAGTTCAGCGAACGGATTTCAAATCTTACAATGCTAACTCATCACATCCAAACACAAAATAAAATAATTTGTCATTACAACAAACCAAATATGAATTAATGTTATTTAACCTCCGATTTTTATTGCACCATGGAGACAATTGGTAGTATACATATTATTATAGTATATATAATATTAATGTCTTTATATTATTAATAATATATTCTATTATATAATGTTTCTATATATATTATTTATATCATTTATATGTATATATTATTATTTATTTATTATATTATTATATAATATTAAATATTTATTTTATATATAATATAATGTTAACTAAACAATATATTAATGAAAAATAAAGAATTTATAATTTTGTGAATTACATATTATTGCCACCTCTTTCCAATACGTTTCATCATTATTGTTGGACACACGATTGCAATCGGTACTTTCTTCTATCTTATTGATTTAGAAAAGGAAAGTAGAATAATTCCACATACCGACAAAGTCTAAATTTATGTATTTTATAGAATTGGAGATCAACACCACAAGTCATACGACTAAACATTTAAAACACACAAAATAAGTGTAAAGAGTCTATACAATGTCGCACCAAAATTTCAACCCACCCAAACAATCAGGGTTTTACAATCAAGGATGCACATGCTATGGGATTTGTTTAGATTAAGGCTCAAGTTGAAAATTCCCTTGTGCCTTCCTAGTACGTGAGCAAGTGTGAGCATGGTTGACAAAAGGAGTCGTCAATTGCACTTGAGATACATCAAGTAAAAGTGGCATTGGAAGAGCTGAATATGTATTTATATGTGTTTTTTGCTTTTGGTATGTTGTTTTACTCTTAGAGTTGTTTTTTGTGATCGTTCACTACACTTTATCTCATAACGCTTTAATCTACCCTGCTATTTTCCATACCATTTTATATTATTTCATGATACTCTTTATCCAAAAATGTGATCAGTGTCTCCGTATCTAAGTGACTTACTCTTGGCGTTCTGATTCTTTCTTACCAAGCATAGCTATCTTCTTTTTTTTCTGACCCTTGTCTTCTCTGTAGCACTTAGCGTTTCATTCTATTATATTCTGTTTCACATCTGCATAAGTAACATTTTATTGGATTGTGTAATTTGCATCTTTAAAAATAAATAATTAGTACCCCCTATTTTAATTTTTTAGGAGTTAACACTGTACCCTAATTATTTCTAACCCAAATAAATAAATAAATCAACAGTTATGACTATATCTAACTTCATTTAGATCAAAACAATTATGGATACATTATAAATCAAATAACTTTTTGGAAAATTACTTTATGGTGACCATAACATTAAAAAAAAGCCCGTGATAAGAGTGGTACCCATTATATAATTATGCACCACCACACTCAACGCTGCTACCAGAGAATTCACCCCGTAAATTTCCAGCCATATCATCACAACAAAGTAGAGAAACACATACAAACTGCGATTCAAACCAGCTAAGAAATAAACAGGAACACAAAATAGCAGTGCCACGATTACAAAAAGGGCAAAAACATGAGTGTTGACTATGACGTAGGAGGAGACTCTAGATGCCCGTCGAACATTTCCCTCATCAAAATTTCCCGTTGCTACAAAAATAACGGTAGCCCTTCGCTAGTACATGATAACATAAACCTCAGGCTGAATGCGAACAGCCCCAGGCATTCTCTAACGCTTTGGGATTTATAGAATATGGATCCTAAGCAAACATCGGTTGTTGTTGCCTGCACCAACCTCCTTAAAAACAATTGTTTGCTTCTTAATACATTCAAAAAAATCTCTACAAAAGTACCATGATTTCATGCACCCTGGAGGTCACAACTTGGGCAGATCATAGATGGGCCCTTCTGTACTGATGTTTATGAGAAGCAAATCATAGAGAGTAGCCTTCACCAAATCTTTGGTCTTCATTTGCAGGGATCCGATGGCATTCATGGTGTACTCTAGAATGTTTAGATCATGTGCTGGTCCCCAGTGAATAGTCACCACCAGCCAATAATCATTGACATAAACCTGGTATTCACCTAACCCAGACTAACTTCACTCCCGATGACGGTCAGCTAACCCACACTAACCTGCACAGTCAAGGTAACCTGCACAGTCAAGGATGTGGTTAGCTGGGCGAGAAACAAATGATGGGTGGGAATATTCAATTTACCCCATTCATGTGCCTATTTCCGAAGCGACCTATACCCATTTCATTTTAGAGCGTGCTGGTTTGAGATTACTCCTACACAGTTCCTATGCCCATTTTCGAAGCACCCTGTACCCATTCCATTCCAGAGCGTGCTGGTTCGAGATTACCTTTGTATTCTGGTGGTAATGAGTAGTTGGTTCAAGATTACCTTCGTATTCTAGTGGTCATGAGTACTGCACCATTCGCTTTCACTGTGATCTATTCATTACTGTAGCTGTTGCTCTTAATTTTGTCCTCTGCTTCTAACTGTTGTTCGCTTCTGTTTATTTCTATGTTGCGTTCATTTTCTTCTATTCTTTTAAACATTGCTATGTTAAATCAAAAATCAATGAATGCTTTGATTACCCACATTGATCAATTAATAAAAATAAACAATATTGTTAAAGGAAAAGGCCTACCTCTGTGATTCATGCACATATATAAAATAAATATGAATAATCCAGAAAGATATATAAGGATAGTGATGCTAGTGCATGGGCCTTGGATGTCTCTGCTAGCCCACTATCTCGTCTTTTTTCATCTTTGTTAACACCATTACATTGTTGTTGATTTATTTTTCACTGAAATATGGAGATCTGAAGCGTTTTCCTTTTTTCTCCATACCTAATCTTGCTTCGTATATTGGGGATTTCATCTATGTTAATAAGTTATGGATTCAATTTTTTCACATTTATAAAAAACTCCGGGATTTCTTTCCTTGTTCAACTTATTCAATGTCCACTTGCCTCTCTGTGATCACAAATATGAACGGATCTATCATAAATAAGTTAGGGATTCAGTTTTATGTAGGGTCATATGCACCATTATCTGGGCCAATATCTCTTCTCTCTTCATCCTTGCTAACGAGGGCTTGATTATATGTACAGGACTCAGGGGAGTAAAATTTCAATACCTCTTCTTGAAAAATATTGAATTTGAACCCATTGAATCAGTTTATAACTGCTTGGTTGACATCAAGACCAAGTCCATCTAGATCCCTCAATGTGGATAGAAGCAATGCAGATTTCTCAAACAAAACACCTAAAAAAAATTTAAAAAAGACTACTAAGCTTTCTTGTCATAAATTCAATTAGTTCAAAACCTTAACTATGTAATCATATTGCCAATCATACTACCATTGCTTTGTAGGGACTAGATAGCTTTATAAAAATATAAGGATTTTTATTAGATTTCCATCATTCATAATTTTGGAAAGGGATAATAGTTAGTTGGAATTTTTCTACAAACCCATGGAATCAAATGGGCACTCTACTAGTAAGAAAACCATATAAGCATTACCTCATGAATATAATCATCAATGGTGGGAGGTTGGGATGTAAGAAAACAATTCCTTACTCTAATACAATTGTGCAATATGAAAACAAAAAAAGAATGTGTCGTTCTTCAAAGCAAGCCTCATATTTTAGTGCAATGATTTTATGAGCTATGTAACTATATATTAGAAGTAAAAACTGGGACTTGTCACATAAATCAATTGAGTTATTAAATAACCATGTACTAGAAGTAAGAAATGGGACATACAATAAAAATCAATTTAGTTAATACTACAAGAAATGGGACTTACAAGAAATGACTCTAGAAGCACCACAATGCTATAACCAGCTGGGACACCATGGACAGGGCACCAGATAATACTGCCCTCACATGAAAATTGAAATGGCCATGGCCCATGACCTACAAATAATCAAATTGATACTGAAAGGAAAGGCATGAATAAAAAATAAAAATAAAAAAATGATCATAGAAAATCAATGAAACTTGCAAGCAAAGTTTATTAAAACAAATGAGGTAGTCCCATATATAATGATAAATTGCACAAATCCATTGAAAACTATACCAATATTGAGTTCATTGCTACCTAGCAGAAATTGAGTTTTTTTTCTCACATCTGTTCTAACTTATTATCTTAAAAGCTATAAAATGTTGTGCATGTTTTTGTTCAGGAAAGTTGTGCATGTTTTTGTTTGGGAAAGAGGCTATTAAATGTTTTGTTCTGTTTATTCCTCTATTGTGTTCATTTTCTTCTATTCTTGTAAAAAATGTTGTGTTCAAATTTTCCTCTCAATCTCTGACTGCACTAAAATTATAATAATACTTAAATGCCCATATTACTAAGCTTGAATAATGTTTCCACGTCCCTTTTGTGATTGGTTTTTTGTGGTCTTCAATGCGATTTTTTTTTACAAGCCCTCAAGGTATAGTTCTTTGACTGTAAATAAACTACATTGTTATTTCTAGAGTTTCTAATGGAGCTTAGAACCTATCTTATGTTTTTGCCCTCCTACCACTGAGACACTGTTATTTACAACATTTGCCAATTTCACACTTTTGCCTTATGTTTGTCCTCTTACTCTTTAATTCCTCAAATGTGTGGGTTAATCTCCTGCTCTATCAATTTGTTTGTCCTATTACTCTTTAATTCCTCAAATGTGGTTGTTTGCAATATGTCACTATTTTTGGAACCCCTCTCTAGTTGGCATTCCAATAACTTATGGAATTCCCTAATCCAACTCAAAGACGTAACAAGAAGAGACTTAGATCAAGTTGCAGTCGAATTGAATGAAATTTTCAGTCGGCCACCACCTCCTTGGGATACTCATGCAAATCACGTTGCAAAGATTTGGTGGAATACTAATAATGTTTTTACTTTGGAGCTATTGAAAGGCAATTGGTCACGTCGACAAATGGAAATGCTGGATATAATTTTTAAGTCTAACCTCTTATTAGAATTAATTATTCCACAACATGGAATGTATTTGAAATGAAAAGTTGGTTTGACATATACTTTGATAGAACTAGTTATGTAGCATTCTTGTCAGAGATATTCTTTCATACATATCACCTTGTGATTAGATTTCAACTTTAAATGTGGGACAATCTTCATGATAATTGTGTACAATTGTGGAATTTTCTGGTTTCAAACCCTGAATTAGATCTCGAACACGTGGTGGATGAGTTTATATACCAATAAACAATATGGTGAAGAAGTCATTTTCCTACACCATCAAAAGAATTTGAGGATGATAGAAATGCCCGTGATCATGATGGGTATTACTCGAATTAGTTGTAAAGAACTGACATTAGACAGTGCTATAATTTTGAACAGGTAATGAAGAAGAAACTTTTTTATCATGACAACTTTTTGTATAATTTTGTACATATGATGAAGAAGAAGCTTTCATTTAGTTTCATAATTGTGTTCTATCATCTCATGGGCCTCCCTAAATTTAGGGGCCAGAAATTGTGGTCTGGTATGTGAGAATTATGGTAGTGGTGGTCTATGAGGAAATCATTTAAATAAAATTGGTGGCCTATTTTGCTACACTAAAGCTCTAATAACTCAATATGGGTTATGCCCTAACCTTACTGTGGGTGATAAGGCAACCTACCATTCCAATTGAATGGGATAAATTGCATCCTATATGGGCTTATATAATTTGTAATGCATACATGTCGTATAAATTTTTCTTGTGTCGCCTACTAGCATTTCCTTTCGTGCATTGTCTATAAATACCAATATGTCCATGCCTCTAATTCAATACATCAAATGATTAGTTGATGGACAACGAGAATATCACATGGGCTTCTTAGCAATTTCACTTTTTTTACCCTCTCCTAATTCTATGGGCTTCGTAGCAAATTCCCTATTTTTAAAACCCTCTCTTCATTGTATGGTCTTCCTAGAAATTTCTCTTTTTCTTAACCCTTTCTTGAATCTATGGGCTTCATAGAAAAATCACAATCCTACGCCTGACCCACATGCACGTAGTTAGTGCATGCCACTTAAGATCATCTATAAACATAACTATCTCGTGCATGCACTATTTTGTCTATTTCTACATTTTGATGCATTGATTTTGATATATTTTATGACGGGTTTTGATTTCAATGAGGTTTTGTACATTCTTATAACCTTTTTATTCATAGCTTTTGTCATATTTTTCTTAAGTGGTTTGAATTCTCATATTTTAATTTCTATGTGTAGTTCATGGCTTTTATTTATGGTATGTTTGACCAACACGTGTGTTTATTGGTTACATATGAGTGCAAAGGAAGACATATTTATATCAAAATCATGTTATTTTCTCCTCAAAATGAAATCATACGGTAATATGGTACTTTTCTATTTGATGAAGTGTCTTTACATCGTGCCTCCTACATTGCTTTAATAGATGGGCTAGGGTTATGTTTGTATTTGCACAATCAAATGTGTGTGTGCATGTACATCATTCTAAATATGTTTATCATAAAATTATAGGGGATAGGGATGTGCCTCGAGGTCCGATCACTGAGATACATGACATCACAACTTTCATGTATGGGTTGTTTCTAGATATTCATATTTGTTACACAAATAGATATCTTCAATAACCATCATCAGGGCAAAAACAAAATTAAATGTGACAAATAACTATGGATGCATTTATAATGCCTAATTTAGAAGACATTCTCACGTATAAATTTTTTGATACTTTGACCAATTTTCCATTGGTCGACATAGTTATCGATGCCAACATGTATCGATTCCCATTTACTCATTGTGTAAAGTTCACTATTATAGCTGCCATACTATTCTCCATTCTCTTCGTCTACTTGATGTAATGTTCAAAGGAAGTCATGAAAAAGTTTTTTTTGTATATTTGTCACACTTCTCTTGATAATTTAAACATATCTTTATACAGACTTTATTTTGACTCTTTATATGGTGTCATCAACTTCCTAATGTTTTTACATACGACACACTATAAAATAGATTTATAGCTTGAATGTCCCAATAAGTGTTAAAATGTAATAGTGCATGTAAAACAACTTATTTGAATGAGAGGTACATTAAATGTAGCCAAAAAGGGCATTCTCTTCTTTTTTTATGCATACGAGTCTGACTACCCATTTTGATGACGTGTATGTGTTTTAATGTTGTTTGGACCAAATTATGCATATATTGTATGCATTATTCAATCTTTATCCTTTTTACATTATATTATATGATAGATAGCATTCAATCAAAACATAATCCTCTGTAATACATGGAAACTTGCATTCACTCAATACAAAAAGTCCATTTCTAATTCATTCAATGAAATGTTCTCATTGTAGGCTACAATAGATGGAAAAAAGGTGGGAAGAAATAATGCACCTTGAACTACAAAATCTAGGCGAGGGTCCATTTGATTGCAGTTGTATCAAGTGAGCCAATTTTCCTAACGTCAATGAGGAAGACTTCTGGGTTGCCTAGGTTGAGTAGGAGAATCGAGAAGGGCATTGTTCCCTACAAATTGTTGTGTTTCACATCACAAGAGAAATTCAATTTTTTTTGGAAAGGATATCAAGATCACCACAAGCTCTGAATATGTCATGTGAGTTAGTTCACACTATAGATTACAAGTTGGTGTCTATTTAGATGCTATTATGTTTTGTTTATTTACATTTTTTTCATCTTACATGACTGTTTATTTGTTCACCATAATTGTGTAGGTATTGGTGTTCATATGGCCCCAATGAATTTTGGGAAATTGATGCCATGCCAAAAGACAAGTCTTTAATGCCTAATTATGGAAAGGGTAGTTGGTTAGGTCGAAGACATATAAGGTGCAATTGTCATTTTCATTTCAACACATGATGCATTGTCTATAGACCTAATCATGTGTTGCTCACATACAATCAAGTAGAACACATGGACAGTGAGTACAACTATTACCATGATCAACAATATGAATAATTCAAGGGCAAGAAATGTTTTTTTGCTCCTCACATCAGCCCCCAACTTAATGAATGGGTTCATTAGCTACTATTGTTGGGAATGTTTGTTGATGCTATCCACCTTAAACACCAGGAGCTGGTGCATGAAAAACTTGTATTATGTAGTGGTGAAATAGAGTGAGATTATTTATTGAGCAAAGATGATATATACAATAGAGAGTGATTGATCAAGGAGGCAAAATATGTGTACAATGCTGATGATACAACAAGTGTTCAGGAGTGGGCACTGTAAAATCTTGACAAGTGGTTTTTCTATCAGGGATATAATAGGGGAAAGCTTGATGGGGATGGGGAAATCCCCTTCATCTTAGGCATCTAACTCTAACAATAGCTAGAATGGTTGTTGAGATTTAGGAAGCATAAATTATTGGCAATGGATGCAACATTTGGGACAAATGAAATGAAGGTATTGTACCAATGTTTGTAAGATTATTTGATAATATTAGTTGTTCCTATGTTTGTAATAATAGTAGTTGTTCCAATGTTTTTATTATTTTCTTGTATAATTCCAATTATACACACTATTAATGTTTGATTCCAAACATGAAGGTGTGCCCGTTGCATGGGTCATTATGTCTCAATTATGTACTATAAACATATGAAAATGGATGCAAATTCTTCTTGAAAGAGTGCATTTGAAAGAAATTGAATGGACAATTAGTGCCTTCATGGTTGACAATGTCAATGCAGAGATAAAACCTATTAGGTGCATTACCATTATTCTTATATGCATCATAGACTTCATAGACACCATACCCACCTTATTCCATTTACTTATGCAAAACTATTATGTTATTCAGGGAGACATTCGAATGTGAGGTCTACATATGCATTTGGCATGTTCATCATGCGTGGTTAAAGAATTTGATAGCAAAGGTGAAAGATGATGATGTCAGACGTGTGATGTTTTAGGACTTGGGGTTCATAATGCATAATTATATTGATGAGGACATGGCTACAAGGGAGTCTAAAAAGTTTGTAAAAAGATATCACTCCTCTCAGCCTACCTTTGTTGAAAATTAGGAACAACACTAGGCATACAGGGTTGGAATGTGGTCATGATGTTGTCGAACACTTCCACATGCTGGGCAAGACACTAATGCATCTATAGAATCTTACCATTCCCATTTAAAATTTCATTTACTTAGCACAATAAGGATGTTTTTACATCTTAGGGTGGATTAGTTGGTTCACCAACTAACAACATCGATTTACATACATTATTAGTGGCTACAGCTATGCAAGGACACCAGCTTCCATAGGAACTTCAAAGTAAAAAGACATGAAAATATTTCATGGGTACAGATTTTGAACATCTTAGATTCTCATGTTACCTTCGATAATAGAGACCATCATACAACATGGGTGCAAATTAAAAAATATGAGATGATGCATTATCGTGTCTTCAACATAACGCCTTCTATGTTGATGTGTAATTGTTCATTTTTAATCCAAGGATATACTTTCAAGCATGTGCTCAAGGTGGAAATAATGATAATGATGACAACTCATGTAGTTGTAGAGGATACATCCATAATGTATGGTGTTAACAAGAACATCAACAAAATTGATGTTGAGTACCACGTAAGTTTTGTTTCCCCTGCATATTGCATGCATCGACAACTTCAAGGTGATTGTAGTTTGTGTAATACATTTTCATTACCTAGGTCAATGACAATAGAGTTCAAATTGAAAATGATGGAAAAGGCATGGATGTCAAATATTTGCACACTGAAATGCATGGTGTATTGGATATGGATATGCAAGGATCATGTCATGAACTAGAAGGTGTTACAACAAATTTGGTAGATGGCATTGAAGACCAGCTGAGGGGGATTGATATTTTAAGTTTAGTAACTGGTTGTAGTCATATGTTTTTCATATTTTTCAACATTTATAACTAGATGCTTTTCACTGTATTAATAGATCCCATATACTAATGGATTTGACGATGTTGAGGCCCTGATATGTGAAGAGATATTTGATAGATATTGTACAGTGGATAGAAGCATACAAACTATGGCATTATTCAAAAATTGTATGGCATAGGTTTATAACAAGGTGCAGAGTAGGGTGATATCGAATGCACAATACCCAATGCCTCATCCATTCCAAAAAGTGTTGGATGGGTATGAAACTTCCACCCATAAATAGAGAGACTTCATAGAAAATATGAATAGATGTAGATATCAGAGCATGTCGTAGAAGACCACACATTTTCTAACCCCACCTCATAATAATCCAAAATGACAAGTCTAGGATAATGAGCTTAATAGGGCAGTGAAGCGAGATAGGGGTGGACATGATAGAGATAATGTATCCTAATTACAACCCTTTGTAGGTTTCAATGACAGCACAACAACAATAAATGCATGTAACAAAAAATAAATACCTTATTTTTAAAGGTGAATAGTTCTGTTAGACTACCCACATGTTGTAACATATTGTATAAATGTACTGTCTCTTAAAGGATTTTATGAATGATATTTGAACCCTACCCTGAGGAATGTGGTAAAGCTAACCATTGTTTTAAATATAAATCAAATTTATAAATATTATATAAACAAATAATGTTACTAAATTTATATAAATAAAGAATGTAATGGTTTTGAGGTTCATTTGATTGGTTAATAGCTTTAGTACCTTGTTCATGCTTAGAAGAGTCTCTTTAGTCATCTTTTTACAACTACTTTTTACATCAACTACCTTTTGACTACTACTTTTGTGATGGTGGTCATCTTAAATTATATTACTTTTGAGATGGTGGTCATCCTTTATCCCTTAGTTGGAATATTATTTTTACCCAAGCTCTTTGTGATTCCCTCTTCTCACCATGTAAATGCAAAGAGACTACTCCTTAGGGGACTACGATGAACTAAGATGATCATATGCAAGAAAATATTACCCATTGGAGGATCACGAAAGAATTTAAGAAATGCCCAAAAATAATAATATAATGTACATCATCACCAACCACTCTTGTGGTAACATAACTATTACCATTATGAGAGTGTCTATACAAATGGAACAAAATATGTGTCTCATACTAGTATCTGAAAATCATAAATCACCTATAATAATCAAACAAAAATGTATTTTAGGATCACCAATTTAACCTCGTGCCCATATAGGAGAGTCGATGATTGAGTTAAGGAAAGTCCTCTAGGGCAAGTAAACTATGTTAATAGATACTCTCTTACTCTCTTCATCACATTTTCCCATTTTGGATATAACCCAAATGTACCTTAGATATGTAACAATATTTGGATATGGCCTAGGTAAGGTGGGAAATTTTATTGGATATGGATATTACAAAATTTGAATTGTATCTTACAAATATTTAGGAAAAAAGTGAAAAATATATTAAAAAAAAGAAATAAAGCACTCATTGATTATGGAGAGGCGAATCACCTTTTCTCTTAACACACACTACTCTTCAATTAAAAGTTTTTTTGATAGACTTTTGGCATTGTGTTAGTCATTTTGAAGGGATTTGGAATGTTTCTGAAGCCAATCCTTCACCATAAAAATTCTCTTTTATTATGGATTATTCCACCAGGATAGCTACTAAGGATGACAAAATACAAGACAATAATTTCGTGCTCACTTGTAGTTGCACATAAAGCACACAACAAGGTAATCAAAACCCAATAGGTGTAGGGAAAAGGAAGATTGACACCAAGCTATGTACATTTAGTGTTGTAAGGAAATAGTTCTTTGAGTATAGCCTATGCAATATAACATACATCTAATCCATATCACACATTGTTCCATAGAAATTTTACAATCCATACATTTTCCATCGAGTTACCTAGAATGGGATCCAATCAATCATTTCTCCTGTGAGGTACCTTCACCAAGATCAAATCAATTATGTTCTTACGAGTCACCTAAATTGGAATTTAACCAATTATGTCATGAGTTACCTTGATAGGGAACCAATTAATCATGTTCCCACTAGTGATGCAGAGGTAAAGTGGATAAATCACCAAATTTTCCCTTAATTGACTTTGCTCTTATTTGATAACTCATTCAATGTTATGTTTGTCCTTGAAGGTTCCATTTTCTCACAATATTTCCTTGGTTCTCAAGCTAGTGGCCTTCTTCTTGATATACCTATCTATTATACATTTTAGATACACTTCTTCAACTCAGTGTGCAACTATCATGTCACTAGTATCCACTCTTGACTCACTTCTTAACACTGCTCTCTCCTTACCATTCAATTCTCTCTACTATCTCTCCATTACATGTATCTCATAGGTTTCAAACATCAATTTTTGATGTAAATCTTAGTAATGTGTCTTATTATCATGAATTATCTCATATTACCCTATTTAACCTATCTTGGATCCTTTTAGGTGTTTCATCCTAACTCATCATTCCATTTTATACCCCAAGTTCACAAAGATTACACAAGACTTGTAGCCTTTTTTTGGATAAACCTCCTTGCTTGGGACAGTCAAAAACTCACTTTGGAAAACTAATTTCATATGCTATCTGATTTAGAGGAATGGGGAGAAGTCTCCAATAACATCATTTTTTGATTTCAAACCCAACTAGTCATAATGTACTTGATGATTTGATCTTCATGATTTGATCTTTATTTCAAATCTTTCTCTTTTAAATGAGGTATAAATAGTCTATTTGTATATATACCTATGTATTTATATCCTCAAATCATTTCTTGATAGCATTAACCTCTTTGTGGTGGTTGATAACACATTCTCTATCTTTACAAATCATTTCTTTGAGAACCTCCTTATGCTTACATAGCTTGTTACTATGCACTACCCTTTGGAATCCAAGCACTAAATCTTGATTTAGGTTTTAGGATTTCAATATCAACACTTGAATGGTATTAAATTATCCAAACATACCTATCCATACCTCCTTGAAGGAATCCAACACACTTCTGCACCCTTTTCCACTATCCAAGCTCCTTATGGCCTTAAAAGGCTTGTAGCCCTTTTCTTGAGGTTTACACCTAAATCATCATATAAAATCAAAATTTCCAAGATTTAATAAGTCTTATAGGCTCCATGTATCCACTTTAATGTGTGTATAAGGTTTCATGACCTAATTCCTTCTCTAGCTAGCACTTCTTTTAGAGAATACCTTTTTTTAGGCCTAATTAGCCCTTTTCCTATGACTCAGTGCTAGAATATATACAATACATACCCATTTCAACTCAAAAATACTTGAATAATCTTAATCATGTTTTATAGAGCCAAAATACAAATTTTTACCTTTTTCCAATGGTTGAAACTCTCTAAAATGGTTAAACCCTGATCTAGGGTTTTCAAGCTCATTGTACAGGTCGAGGGTATACAAAAATCCATATATTAAGTTATAAAACACTTTAAAGGATTAAATACACTTTATTAGGTCTATTTCCATCCCCTTCACCTTTCTAAATAGGCTATATTATTTTTTATATCCATTTCTTACATGAAACTATAGAAACTCAGGTGATTGTCTATGTAAAATAGGGTACACATTGTTATGAGAGAGTTTCCACGTTCAAATATCATTAAAATGTATTCCAAACCCTACTTGGGTTATAACATAAGGTTCAACCACATTTATATATCTTTTAACTGACCCTACAAGTGACTCATTCACCTCTAATAATCCCTTACACCTTGTTTTTTTGTCTATTGACTGTGCATAACATTATGACCTATAGGTCTATACCTGCCACAAAGATCATTTGCTTCCTTTCAACCTCTTATAATGCATTCAATGGGTTCATAATATTTTTTTTTATTGGAATCATCTCCTAAAACTATCCATTAAATTTTTACCTAACCAAAACAAGAATTGAAGCTTTATCTTCCTCACAATGGGACTGTGTCTTCATGCCCAAAACTATCCTATGGTTTTCATGCCCTATACAGGCTTGAGAGGTCTTAAAATTCATTATATTGAGTTCCACATCACTTCAAGGGATTCAAATTTCATGTTAGGATCTATTTTTAACTCTTTTAACTCTCCCAATAGGCTAGATATCTTATACAATCCATTTCATGGCTACAATAATCAAATCATGATCAAATATGCAAGTTTTCTTTGTATGTGTGTCGGTTTAGACTAATGGTTCATAATTAGAAGCATTTAAAGGTATCTAAATGGTTATCTCATTCATTATCCATCTTTCCCAAATAATATTACAACTCCTCAACACTTATTCATACCTCTGTTTATGCTTTAAACACTTCTTAGCTGGGTTGTATAACCTAAAATAGGGCATACCCAATTGTATATGCTTGTCACTTATTTATCTTCAAACAAATCCTTCTCATGGAATCTTATACACTCTTTCTCATTATCTCAACACATTGAATAATCTTTGACATCACCCGCTCTTCCGTGTTTCAAACAAATTATCCTTTCAATCCCTTCCAAAAAGGGTTCATACAGTATGCTCAAAGTTTATTTTATTATGAACAAGGTGATAATTGTGTAACACAATTTGGTCCTTATAGTAGGGAACTAAGCAACATATTCTTGGTATCAACCATATACAACACTATTGAATATCACCATATTTCATCTCCATTACAATCATACTTACCTCACTAGAATAATTGATGCTTGCATACCTTGGATGACCAATATTGTTAACAGGGGTGCAATAATAGATTGCTCTCTCTAAGTTTCCTTATTTGAAACATTCACCAATCACTTCAAAGACATATAAGGCTCTTTCAACCTTAAAATATCATATACCATAAAGTATTTTCTCACTCTCAAACAATGGCTCAATCAAATCATACTTTCTTAACCGTACTCAACAGTCCTTCTTAACCTATATATTACACACCAACATGAATATGGTCATGGCCTATAGGGATTGTTCAAAGTAATAAGAAACAGGTTCAATCATATACATTTAAAGAACTCATATATCAAGACATATTTCTATATTCATAGCATGATTTTTTGTTACAATATACTCCTATCTTAGACTTGATGTACTTCTTGAGGAGTTTGTTTTTCATTCATATTCTCATACTTTATCTCTTCTCCATTCTTGGAGATCTCTCTCCCCTCTCTTTCTCACTCTGAAACCTATATTCTTTGCACTCAAACCTATAACAAACACATTTTAAACTTGAATATGGATTCATGGATCCCTCAATACAATTCATAATCAATCTGAAGTAATATTAAACAAAGAAGGGGGTAAAAAAACTCATACAAATTTATCTATTCAATAGTTTATCTTCTCTTTATTCAATAGTTAAGCAGAATGATTAACTAAAATCTATGAATTATTTTTGGAAATTATCGCTAATTAATTTTTTTAATTGTGTGGCAAGTGGCATTAATACTACATGGGGAGTGTTGTAGAAACATGAGAGGAATTATATAAATTCATATGGAAGAAATCAAATGTACTATAGCAACACAATGTAGAATGACAAACATTGCATGAAATCTTGTGTGGTGGCCATTCCATCAATCAGAGGAGGTTTGGAACCACAATAAATTTTAAGTAGCTTGATGGATTGTAATGGGTGAATGTTCTCCTATATTACAACATGGTGTATCCTACTTACCACATTTAGATGGCGAGCTATAAGTACATGACATTCATAGACAGGCTTGATCATGATTTCTACATATAGTGGTCATATGAATAGCCACAAGACAATGTCATTTTTCTTGATGTGTGGGGTACTCTTAGTGCCATTCTAATGTATCTGAGGCCCTTCTTGGAGAAGATCTTGCTAATTAAGGTGTCTAGAGATCTAGATGTCTATGTGCATCCAAATCAAGTATATAATATATTCATTGGTGCCAAACTACCATTTAGAGTGCATTTCAAACTATATAGTGTTCAAAATAACCTCTTTCAGGCCTCCAGTCTTTATCTAGCATAGCCATATGCAACATTGTGGAAGAGATACATAATCTCCCACAAAACAAATTTTCCTATCATCTAACTGGACTGACGTATTTCAAGAACGGAACCACTATTTTTTACATGCATGTTGTAGAGGATGAAAGCGATGGTCACTACAATCCATTGGATGAAAGTGATAATTTTGAAAGTCAATAGAATTTTTTTATAAAAATATGTTTCAATATTAATAAAAAATTTAATTTATTGCTAAATAAAGTGCATATTTGTGTATTACATATTTATTGTTGTTCTTGATGTTGATTGATGCAAACAATAAGCTACTTATCTCACACTTTTCCTTGTTCTTGATTGAATTTCTTTGAAAATTTTCACTAATTCATTGCTCACTATGTGGTTTATGGTTCTTCAACATATATTTAGGTTCAAGGTATCTAAACATGGTCTTTGACCGTGTTTTTAGGACCCAAAGGAATTCAAATCACTCTTACTCTCTTCATGTAGGGTTTCAAAAGGATTTTCAAGTTTCATAAGGTCTATATAGTTAAAATACACCTCTTCAATCCATTATATTTCCACACTTGAGCATCCATTCAAATTTTATATCAAGATCTTTACCTCACTGTACATTCAGACTCTGTCAACAGGGTTTCTAGGCTCTGTCTCAAGGTTTTGACTTCACGCAAATGTTTACAAATGTTGTCAAACATTGCAAAGCCTTTGAAGAAAATAATTATAGCTTTTGAATCATTGGATTCCATTTCTTAATCTTGATTTCCACTACACTATCCATGTTATTGCCTCTTCTCTACAGACAGTCTCCATTTACTAAATTTGCAAGTGACTTCTTGTGATTTTATATTCATGGTTTTTGGAATATAATTGGTTTCTTAAGCCTGTGAAAGATATCCAAGCTCAGTTCCAATATCAAATAGATTTTCTAAACACTTGATCTTCATTAGAATGCTCCTATACTCCTCTTGATAACTTCTTGGACTCCTTCGTTTCCATAATGACCAATTATAGGGCTATAAATGTTCTCTGCATGTTTTAGATTGCCAAAGGGATTTACCAACTCTGTCTAAAGGTGATAGTTCCAAAGACACTTTTTGTCATCTTTTAAAATAGTTCCCAACTCATTTGATATTTCACTTAACCTCTTTTACTACAATTTGTATACTTATAGCCTAAGTATGCTCTTTCTAAAAGGACTGTGTTATCCTCAAACTAGTTAACATAAAAAGTAACAATAGGAATGGTCTCACATACGTTTAATAACATAAAAAGGACTCACTAGATTCAAACTAAATTTTAGACAAAAATACACTGTGAATCTTTTCCCCTTGAGCAAACAATAAGCAGTTAGTCTTCATTTCTATACACAAAAAACAAGGTTGTAGTCTTGTTGCTAAATTTGAAGTCACCATTTATATTGTTTCGGGTTTTGAGCCCTTATTTTTTTGAGTTCACACAAAAAATTGATCACAAAACCAAAATTGAACTATTTTAAAAACAAATGTAACTACCTAAAGTACTTATCAACAGTCATTTGCAAGACATTTGGCACCTTGGGAAAAGTTCCATGGTTGATTGTCCGTACAAGTTACCTATGCATATGTGTGAATGTGTCTATGATGTAATATTTATGATTTCCAAATCATTTGATGTTAGTTGATATTTTTTTGTGATGTTAGTTGATGTAATGAATAAAGAATGAATTTAGCCATGTAAGTTGATGTTCTTGAACTATATTGAGTTATTGTGAATCATGTTTATTGCCCTTGAAGGCCCTTGAGGCCATGTTATTGTTCATCTTTATTTGGAGTTGTAGGTTGTTGAATGATTGGTGGAGACAACCAATTTAGGGTTGTAGGTTACAATCGTAAAAAGAAGATATTGAAATGTTTAGTTATAGATTAGATTTGGAGTTTAGTGTGGTAAACATCATTGTATAGGTTGATAAAGTACAAAACTTCAAAGAGTTGTGATAATATAAGTAACAAGGTGAGATTGAGAGTAAAATGGACCATTGAATCCTTAACACCTTGTAGACTGTTGTCTTCATTATAGAATGAGGTAATACTTTGGCTTTAAGACATCAATCAAATATGTGATGAGATGATGATTGAAATATGAATGTGTGGTTCCTTTATAGGGTAAGATTTTTTATTCAAATACAAGAGAGGTAGTGAGCTTATATTCATAGTTCACAAAAGGATCAACTCTATTACATAGTCCATAACCCCTATGTTATAATTAGCTACAGGATCTAATGAATCTAATAGAAAGCATAAATAAGAGATAAACAGTAATAGTAATAAATAATAACTGTATATTTGAGATAATCATAAAAATAAATAAATAACTCAAATATGATGAATTACTCTGATAATTCAATATTAATCTGATATGGAATACGTAAATATCCATTGCTTAAATAGAGCAAAGCATGCATGTTAAAGATCAGGGAACTCACACAACACATGTAGTTCAGCTGATATCTGTCTACATGAATAGTGGAGTACAACTCCACATTAACAAGATAGGTGTCCAACTTGTGTTAATGATCAACACAAATTGACTATTAGTTAAACAAATCTTATCTTATCTTACCCGAAATAGTGGAGTGGAACTCAACTGTAATAAGATAAGTGTCTAAGTTAACTACTAGCTAAGAAAGGTTACCCTATCTGGTGTAAATTATTAATAAACATAATGAACTAATTAAAATAAATAATTAGTGCACCAAAATAATAAATAATAATTACAAGTAAATGCAATAAAGCAAATAAATGCACCAACACCCCTCCATAAATGAAGCTTAGGTAGGGCTATGTAGATAAGAGTCCCAGAAATGTGTAGCCATATTAAGTACTATGTACAAATAGATGAGGAAAGGAGAAACCTCGAAGGAAAAAAATTCATCCTCAAAATGAAGGTCTAGGAGACCCCCCTAAAGAACTGATGTCCCGCACCTCCAAAAGAAATCGTAAGTGAAGATACTTGCTCTCAGTGAAAGGTTTGGTGAAAATATCTACAATATACTCCTCCATAGGATAATATTAAAGATCAATGATCTCTATCTGAGTCAGCTCCCTGATAAAGTGCATATGGATCTTTATGTGTTTGGTTCTCTGATCATGAACTGGATTCTTCAAGATCTAGATAGTGCTCTGGTTTTCATATTAAATCACTGATGGATTTTGAAATGGAACACCAAGCTTAGTGAGAATATTCTAAATCCAAATAGCCTCAGTAGTGGCATTAATAGCACCATAATCCTCAGCCTCTATAGATGAAAGAGTAATAACATTTTATTTCTTGATCTGCCAACAAAATACGCTTGGAAGCTCTCCAATGGAGCTCATGTGGTGTCTGCATAAAGCATAAAACCATGCCAATTACATATGAAATGTCAGGTCGTGTATGAGTTAGATAGATGAGGTTGCCTACAAGCTGGTGATACAATGTGGCATCAACGAAGGGAGTGGAACAATGAACCTCAAGTTTAACTCCAGATAAGAAAGAAGTCAATGCAGACCTATAATCAACCATGTGAAAATGAGCTAACAAGTCCATGGCATACTTGGGAAATGAAAGTGTAATCCCAAAAGAAGACTATATTATCTGAATCTCAAGAAAATAATGCAATAATCCCATGTTTGTCATAGAAAACCTGTCATGAAGTGCAGTCTTAACACTATTGATGATGGATTATGTGTTCCCTATAATAATGAGATCATCAACATAAAGCACCAAGTACAATAGTGAATCCTCCTGTCATAGAATGTAGACATTCAGATCTGAGTGACATCTCAAGAACCCAAAAGAGAGAATAAATGTGTTCATCTTAGAATACCAAGCCCTAGGGTCTTGTTTTAGACCATAGAGAGACTTCTTCAAGTAGCATACCAGTGAAGAATCTTGAATGAACCCTTGTGGTTAATCCATATAAATCTCCTCATGAAGATCACCATGAAGAAATGTGCTCTTCACATCCATCTGATGTACATCCCAACCATGAGTTGCACCAATAGCTAATATCAAGTGAATATAATTCATCTTAGCAACAGGTGTAAAGGTTTTTGTATAGTCAATGCCTTCTACTTGGGAAAAACCTTTGGCCACTCAACGTGCTTCATACTTATCAATATTTCCATCCACTACAAACTTAGTCTGATATATCCACCTACATCATACTAATTTTCTTCCCTTAGGAAGAGGAATAAGATCCCAAGTATTGTTCCTAATTAATAATTCATACTCTTCTTCCATCGATGAATCCCACTCAACTATCCATGTGGCTTCTTGAAAATATTTTGGATCATAAGCTGTGGCAATATATAAATGTGGAAGATCATGTTGTGATCGGGTTTTCCTTCTATGTAATGGAGCCCTAACAAGAGGGTCTACATCTGCCAAAGTCTGTTTAGCCCACAAAGGCATCAATGGGCAAGGACCTAGAGGAGGAGGAGGAGGAGGAGGAACATGACTTGCTAAACCCTATTGGGGAGGTATTACCTCATCATCCCTATGAGTAGATGAAGCAGGATTATCATCATCACTGATATTTGATTCTTGTAAGGAAGAAGAATGAGAAATGTTAGAATACAAGTCTGAAGGAATTTATTCAAAGTAAACACTTTTCACTATAATAAGCTCATGTGAATATGAATCAATGAGCCGGTATCCCTTAACACCATCAGGATATCCCATAAATATGTAAGTTTGGTTTTGTTGTTCTAAAGCATGATGTTTGTTTGAAGGTATGTGATCCCATGTTGGATTGCCAAAAACTCTAAGACAATGCACATCTGGATTCCTATTACACCAAGCTTTAAGAGATTTGTCCTCTTTAAAGCTTTGTGAGAAACTCTATTATGTATATATGCACCACAATTAATCGCTTCTACCCGGTACTCAGGCACTAATGATTTTGCATGAATCATAAAACTTGACATCTCTTTTAAGAATATATTCTTCCTCTTTGCTACACCATTCTGCTAAGGTGTGTATGAAATTGAATGTTGAAGATCAATTCCTTCAAGAGCACATAATTATTTAAACTTATTGTTCACATATTCCCTCCCATTATCTATGCAAAGAATCTTGACATACTTCAGAGATTGTTTCTCTACTAGAGCTTTAAACTCTATAAATCTTTCAAATACTTTACTCTTGAGTTTCAAAAAATAAACCCAAGTATATCTGGAATAGTCATCAATAAATTTGAGAACATAGCAGTTTTTACTAAAAGACAAAGTAGGTAATAGACCCGTTAAATCACTATGAACAAGTTTGAGAAATTGTGTAGCCCTCCAAGCCTTCCCTTTATAAAACTTATCCTCTAGATGTTTGCCTAAGGCACAACCATGACATACACCCCCTAAAAATTAAATATGTGGAAGTCTTGTAACCATCTCCTGCTAACTAGGCTACTATAAATAGCAGTAATTCAGATGACCAAATTACTCATGCCATAACTTGGTCACTAAATTAGTGTGTGAGAACAAAGCTGTAGAGGAAGACCGAAGCACAAAGTGGGAAAATTAATAAATCTAAATATTATTGTCAACATTTTCCACTGCAACTAAGGCATTATCCTCCAATTTTTTTATTAATACAGAATTGGGTTTAAACTCAACTTTCCTACTAGTATCAAAGTGAGTGATTTGGTAGATAGAAAGAAGGTTAGTTGATAACTTTGGCACATAGAGGACATCCTCAAATATACCACTATTAACATCAACTATACCTTTTCATATAGCATCTACCTTAGAATCATCACCTATGATAATATGAGGCAAAGAACTTGGTTCTAATCTAGAGAATTGTTCTTGATCAAAACCCATAAGGTGTGAAGCACCTGAGTCAATGACCCATGACTTGGGAGAATTTGCCAGTGAAACTAGTGCCATAGCTTTCCCTTTCTTTGAATTTGAAGGAGAGGAAGAATCCTTTAAAGAGGATTGATTGATGTTATTCTTTTTTAGTAGACCCTTAAGTTCATCAATCTCTTTCTTCCAATAATATTGTTCACTATGAAACCCCTTTTTGCAATAAGGGAAAGGAGTGTCAGTCCTTTTTTTTGAATCCCCTTTCTTATTAGTGGATTTATAATCTCCTTGTGAAGAAGATTGTTACCCTTTATTCTTATCTTTTTGTGACTTATTCTGACTATTCTGCTTCTTTTTACTTGAACTTGTATTTGATGATGATGTTGAAACTTGATTATGTTGAGGTTGAATTGCAACTAGAGCTTGAGATTTGGATGACTTGATTAGACCCACAGCTATTAACTTTTCTTCTTCAGCCATTATAATATCAGAGAATACCTCAAAGGTGGGAATTTGATAAGATGTGCCCAATGTGAGCCAATGAGTTTGAAAGCTAGAGACAAATGATGAATATTTAGGACCTAATTTGTGTAAGACATTGAATATCTTTTTTATTAATTTTACATTCAAAAAGTTGTGTTCTAAGATCTATGACTCTAGTGATGTAGTCTTGTATTGTAGCATAATTTTTAGGATCCAAACTAATGAGTTCGTTGTCAATTTGGTAACCACGAACCTCATCTATTTTTCCAAACAATGATGTTAATTTATCCCAAACCTCTTTTGGAGTTGTACATTTGTCAAGATGGAAATTCAAATCTAAAGACATGTAAGACCGAATGCATCCAATTATTTTAGTAGATTCAAAGAGAAAGTGTTGTAACTCTTTTGCATCAGTAGGTGAAGTAAGAAGAGTTGTCATGTAAGGCATATATCTTAGCATCATCAATGTTTTCTAAGCATTATGTTTCTATGTATTATAGTTGTATGTTGTTAATAGTGGAAACTTAAGATTCCCCATGATGCAATCAAAAATAAATTGTCACAAAGCAAAAATTAAAAAAATAGAACACACCACAAAACCCCCATGAATTACTTAGTTTTATCCCACCTAGCAATTATTTTTGTAACTTTATAATTGAGTGCAATTACATGGCTGGATTATAATTTTTTTACTTTACAAAAAGCTCATTTAGGCCCTCTAGTCTAAAAGTATAAAAAATATGCACTTATTACAAAAAATTATGCACCAATGTGTTGTGATCGAAAAATATTAACTTTAAAAAAAAATGGGACCTCAATTTGAGGTCATATGTGAAAGTTATGAGCCTTTGAAGTTGCAAAAATGAGGACAAACAAGATTTGTTGTATAAAAATCTAAATTCTAGAAAAAATTGGAAAAAATTGAAAGTACAGGAGTGAAGAGCATGAAATTTTAAGCTATTGCAAAAAAAATCACTCAAAAATACCTCTCAGTGTTCAAATGGTGGGCTTTCGAAGTTGCTCTTTCAAATCTGCCTATTGATCCATGAGACCTACCCAAAAAAAAATTGGTCTTCACAATTCGTACGGTCCATACGGCCGTATCTAGGAGCAAAAAAAAATTGTCTTCTGGGGTGATTGTGTCAAAATTAGACAAATTTTATACAGATCTATAGGTTTTGATGTCTTCCGAATGCAACCATGACGTCCATTTTGCTTATAAATGCTTTGATTTTTAGGTACCCATCGGATTTGGGCATGGTGCTTCTAGATCAAACCCTTGCCAATTTCACCACCTGTGCCCAATTTGGACAAATTGTATATGATTTTGAGTATCTCGGGAACTCTAAACTCAATGGTGAGCTCAAATTCTCCATAAAGCTCCAATTTGTACCTGTATACAAAATCAAAAAATTGATCTTATATATGTATATTTTTCTTTTTAATATTAGCAATCTATTGATTCAAAATAGATCTAGTACCATGTTAGAATTAGCTACATGATCTAATGAATCTAATAGAAGCATAAATAAGAGATAAAACAATAATAGTAATAAAAAATAACTGTATATCTGAGATAATAACAAAAATGAATAAATAAATCAAATTGATTAATTACTCTGATAATTCAATATTCATCTAATATGAAATACATAAATAGCCATTACTTATATAGAGCAAGGCGTGCATAATAAATATTAGGGAACTCACACAACACGTGTAGTTCAACTGATATCTGTCTACATGAATAGTGGAGTGAAACTCTACACTAACAAGATAGGTGTCCAACTTATGTAAATGATCAACACAAGTTGACTATTAGTTAAACAATCTTATCCTATCTTACCCTGAATAGTGGAGTGGAACTCCACTATAACAAAATAAGTGTCTAAGTTAACTACTAGCTAAGCAAGCTTACCTATCTGGTGCAAATTATTAATAAACATAATAAACTAATTACAATAAGTAATTAGTGCACCAAAATAATAAATACAAGTAAATGCAATAAAGCAAATAAATGTACCAACGACCTGTCTTGGTAGATGTTGGAATGGATACACATTGGGAGAGAGGTGAGATCATTATGCTAGCAATTTATTGATGTGAATAACTAGGAGAGAAGATCTTAATAATAATTCTTGAAATAAAGAGACCCCAAACTGGAAGTTGACAATATATAGGCTTTGTTTCTATACTTGCATTATTGTTTCATGACTACAAGGATTGATCTTTGAGAGAATCCATATGATCAGTGAGTTCTTGGATTCTAAATCATGTTGGTAAGTTCACTGTGGAGGTTTGAAGTGGTTTATAATCTCTCTTTGGTTGAAAAATTATTGTTGGTTGTCTAACAGGGACATAGTCTTGTAGGAAACCCTTGTAATCTACATAGTCCAAGGGAAATTGAGTTAGAACATGTGAATAGAGGATTGGATTTTGGTTTTCAAAGGTTGGAGGAGTTGCATTAGGGTAAGACCATCTTTATGCATTCAGGACATACATGCCATCTTATATGAACATTCATAAATAATCCAGCTGATATGTTGTAGGATTGAGTAAGTTTGCAATTAATAGAAAAATGTCATGGCTCCAAAAATGCCTGTAAACTATGTAACTACCAGTCATTTTTGCTCCATTTATATTTAAAAATAAAAAATCATCCACATGATTACAAGAAGCTACAAAAATAGGTTAGGAAGCCACTCGAGGGACTTTAAAATCCATGATGACATATCCCATATGCTTTTCAATAAGATGGCATAACATATTTTCCTAAGAAGTCAATTTGTATTTTTTTTGGTTAAACAACTTCTGAACATAGTCATCCATTTGTTCATAAATGACTTAAATAATAAAGATGAAGTAAGCAACTAGTGGCAAATAAACATCAATTTTGTAGATTAAAATGTGAATAAGCATGTGTTTCAATTGATTTCCATCTAAATTCATAAGCATACATCATGTAATATAAGATACATGAGTCGTTGCACATAACTAATTATCATTATTCATGTATAGAATACCACGTCTGTTAGGAGACTTCCCATTGGCTTGTGAAAACAAGATATCAAACTTTGCCTTCAAAATATGTAGTTGTTGCTCATATATGGTAACTATTCCTTCATGCTTTATTTGCATGGCCCACACAGTCTCTACCCTTGCATCACAAAGTGATTTTGTATATGCTTGAGCAGTTTGTAGATTGATGAACTTTATTTCAGCATCCATCTTCTCATCCCTCAATGTGAGAAGTGCACAGTGCAACTTCTTGACCTCTCTAGTCTTTTCAGCCAACACAGTTTCCAACTTGATAACCTTTGCCCTTGCACCATCAAGAAGCTCAATCAAAAACTAGTTTTCCCTATCAAGTGATTAGTCTTTTGGAGTTGCTAGTGATAGTTGCAAACCAAGATGTTCTTCTACGCCCATTGTGTTTTTGAATCTCATCCTTGCAATAATTTCTTCCATGTCCTTGGATAATTGGGTAGCCACATTCTCTTCTAGATTTGGGACTGTGTCTATAAAAAATATGATACACGTGAAATTCAATGATAGCATTCAATATTTTTAGCATTGAAAAGCTAAAAAAATGCAGACATAAACGAGGGTCCATGAGAATATTCAAAATCTAAGAATGTCCATTTTTTATAATTATGAATAGTTTCCTTACACACAAAGTGTTTTCTAACTTAAATGAAAATAATGAAATCATTATATTGGAGTATGAAATATTTACCTATGGCATGGTCATTTTGATGTATTAGAGTGTTACCCCATTCTTTCTCGCCCCTTCTCCCCTACTTTTAACCACATGCCATAGTCATTGATAATTGTTGTGTTGATTACCTAAATAGACAAACACATGATATGAGACAAAGGAATGTTAAAGAGATAATCCATGCATACAAATCTTATATTTCACTCGTCCCCACCATAGTTACTTTTATAAAGACATAGAGACATGCAAACATGTGAACTTTGTCACCAACATGTGAAAGAATGAAAGGAGAATAATGTATACATGTGAAGATGATAGATCACCAGCTAAAAACATTGCATACCATACACGTAAAAATTATATGATGAGCACATGGGAAAAACATTTAATCATTAAACCATGCATGATTATGCAATACATCGGTAAATGCAAATTAACCACCAAACCATTGCTTGAATCGTACATAAACAAAAAACTACGTATCCAACACAAGCCAAAAATGAAACACTTATACTAAAATCTCCTATCCAAATAATATGTTTGGCCACACATCAAACATGTCATGCATATTATGCCAAAATGTATGTATATAAATAATAGTGTTTAATGCAATTAGCTGCAAGGCAATATCAATGTTGATGTCGTGGCCTTTAGGCATTTAGAAATGGACAAAAAAGTGGAAGTGGTCAACCACATGAATACACACATATGCATGTCACCCTAAACACATACATTTGAAAATGTGTAGTTTAGAAATCTCAATAAAATGCAATAATAAGACACCAACATGAAGAATAAACTTATCAATTATGGTAAATAAGAAGTAATTATCATACCTCCTAAACATGGTCCATCCATGCATATGATTGCACCAACTCATCTCCACCAAAATCCTATATGCAATAACAATATACATCACTATCAAAATATGTAATGGTAGGGTTGAAAGAAAGGTATAGGGAATAAAGAAGAGAGCATATAATACATAGTCATCGTAAGAAGTATAATATCAATTTGTGAGGCAACCTATCAAGTGCACTTTCATTTGTTATGCCCCCCTGATGAACTTATCTACCATTTCACAAATGCATTTCTCTCAAAGGAATGTGATCCTCATCACTAGAATGGGCTTGAGGGTCATCCCTTTGTAATCAAAATGGTGATTATTGTATAAATATCAATGTTAATATTGAGTAAGTTGAATTAAGCTTAACAATAACTTCATGAAAACTAATGAACATAATGCATTTAACCTGAGGTCCATTGTTGCATGCACCTTGTTATTGTTCCACCTATTCTCTTTCTCACTCTATTTGTTGAGGATATTCTCTTTTTTGAATGCAAGATTCCCTTCTCCATGCTAAGGTTTCACTCGAATCATATGCAGCCATCTCATCTTTGATAGAATTCAAAGTTGTCTCATTGAGATAACATAACTTGAACACATCCTCCCTAGCCATCCACAATCTTTCCAGCCTATCTCTCTTGTTAATGCTCTAATTTTTCAAGATTTGATCTATTGGCCTCCTTTATGTTTGCCTTTTGTTGATTTTTCTTCCCTTAGGCATACATTTCCCACTTCCAACATGCCCAGGTGGCCTCCTTGGAATGGGTTGTTGACCATGAATATTATGATGGTGAGTGTTAAGTCTGTCTCATGACCAAAATGGACGTCCACCATCAGCTCTAAATGTGCCACATGGACTCAACAAGCAAAGGTGCACATTCTACCTCACAATACCCCAATCCTTGATTTAGTACTCCCCTGCATACTATCATTAAACAAGAAAGAGATGTGAGGTTAAAATCATAAAGAAATAAACAAAATATAATGTCATCAATCACAATATAATGTTAAAAGCATAAAATAATAAACATAAGATAACATCATCAAATACAATCAAATGTTCATATAGCATTCGATTCCTCTTCCATTACATATTGTGAAGCATCCAGAAGCCAATCATCGTCATCATCATCATCAACATCATCATTATCATCAAGGTCATATGACTCCATGTCATCTTGCCACATAGGTGGATATATGTGTGTGTGTGTGTGTGTGTGTGTGTGTGTGTGTGTGTGTGTGTGTGTGTGTGTCCAATTCTAGACATATATGGAACAACAAACACGGGGCTATGCACATGTAAAATGAAAGAGAGACTAGAAAAAATATGCACATTCATAGGGATGGAGTCATTATGCAGGTGGCTATCAACCACGTCCATGTGGCTCCGCTCCACCCCTTCCAACTAAAACACAAAACAAAAATAACATAGAAAAATGTATGTTATGTTAAGAGAATTATAATATTGATTATTGTATGAGGGATGAAAGAAACATTATTTAACATGAAGAGCAATCAAACATTAAGGGCAGCCAAAGATTCCTATACATCTCTTGAGAAACAGTCATTGGACACCTTCTTCACCTTTCATTGGACACTTTAGGGACACCTTCTTCACCTTTAGTCTGCTCCACCCCCTCCTATAGTATTAAAAAAGATATAACATATAAAAATAGGGATGCATGGTTCACAATTATTGAGCATGGAAAATGAAAGAGGGAGTACAAAAAATATGGACATTTATAAGGATGGAGTCATTATGCAGGTGACTAACAGCCCTGTGTATGTGGCTTCACTCTACCCCTTCCAACTAAAACACAAAACAAAAACAACATAGAAAAATGCATGGCGTGTCAGTCAAAAGTATTGTAATTTTGATTATTGTAATAGGGAATAAAGAAACATTATTTAACATGAGGAACAATCAAACATTAATGGCAGCCAAAGGTTCCCATACATATCTTGATAAATAGTCATTGGGCACTTCGAGGACACCCTCTTCACCTTCAAGCTGCTGCACCCCCTCCAACTGTAGTATTAGAAAAGGGCAATGTAAAAAATCAAAAGAGGGATGCATGGTTCACAAATATTGAGCATTTTACATATGCAAAAAGAATATTAAAGCAGGAATTGAAAATACATGGACCATCAATAAAATTACTTGTGTTATCCCCTTGTTTACATATATATTTGGTAAAGATTCCATCTCCCACTGGGATTGCACCCCTAGTTGTTCATGGACAGGGGATGGTTGTCTCATAACAGTGGGAATACCATCCCCAATTGTTGATCTTCCAAATAGCTTCTTCCTTTGATCTCTAAGGGGGCAAGGGTAATTGTTGACCATTTTGGTCCTACAGGCAAAAAACGGTCCCCTTCTTTCCTTGAATGTTCTAAGCAGTTGAATTCGAGTTGCACAAGTCTTTCGGCAAAAGGAGGAACCAGCTCACTGGTTCGACATCATTGTCCAATGGCTTGAGCTTTCAAAGAGCCTTGAACTTGAACTTTGAACCATTATTGGTTCAATGAGTTGGTTCAGTTCAATTGGTTCAATGAGTTGGTTCAGTTCAATTGGTTTAATGAGTTGGTTTAGTTCATTCGGTTCAATGCCTTGGTTCAATTGGTTTGGTTCAAGCAGCTGGTTTGAGCATTTGGTTCAATGCCTTGGTTCAACGACTTGGTTCAACAGTCAGTTCAATGAGCTGGTTAAACATTTGGTTCAAAGGAACGGTTCAATGGGAAGGTTCAAGAGAGTCTCCCAAAGGACAAATGCCCTTCTGGAGGCTAGGAAACACTTGAAAAAGGATCAAAAGGTGAACAAGGCCGAAAAGGTAGGTTTCCTTCAGAAATTTGTTTAAGGCAAAGGACGAGAATTTCTTTGGACAAAATGTCCGAAGGAATTCCTTTGGACATTTTGTCTGAAGAAATCCTTCGGAAGAAAATTCCATGGAAAAGACAAGGCAAAGGCAAGAAATATTTCTTTCAGACTTTTGTCTGAAGGAATTCCTTCAGACAAAAAGTCCAAAGAAATTCGGGAAAAGCCATGGGAAAAAACCTGAGAAAAAACTCTGAAGGAAAGGAAGCGAGCGAGACAATTCTTGCGGACATTTTATTCGCGGGAAAAATGGCTGAGACAGAAGCCCGATCGAAGAGAAATGTTAGGAACCCCTTATCCAACGAAAGCACAATTGATTACTTTCTTATAAGCAAACACGGAATTATACCAAAATGATTAAGTAACTAGAAACTTGAGACAGCAAAGAATTTGAGAGACAATACACACTCTTATATTAAATATTACTAGAAGAAAATACAATAAGGAAGATGCCACTTCTTCCTCCACCTCAAAGGCTTGCCACACCTCAAGACCTTCTTCCCTCTCTCTCTTGCTCAACACAACAACTCTATAGCCTGAGTTATTATCCCTCATCGAATGCTTCAGCTGATCTCCTTGACCTTACACCTGTAGATCTCCTTGACCTTGCTTGCTTCAATGTTTTTACTTGCCTGCTTGATAATTACAATACATGCCTCATGGGTCTTTAAATAGAATCCCATGGTTACAAAAATAGAACTCTAACTACAATAATTAGACACGCAGCTCGTGACTTAAATTAGTCGTTTAACATGCAAACACTCGCTTCACTTAACTAACTATTCATCAACAGTAGTTCTGGAACGCACAGGCGATCGACACCGGTCCCTGCTTGCCTGGTGCTGCCGACGTCGGCCGACTAGCTGCCGTCCTCGGTTGCCTTCTGCACTGCATCTGACTGACGTCGGTCATGCTGCCGATGCCAGTGCTTCTGGTTCTTCAGCAACCTTCCTCATGTTTGCAATAGTTGAAGCTTTTAGCTCCACACCCTAACAATCTCCCACTTGGAGATAAACAGCTGCTACTGTACCTATACCTGTACACCATTTGTTTTGTTCCCTTGGCTCTGTATCCCTCTTCAAAGTCACTCTTGAAGACCAACCACCACAAACCTGTGATGCTATATCTGTCACTTATGCCAAAAGAATTTTTCTGCTCCCAAATTCTTCATGACATACTTCTGAACCAACTCTACCCTTAGCTCAGAAAACTCCCTGTACATGAAACCCTGCAACAAGTAACACAATACAGTAATAGGATAATGTAGCTAATATTATCCAACTTGGTAAAGATAAAATACAATGGTCAAACCTCCATTGTCATGTAGCCTAATCAAGACCATATACCATATCCTTCTGTCTCATGTGTCCATTCACTCTCTTCTCTAAATTGGGAATCCATCCCTCATCCAGTGCTTCCTTCCAGCTGACAACTCCACCAACAAATACCTGTTTGGTTCTTCTCCAAGGACTCACTCTCCTCATCCATGCCAAGCTCCCACTGTTTCTGGATTCTACCTGCATTGCTTCTTCCATCTTCCTAGTTCTTGACTATTAGTAAGCAATATAAAGAAGGTGAACAACGAATATGAGGTTCACTTACCATTTCTGACCTCCATATGGGTGTTTGAGACTCCTTGACAGCTTGTTGTCCACCCAACATCCGTTCCAATGACCGATCTCGGCCATCTCCAAGTCTGCTCTCGACCGATGTCAGTTCCCTGCACTGACCCTGACTGCCGACGTTGTTCCCTGGCCGACGCCGGTGTCCCTCCCGCCGACGTCAGTCCTGCTGACCGACGTCGGACTTCTCCTGCCTGACTCTACCGACCCTGCTGGTCTACACATGACCGATGTCGGTATCTGGCTGACCGACGTCGGTCCCAAGTGACCGACATCGGTGTCTATGTGTTCCTGTAAGTGATGAAATCTTCATTCGTGACCTCATCTTGGATCAAACCTCTGTCTATATTGCCCTACTCAGAATTATTCAGCCCCTGTGACTGATCTCTGTCCTTCATCTCCTCTATAAACACCAAGGCTTCTTTGTTCCTGTCAAAAGCATCAAATTTCCTTTTTCTGCAATGAACTCTATCTATGCTTTTTGAATCTGAACACATACCTTTTGAATCAAGAACATCCATTCCCTTCTTATTCATGTGACCAAGCCTATTAAGCCACATCTTCAAATCTACAGCTGAAGTAGATAAACCAGAAGTAGAATCAGCAATACAAGTAGATAGATAAAGAGTATCTACTTTCTTACCTCTTGCTAGAACAAGTGCACCCTTGGTAACCTTCCAAGAATCTGATATGAGGGTTATTGTGCATCCCTCATCACCCAACCTTCCTACAGAAATCAAACTCTGCTTCAGAATTGGGACATGCATGACCTCCTTCAACACCCATGTGTTGTCAATCTGCAATCTCAACTGCACTTTCCCTTTGCAACTATTTGACAAGGCATACCATCCCCTAAATAAAGCACTCCAAAGTCTCCCTGTTCATACTCATGGAACAAATCTCTGCTTGGGGATGCATGAAAAGATGAACCAGAATCTAAAATCCATGATCCTACCTAACAATCCAAAGAAAGTATGAGAGCATCCTGTACCACAATATTTGCATCCTTTGCTTCTTCAATACCTGCATGTTGATTCTCTTTATCTCTCAACCAACACTCCTTCTTTGTGTGTCCTTTCTTTCCACAAAACCAGCAGGTAATACCTTTGGATTCGGATCTCCTTCCCGACCTTGATTTCCCTTGCTCAACCTTCTCCCTTTGCCTTCCCCTGCTTTCTGCACTTAGAGCATTCCCTGATGATTCACCTGTGCTTCTCCTGCATATTTCCTCATTCAAGATCACACTCACAACATCATCAACTTTTAAGATTTTAGAAGCAGATGCAGAATTACTTACTGCCATAACCAAACTGTCCCAACTTTCAGGCAAAGAACATAAAATCAAGAGAGCCTTTACCTCATCATCAAAAACAATATTGACTGAAGCTAATTGGTTTACCAAACCATGGAAATCACTGAGATGAGTATGTACCAATCCACCTTCCTGCATTTGCAAAGTAAATAGCTGCTTCATAAGATATACCTTATTAGAAGCCGAGGGCTTTTCATATAAATTCGCCAAGGACTTTATCAACTCTTCCATTGTTTTGCACTGTGACAAGCTGGAAATCACAGATGATGCAAGGCTCAACCTTATGGAACCGAGAGCCTTCCGATCAAGAACACTCCATTCTTCATCCTTCATATCTGTGGGCTTGCATGCAACCCCACCCAATGGTAAGTACAGATCCTTCTGATACAGATAGTCCTCAATCTGCATCCTCCAATGTTGATAATTCTTGCCGTTAAACTTCTCCATTTGTAGCCTACTTTCTTCTACCATTGCTGAACTCCCACTCAATTAGAAAACCCTGTGAATGACCTGTAATCAAAAACAATAACCTACTTCCTGCAAACCGTAGCTCTGATACCACTTGTCAGGAGAACCTACAACAATCAATATGCTCTGATACCAACTGTTAGGTGACTCCTTATCCAACAAAATCACAATTGATTACTTTCTTATAAGCAATTAAACACGGAATTATACCAAAATGATAAAGTAACTAGAAACTTGAGACAGCAAAGAATTTGAGAGACAATACACACTCTTGTATTAAATATTACTAGAAGAAAATACAATAAGGAAGATGCCACTTCTTCCTCCACCTCAAAGGATTGCCACACCTCAAGACCTTCTTCCCTCTCTCTCTCTCTCAACACAAAACCAACTCTACAACCTGAGTTGCTATCCCTCCTTGAATGCTTCAGCTGATCTCCTTGACCTTACACCTGTAGATCTCTTTGACCTTGCTTGCTTCAATGCTTTACTTGCCTTCTTGATATGTTTACAATACATGCCTTATGGGTCTTTAAATAGGATCCCATGCTTACAAAAATAGAAATCTAGCTACAATAATTAGACACGCAGCTCGTGACTATAATTAGTTATTTAACATGCAAACACTCGCTTCACTTAACTGACTGTTCGTCAACAGCAGTTCTGGAATGCATAGGCGACCGGCGTCGGCCCACTAGCTACCGTCTCTAGTTGCCTTCTACACTGCATCTGACCGATGTCGGTCATGCTGCCGACACCGGTGCTTCTGGTTCTTCAGCAACCTTCCTCATGTCTGCAACAGTTGAAGCTTTTAGCTCCACACCCTAACAGAAAAGAGCTAAGGAAATAAGCGAAAAAGCAAAGGAAGAAATCCTTCAAACATTTTGTCTGAAGAAATTCCTTTGAACATTTTGTCCGAAGGATTTCAGGACCAAGGAGCCTGAAGGACCCCGAAGGGCAGGTACCCTTGCGGGGGACTCTCAGCCAAGAATCAAGGGACACTTCTCTAAAGCCGAAGGGACACTTCCCCTTTGGGAATGATCAAACAAGAAAGCCGAAGGAAAGGAAAAGGCTAAAGAAATTATAAGGGGTGACGGGCCTAAAGACATCAAAATTGAGCATGATGAAATAGCCGTTGGAAGTTTGAACACCCAATGACGAGTGCACAGACGTCAAATTTAAGGCGGTGAAATAGCCATTGATTTTGAAGAAGCTTAAGGACAGGCTGCGAGTGAACTCAGCAACCCACCAAGAAGATAGCCCTGAGGGTCGAAGGAGCCAGAAAGAGACAAAGTGTAGAAATGGACAAAATGGCCCAAGTGGAAAAGGGGAGGCAAGTTATTCTTGTAGTTGGAATAGTGCCTGCCAAGTGGTCATCAAGGGGCAAAAATAGTGAACGGCGCACCCTGTTTTCTCCACTTTGCATTTATAAGCAGACAAACTATGTGAATATCTGAAAGGAGCAGTCTTGTTTGCAGAAAAAGAGGTGCGGCCCATGTTTTCACATTAATTTTGAACGCCAAAGTCAAGATCGATGATTACACAACATGGTTTTAGCAGGCCTCTTTTAGAAGAATGATATCAGCAACAGTGACTTCCTCTTCTCGATGCCCTCAATGCACATGGGCCAACTTGTAAAAAAGCACCAAATTCCAGAAAGTGCCAAAAGTCTTATTCTCTCTCTATATATTGTAAACTTCTCATTTTTGAAAAGGATCTTCTTAGCCCGTAAGGCAAAACTCTACCTAAAAAATCTCTTGGTTTGTAAGGCAGAACTCTGCCAGATTTTACCTTGAATCAAGACTTAGCAATTTTTTACCTCCATTTGAACTTGCACTCACGCATATATCTATGTTTTCATTTTGTGTTAAGTCATTTTCCTTTATGCTTTCACAGAACGATTCCAGCATGTCTAGTGCATTGTGAAGTTTCTTCTTTTGCAAGTCTGTCAGAAGTGTCTCCAGCAAGAATATAGGCGCATGTGAACAGGCTGCCATAGTGTGTCTCAGAACACCTTTGATAATTTCTTCCTCCCTGTACCTCCAGAAGACCCCTAGCTCACTGATGCAGAAGAGTTTCCCATATCAAATGAAGTGTATGCCAACTTCTTCTTGGTGAAAAGTGTATGTTTGAGCTAAGTAGACCAACTTTTTTGGTGTATCACCTTTTAGTTTAGGTTTAGGTTCTATTTTCAGCATCATTCTCCCTTTTCAACCCCCCCCCCCTTTTGATTTATTTGTTAGCAGTAGGAAATCCAGGACCTAAAAGATACATCAAAGGGAGCTAGCCCTTACCTAGAGACTCTCCCCCCAGTTTTTCCAGGCCCACAAGCAAGAGGGGAGTTTCCATTGTGACGTGTGGAAGGCAAGAGCTCAGCCCCCTGTCAAGGGTGCAATCCACTGCGTCAACGGTAACATCTAAACTGAGCACTTGCATGCAATGAGGACTTCTAATTGATTTCTTTCTCCTAACACAATGCATGTCACAATAGATTAGCATTAACAAAAAAATAATACAACTCAAATTCACATTAGATTACAACTACTTGAAATGCATACCATTTGTTCAATCTTAGCATAAATTTCTTTGAGACAATCATCTAACTCCCACTCATCCATATTAAATCTACAGTAGTTAACATTCATGATATTTGTTGCCAACAAACAAAAACTTGCATTCAAACAAGTTAAGAATATGCTTTACAACACTAACCCTTACTAATGAAATGCTTATAGAAATCACCATAAAGGTTTCCATGAGATTACACTGGTGTGTCAGTTTACAGGGTAATCTGACTAGTTGGCAATGTAATGTAGAAGTCATAGAATAATTAGGCCAACCATTGTTCATGAAATTGACACCCTATATTGAAAATATATATTACGAGCCTCCAACAAGGAAATGTACATATGAGAAGGCATTACATTTTTTTTAGATAGTGTAACATTCTAAAGCAGAGATTGTCTTTTCACATTATACAAACTTGACATACCAATTCATTTGGAAACAATCTATATAATATGGAAACACCTCATGTGGCAATTGAAGGACAAGTTAAACGAACCTTTGTATGTACTAGATGAGATAGACAAAATGTAATGGATACATTACATTTTGAAAACCTTAAAAGAACCAAAACATACTTTTTGTAAATTTCAAAGGTTAGCAATAATATTTTTGAAGCCTAGAATATGAAGTCCATGGAGATTGTATGCAAAAAAATTAATTTCAATTGCAGTTTCTATGAAAGATGTTGATGGTAATATTTAATAAGCTTACTGAACATTCTGAATGAAGAAGTCATCAATAATAAGTATACATTGCATAGTATAATGGGAGTACTGCAAACACAAACATGGATTCACACACTTTTACTTTGTGGAACTTTGCACAAACACATGAAATATGATAAGAATAACAATTTCAATATACTTAAAAGCACTCATACATGATGAACCCATCACAAAGAATAGGGTACATTTATGCACTTGTAAGCATAAAAACATAGGAAATGGTGAATAAACACATAAGAATTAAAGATAGAGCTCAAGAAATTAAAGCTTTGAAAATACTATAGAGGTTCTTATACACCCTACAATGGGAGTACAACAAACATGGATTCACACACTCTTACTTTGTGAAAATCAACATAGACACATGAAATATGATAAGAGTAACACTTTCAATGTACTTAAAAGCACACATACATGATGACCCCATCACAAAGAATAGAGTACATTTAGGCACTTGCAAGCATTAATACACATGAAATGGTGAATAAAAACATATGAATTAAAAATAGAAGTGAAGATATTAAAGTTTGGAAAATACTGGAGAGGCTCCTATACACCCTGTTATACTTTGTTGGACATAGCTCTTCCTCTAAATTTGTAGTGCATATTACCCTGCATATAAGAGTTTGTCCTTATGTATAAAAATAACTTATTAACAAAGACAAAATCTTGGGCAAGCTTAACCTTATGTATAGTGGGCCTTTGGCAAGGAGAAACGGGGCCCGAGAAACAATAAGTATAGGTAAATTGAAGATAGATGTCCTTTTAAAGGATTTATTACAATCTTCCCTACTTTTCTTTGCATTTTCATCTAAATAATTTATGCAAAGGAGACTTATGAACACATTGTGAATGTGCTTATTTGAAGTATTTTCCTTTTTTCCCATACCTATTCTTGCTTCCTATGTTTTGGATTTTGTCTATGTTAATAAGTTATGGATTCAATATTTTCACATTTATAAAAAACTCTGAGATTTCTTTCCTTGTTTAACTTATTCAATGACCACTTGCCCTTCTATGATCATAAATATGTACGAATATGTACTAAATAAGTTAGGGATTCGATTTAATGCAAGGTAATATACATTGTTATTTTAATAAGACAACATTGAGCTTTGCTCTCTTTTATCCTTTAAATGACCATTGGTTAAAGAATATTCTATGTTTGAACAATACAACTCTATTTTCTATGAAAAGGAGGACTGAGTATGTGTTTTTTATGAGAAAAGCAACTTGTAAATTATGTGGAAACTCAAGAATATTGGTTATAAACATATTTCCCATTCTCTAAGATGTTTGTAAAGATTTAAGTGTTTGAATTTGTGTAGAGTTCATAAACACAGTTCACAATCATGCAGACCACTGTGTGTTAAGACACAATCTATAGAGAAGCAAGTGTAACCTTAAACAGGGATATACAGAACCCTTAGATGAAATTAAATGGTCATTTGACTCTGTAAAAATGATAAAACCTTCCACAATTTACCTCGACGTTTGACTGGTGCAAAACTTGGGATTAAACACCAACTCCTCTACTTTTGTTCAGACCTCCTCCACTTGAGCTATCTCCCTCCACCTTGGATCCAACAACGAGCGAATGGTGAAAGACATATGTTTGGCCTTTATTCTTGGCATTCCGTGGTTAATAGTAAGCCATAAGAGATTAAACCAATGATAAGATGACATGATTATCAGCATGTTAAAGACATGATAATCTAGCATTACCATCAAATGATTTGCATGCCATGCTGAGTTCGTGCCACATGACAAGTTCAGTGCCACTTGCATAGTCACGATTTGCAATTGGGTTAACGTTGATTGTCAATTGGTGGTGAAGTTGGTGATGACCATGACAGAGATGGTTTTGACCAGTTTAACTGTAGTTAGTCATACGTAGAGACCAACCCCTCAATGATTGCCGACGACCGATGACAACCATCCCATGCCATGAGTTAGCGTGTGTTGGTTAAACTCTACCATAATTTGGTAGCATGCGGTTATCTGATGAGGGGATACATGTAGCAGGTTTAGATTTGTAGACAGGGCATCAAAAGATGCAAGGATGAATCTAGGCTTCCTTCATACTAATAAAAGTCGTCCAACATAATAAAATATGAAATATTTGATATTTATAATATTTAATATATGTTACATTAGCAACCTGTAGAAAACGAAGCTTGGATTTTCTCTCATGAGATATAATTAAATATTTGGCGGGCGGAGCACGATGCATTTTCTTTGCAACATTCGACTGTACGAAAGCTATGATATTTTTCAAGGTGCAGGAAAAATTCAAATAAAAAAAATTTCTCGATACAAACAACAATAATGATGCATACAGAAAAGATCAAACCCTAACATTATTTATTTTTAGATGGAAAAGATTTTCTCTGCATTTGAGTTGTGGCCCTGCTGTTGTGACGGTCACGGTATGAAAAGATGCATTTAATACCGTGTTGAATTCATTATTCTTTATACATAATATTTTATTATAGTATTATATATATATATATATATATATATATAAAATATTATAATATAATTATAATTAAATTAATAATATATAATATTATACATTATATTATTATTATACAATTAATAATATATTATTGATAAATTCTTTTCGTTTCTGTTTAATTAGCTTTAAAGTCATCGAAATTGGTTTCATATAATTAAAATAAACAGATGTGTAAAAATAGATATGAATATAGATATTTATAAGAAAAATCTATTATCATACCTCATAACACTAACAACAACGATTCGTCGTGTAAGAATACTATTTAATTCTTTTTATTTAGTGAATGGAAAAAAGTTATAATTGTTAGGAGAATCATATATATAATCAAATTTGGGTAGTACATTTAATAATATATTATATTATTAATAGTTATTAAGTCATAGGCTTATACGGTGGGGAAGCCCTATAGATTTGTGACTCACAAGAGACAAAAGAGACGAATATTCATTTTCTCCAAACCGTTTTCTGTCACTTGTCAGATTGAAATTGTAGGTAGAAAGGTTCAATGAACGACGCAGAAAGGTGTTAACGACGCAGAAAGGTATTACCAGTTTTTGTTATTTCTCTTTCTATTTTCAACCCGTAATCTGACAAACAACAGTAGCAGAGACAACTGTGGCCTACTTTTCGCGTAGTGAGGCATCTCCTACTTCTTCCTCCCAAGACCTTTAAAGTTAGATCTACCTCAGATCTGCGTCACCAGGTAGGTTGAGATTTTCCCCCATGTTTACTCATTCTGCCAAGAGATTTGGAAAGATAAAAGAAGGTGACATCCTAAAAAATGAGGGATTGAATGAACAGCATCATCACTATGGGGGCGGAGTAGGAGAAGCCCCGACGGTTGTATGCATTGACAAGCGTAGTAGAGGACTCCTTAATGAGAGTGGTGTAGGCATCATTTCTCAATCCTATGGCCATGGCCTACAACAAAGTGAGGTGAGGGCCATAGGCTTCCAATGCCTCAGACTGAAACACCTTTGCCATGCTCGATGCTGCGGGCACCATTCACGGCCACACATCTTTTCGATTCCCCCAATACCTACAAATGTCAAATATAATCAAATCAACTCAACTGCCATTGTGAATGTAAATGTAGTGACAACAACACTTGTTACTTTGCACTACATGTGACATTGGTTGTGTGCTTCTACTTCTGCTTCTCATCGGTGGTGAGGGTGTTTTTCTTGTGTCTTGTGTACACAAAGCCAGACCTTTCATAAGTGGAGTCGATCAGGAGATCTGCCCAAGCTAACGCTGCCATGCAACACAAAAGCCTTAAACATAAACATAAATCTCACTTTTCACTATACCCATGTACTCGTAAATATATTACATAAAATAAAACTTGCACTCAAGTTATTAAAATCAAGTATTCACCTAGATCATATATTTCTCTCTCTGTTTTGACTAGAAGCATCCATGCCCAAAACATGAACAAGCAAATTTATGGGAAAAGGAATGGCAGAACACAAGATCTACATTTACAATTAGATGAAAGATACAAAATACACCTTAAAACTACTCCTGGGCGTCCCTTCTCTCTGCTTCACTCCATCCACTTCATAGCGTTTGATGGTGTTTTCCCACTTCTCTGCAATTTCCATTTTATTTCCGAACATGCTTAAATCATTCTAGCAATTCGCTCAGGTTGGAGACACGTTGGCAAGTGAATCGTTCAGGTTTATGACACTTGTTGGTTGCATTTTAGAATGTTAACTCTATATTGCCACGCTTCTACCAAAAGGACGAGTGGCCTTTTTTCAAAAATTAACAATATTTAATTATATTATGTGTATATTAATTTAATATTATAAATATATATATATATATTTTTTATATTATAATATTTAATATGATGATTACATTAATATACATATAATTTTAATATAATTATTTATGCTGATGGTGTGTTCCAACAATCTTGGGATTTATCGCGGATTTTTTTGATCCTATTCCCATCATATCTTTTTTAAATTTTTAATGAAAGATTTTAGAGAGCTAAATATGTGAAATTTGTGGTTTGTCATTGATAGAGCTCCCAGCTGTGGTTGACAACACTGAGTCTACTATTCAATACCAAGTTATGCTCGCTCAAATATTTCGATTCTTTGCCTACCAAGTGCAAAGTCATCTCTCTCATATCCTCTACTTTCAAAGTCACCCCCTTTAAGTTGGCTCTGCTGTGAAAAACCCCTCCACTTCTGTGTTCCGCTCCTCTATAATATCTTCGTAGTGCTGCATAGAAAAATATGTCGCAAGCCCCAAAGGAGAAACGTTGTTCACCGTTATTCTGTACTTCCCTAACTCGATCGCGTCATTTTTAGTCAAGCCGTAGGGGTAAGCAGCAACTCCATCTAATAACCCTGAAATACTAGTGGTATTGATTATGCATCCCTTCTTCTAAGGGATCATAACGCACGTTGCGTGTTTCATCCCGTGCATTACTCGTGAAAGATAGCAAGCTGCATATTATATCATCATCCGCTCAATGTTCCTAAAGCCTAAGGGATCATTTATCACTAATTAATTTTCACCAATGTGATAGGTTGATGAAAACAAAATCAAAGATCAAATCAAAATAGTTTCCAATCTATAGCGCAATCAGATGGTAGCTACTCTTAAGATCAAACAACAGAAAAATATGGTGATCTTATTGAGAGAACAAGTCTTCGACACCACTACAACCAAAGTTATGTTGAATCTGGCATCAACAACATTACGTGTGACTGAACGTCTCGATATTCATTTGTTTCCCAACTGTTCCACATTCCATTATCATCTATCATTCCCTTTCACAATCAAACCTACCATCCATTATTTGTCCTTGTTTACCATCCATGGTCGCACTTTCCTTTGTAGAGGCTACAAAGATACCTTGTCTTGATGCTTGAAGGAATCAAAATCAATGACCAACAAAGATCACAACAACATTCTCAAAATCACATTTTGCAAGCTGTTATTGATGAAGCAGTTATTCAGACGAGGCGTGGGATAGCAATTAACACGATTGAGTATTCTATTTGTATCATTTATTGATTAAGACGTGCATCTCCATCTCAACAAGAAAAATATAATCATATGTCATTTACCACACCCAAGCCAAAAACATGTACCATACCGTTTCACATTGCCATGCCATTGCCGTTGTTACATATCCATTCTCCATTGTTGCATATTTTTTCTATTCACCCTATCACCTAGGGGAAACCCTCTTACCATTTTATACATCCTATCATTCCATTCTTATCTTGACCAAACCCTATTTTTAGTCATTCTACCCAATCCTGTTTTGATCTTGGTTCCTTTCGTTCTTCCCGCACTTTTTATGAGAGGATTCCAAGCAAGTTTCAACAATCAATAAAGTTCATGTTTAAATGTCAGTCTATATAAGTAGTATGACAGTTGATCTGAAAAGATCTTTTATTTTCCATCCTATATCAAGTTTGTTTATGTGACCCTGATTATAACCACCTATGGGCAAATCAATGTTTCACCAGTCTTGCTACTAATTATAACCACCTATGAGCAAATTATTATCATTAACCTATGTTGTTGTATCCTAGTTATAACCACCTATGGGCAAACTAGGGGCAATACTTGTTTGTCATGCATTGTTGCATCACCTTGCCATTACTATTTTCATTTGACTGACCATTTGACAGATTTGAGAACTTGTTGGGACTTAGTTGGTTTTTCCCTGCCTTTTATGTGGATAGAATTACTATGATTTGAAGTCATTCTAGGACTACATAGGCCATGCTTAATTCATGTTGAGGTCACCTCAGTCCCTTTTTCCATACGCTCTCATCGTTTTGCAAGCAACCTAAGCCAGACACTCTTATCATTTTGCGAACAGGTATCTTATCATTCTCATTTGAGTTAAGATACCTCAAAATTCCAAAAATATTCAAATATTTCAAAATCCAAAAATATGTGTCATGTCTAAGTCTAGTTAGTTATCCTCGATTTGCCTTACTGGGGCATTGTCATTGTTACGATGTTTTCCTTTGCTTTTGTTTTTAGGATTTCTATTTTTTTGTTTATTTCAAGTTGTTTGTTTGTTTGTTTTTCTATTTATTTGTTTGTTTGTTCATTTCCCTATTTGTTTGCTTTTAGCAGTGTTGCTTTGATTTAGTCTATATGCATTTGTTGGGTGATTCCTCAAGCACATTATTCTTGAGTCTATCCATATTCATCCATTAACATTGTCATCATGGTTTTTATCATTGGTGCATTGTTTTTTAGTGTTTATTAGATCGAGAGTCAGTCCTTATGCATAGTTTAGGATAGTTTTCATGGTGTTCTATCATGAAGCCTACCATCACATGCTACAACAAAAATTATCTTCAAAAAGTTCTACAATCAATGGATCCATAGAAGTTTCTCCTTGGCACATTGGCAAATCCTCCCATCCCATCCTTGGTCATATCAACCCTTTAACCATTCTAGTTGTGTAATCGATAATCAAGACAAGCATCTCCTCATTGGTAGGTACAATTGAATCATTCACACTGATCAATCTTATTCTTCTATTAATCTATTTCATCACTTTGCATCCACTCATTTTTAATCTATATTCTAGGTTATATCTTGGAGTTATGTTTCATAATCAGCCCTAACTGGGGCACAATCATCTTTAGCCAATATAGGTCCTCTTAATGATTATAACTACCTATGGGAAAATAATTATTTTGAATTTTATTCCTGATTATACCTGCCATTGGGCAAATTAGTAATATTTTTAAATCAATGCATGAAAACATTTTCTTATTTAGATTAATCTCAACCACAGGTTAATTCTCACCTTTCTTCTTATTTCTTTTCAAGGGACCATCCATCCACATATGTGACGACCACTCCTTCGAAGGGGCATCATCATAAGCTTCCCAAACACCATTTGGAGCTTTGTTCTTTGGTCATCATCTTCTTTTTTGGCATACAATCCATTTCTCATTATTTGAGAAGACATTGCTTTGCCTACAGTTCACAATGCCTTCACAAACATGGGCAAACTATAGACACCTAAATCTGGCCACCAATAACCTCCAACCAACCTTTTGACCAATTTCCATCGAAATGCATAATTTGGCCTAAAAACACTAAAATGCATTAAATGAATCGAAATTTATATATTCAAGTGCCAATTTTGGTTAGAGTATCATTAAATAGGGAAATTCAATTTATGGGCTAGCTAAATTTGATCAGATCATTCTGAGTCAAAATGTCAATTTTGCACGTAGGTTCTCTAGATTGCTCTTTTCTATCAAATCTTTTGCACGAGACACGTGCCTTTGTTATTTGGTGTTGGAAACATCCTAAATGGGATAATGGATCCAACACATCTAACATCGTATTCTAATTCTAATCCAGTCAAATTTTAGACCAATAACAAGGCATTCTAATCAATTTGAGTAATTTGTTCACAAAGTGCTTAATCATGCTTAAGAGCTAATTAAACCAAATCAGAGCCTAATTAAAAATTCCTTGGAAACTTGTTGAATACTTATTTTTGGAAATGAATATCAAATATATGCATCATCAAGTGACCCCATTTCTTGGGAAGACATCTCTAGGCCATAAATGCCACAAATATTAAGATTCATGCCTCCCATGCCTCATCAATGCCCTCCATCCCTCTTAATTGATCCTTTATCCCAAATATTGATGAGCCTATTTATGGATTTTAATTACATAATTGGATTAATCTTTAGCCACACATCTCAATCTTGAGATGGATGGTTCAAGTTGTTTCTATCCATTTTCCAAAATCTATAAATAGAGAGGCCATGAACATCATTTCTAAGCTTAATTTGTGCAAAGTTACCATGAAAAATTGATTCCAAGAGCTCTCACATGCCAAAGTTATGATGCCAAAATATCGAGCCAAGCCAAGCCAAAGCTAAAGGTGCCAAGGAGAAGAGGAGCTGGCCAAGCCTCCTTTGATGAAGAATTCATGAGCACAAGCCGATCAAGCCACTATAATAATTTTTTTGGAGCATCCAAGGAAGGTAAAATAAGGTTTATTTTTCATTTTAGTTGTGTGTTTTATTCATGTTTGTTAACTAATATCTCCCTAGTGTATAGGCCTAGAGATGTTATGCTAGTTAGTGTGTTTCTATTATTTTATTTTTATTTTGAAACTAGCACGATACTAACCATCCACTCTTGAGTCAAATTCTTGGTTCACATGGTGCACTTGTCCAAAGTGAGTTTATGTGTGTTTTCTAAGCTTAAAATTATGTCAACTATGTAACCAATGTTAAATATGGTTTATGTACTACAATGGGAAACCTGGTCTCTAAGAAAAATATTTGTGAATGCCCCCTCTTTTGAGGTGAGTTATTGTGCTCACAAAATAACTTAACTCAAAATAAAAGGTTATGCAATATGTTGTTACAATTGTTGTAAAATGTAAATCTGAGTAATAATGAGATCTTGGAAAATCATGGCATCATCATGTATGTAAACTGAGCATAGTAATAATGTAAGATGCATGTGGAAACAAATATTCACAGTAAGTGTGTCTAGATAGATGTGACAATGAAACACACATGTGATGATTAACTGAGTATATAATGTTGACCATAACTACTTAAGGAAGAATGCATGATATCCATCATGGCATTGGAAGGGATGGGTGGACGCATGACATCCATCTATGGCATTGAAATCTAGGCAAAGAATCAATCAAGGTGTCATGGTCATAACATACACAATCAAATAGTACATACACAACACATAAAACACATAATAAGAGGTGAAAGGGCCAAAAATAAGAGACATGTTCAAATGTCACTCACTCAAATAAAAGACACATACAAAGGCATTTCAAATTCCCTCACACACATACATGAAAATAATGGAGGCTTAGAGCCACATATAAGGACATGTTCAAATGTCCTCACATGCATATAGTTAGAGATATAATGTCTTAGAGCCACACAATAATGACATATTCAAATTTACTCAAAGCAAATACGGATATGTATGCATGATTATGCATTATAATCAATAAGAGATAAGATGTAATCTAAGTATATTCAATAATTGAGATAAACAATATTATATCATAATGTTAGTGAGTGATAAATACCATAACATGTAATACAATGTAAAGTATTGAGTTATGAGTAAGATAATGTGGGCAAAGAAGGATAAATCCTGTGTATACCAAGTGCCCAGTGAGGTAGTTGGTGAATTTATATGCGATAGGAAGCCTATGTGAAATCTGGAACTAAGTAGTGATAGTTTGAGATCACTGGGACAACAACGAGGTGAGGGAAACTAGATTAGTGTGTTCCATTCATTTGTATTGATTATGTTTAAATGTCATTTCTAAGTGTGTAAAAGTGAAAGTGTCTAGCACTGAGTATGCGATAGATGTTTTGTGTAATATGCAATCACTCATATACCCTATTGAAGCATGCATGATATAAAATTGGCTAAAACATGTATCGAATATTGCGCACAACTAAATTGATGCATTAGAAAATACATATAAACATGCGTAGGTCTTGTTTTTTGTTATTTTCTACAAGATTTCACTATTTTTGTATTTTTTGGCATAAATATAAATGTAAATACGGTATGATGATTTAGACATTACATAATACATCTAAAGGATGTGGATAATCAAAAGGTAGATCTAGTGGGAGATTATCAAGTGTCGGGTATTAGATATGGCCAAACCTGAATAAAACATCATCATTGTGGTCACTATACCACTCATGCTCTATACATATAGCTTTGTCTTTGGTGTTGCTTTGAATCCTGTGCATCTGAATAGCATTTTGTTCAACTGTGTAATAGGCCTCATGTGTTATTTAGGGGTATATCAAGTTATATCTTTCCCCTTCATTCTAAAATCTATGATTATCATCAAAACCATCATGGAGAATACAAACTAGATTCCCATCAAATCTCAATATGAGATCTTTTTTTTTATTTCTCCACTGTATCTTTTATTTATTGTAGTAACATGCTACCAAATATAGCATGCATATGAGCCCCTATGATCATGATAAATAGTAGTGTGTTCACCACCTTGGGACCACATATAACTAGTATTGTAATGTGCCTTATGGAATCTTGGAAAAATATAACATGTTGTAACTCATCGTTGTTATTCCCTATATATTATAAAAATGAAAATGTACATGTATTGGGATTTGAGTCCTCATCAATGAATATATGTTGTCGATAATGATTGTCAATGATAACCTGAATGGTCATAGCATTGTTCCTAAAATGTATGTAGTTTTTTTCATGCCTAGAGTTATTGTGGGTCTTTACTAGATTAGGTGGTGGTTGTATGATCTATATAGTGCCTTTATCATTATATTTTGCATGTTTTTGTTATAATGTTGAGCATGTATTTGTAGTATGTCCCATGATTCTTTGAAAATGACAAAAGTCTTACCATCCTGATTTGATAAGTGGCTAATGGATCTATGGTGTACCATTGGCAGTGATATCAATTCCATGTCAAATAACATTTGTAACATCACATGCTATCTATCTTTTGCACTATTTAATAGTTTTATAATAATTGGTTCAATATCCATAGATGTAATATTATTTACCAAATCTAAGAATGGCTATAAAAATACATGTGGGGTGGTATAAAACTGGTAGAAATGTTCTTTCCATTATATGTGATATCAATGACTATGTTTTTTATATTTTTAATACTGGTAGACTGGCCTTACATTCATCTTGGTATTCCCCTAGGACCATTGGTGTAAACTTCAAACCACACAAATAGTCATAAAATTTTATTAGAGTTGTGTTTGTGTCCCCCTCAGAAATAGACTCAGAATCACTATCGACATTCTTGATGTCAAAATCCTTGGGGTTCTCAAAATTTATCAATAAGGGTAACTATTTCATATGCTCTTCATTATCCACCCTCGATGGTGGCATTGGTGGTGCAAAGGTATCTTTGTTCCTTCACATGCAGAGCCTATATCTAGTGTGAGATCTCACAATCACTTATGGGTACCAATGTGTGACTGATTTTCCTTCAAAGACCCTAGCTCCTTGACATGTGAAGACCAATGCAAATCAATGGGTGAAAAAAGGTTAGTGGTTTAAGTTTGGTAGGACCTCAACCCCCATCTTTTGAGAATTACCTACATACCAATACTCCAAAGAGGGATAAAACTTCACGTAGTTATCCCATGTTATGGTGGCGTGTTAATAATTGGTGCAATAAGCTAGATGTTGGTGAAATACTAATGTGATTAGTTCCTTAACCATGACTTATGACTTGTAAAATGTATTTAGACTTGAGCTCTGGGATACTAAGGTTGTATGTAATCATAATTGGGAGAAATATGTATTTTTCTCTCAATGTGCAAGTGTGATTCTGGTGCTTTTCAATGTGGAAACCTCCCCTTGAAAAATGGTTTGAAAAGTGTTTCTATAGTCATATCACTTAATATATTTTGAATGGGACTGATTATGGACATAAATTATCCTTCATATTGATTTGAATTAGACAAATTAGCCATTATTTGGTGGGAAAATAGGAGAAGGGGGAAGGACACTAGAGTAGTGCACTTCTATCCCCTAGGGCCCTCCTATCATATGGGTATTTTGATCATGTTTTTGGTAATACAGGGCCTAAAAGATGTCTAAGGTTGACAATAATGGGTATGAGTTCATTAGGGGGTCATCTATTAGCTTAGAAGAATGTGTGAGGTGGTATAAAATGATAAAAAGTAACCCAAAGATAGGTCAAAAGTGCATAGTTTTCACTAAATGTTAATTTTACATGTCTAAAAATTCATCCTAGATGAATACAATTGGTGGATTATGATGTTTTCATATGATTAAATTCAAAATATGAAAAAGGTTCATGTGATGAAACATCCAAAAATGTCCAGGTCGATCATGCCTAACTGAAGCTATGACGATCATGCCTTACTTGAGTTTTATCATAAAATGACCCCAATGAACTACCTGCATCAAAATGAATGTCATGGAGATAATTCTAGATAAAAAGTTAAATGGGATAAATAATACCATGTGAATGTTTTCCAGTGCATCCACTAATAATCCCATGGAACAAAGCATACAAGAATCAAAATCAATGGTGTGCTTCTCAAAAGAGCCATGCAAATAAGTAGGCTAATGTGAAGTGGGTTGAGTAGGTGGTACTATAATAGGTGCATCAAGCTCAAAATCAAAATTTTTAGCAATAGAAATATCAAATACATAAATACAAGATGTAACATCATAAATAACAAAATATGCTAAAAAATTGAAAATAAATGTCACTAGGCACCTGATCAATGTTTATAAGTAGACTAGGTGTAAGGGATTGTAAATATAAAATATTCATTTAATAATACAAGTATACATTTTTGTGCTACAATGAATGAATGAGAGTATCCTTATAAGAAATGAGGGAGAGGATAATGGAATTTTGTATCTTTATTTTCCTATTCTCTTCTATTTTTTTAACATATCTCCTTGAAGTGGATAAATTTTGGAAAAGAGTATTGAGTTTTCCAATGTAAGTGTGTGCATGTCTAGGAAATAATCCATTATAAGAGAAAAAACAAAGGCCCATAAAAAACACTCAACTAGATAAAATAGATCCCTCCAATTTATTATAAATATTGAGTTTTGTACAATTATTTTCCATAGTACAAATAAGATTGACACTTTATGAATAGTGTGATTACATGAGATTTTATAGTTATAAATTTTGAAAAAAAATGAAATATGTATAATATTTTTATGTCAATAAAATTTATATGACCTTACAACAACATATAGTGCAAAAAAAAATACATAATTTCAAAAGAACAACATTCAGATTTGATGAACAAATCAAAAGATATAGTCCTCAGAAGGTGCCACAAATTAGGATTGTGCAAGTAGTTAGACAAAACCTATAAAATCTAGGTTATCTAGTTGAACACAGATAAAAAATAATTACACCAATGCATAGAAAGAAAAAAAAGAGTGAAAAAAATACAGGCCTTCTAAAACAAAATTTATGCCTCCTAGAGGTTCACTGCTCAAAAAGTAAGTTGCATTGGTGTAAGTAGGAGCTAAAATCCATTTTTTTATCACATATGCATGATTTTTGACCCAAAAATAGTGGTGTTGGTGAAAAAGTAGTGGTGGATTTGGGATTGGTGGATCTTGATGGAAATATTGGTGCCACTCAAGTTGAACAATGATCTTTGCATGAAATGTAACCTTCAAACTAGTTTCTGATCTTTAAATACTCACCACAAGTGACTGGATGTTTCATTTTCTATAAAATATGATTTTTTGAAAATATATAAATGATAGAATCTGAAAATAAGATCTTGAAACATGTTTATTTTGAAAATGCAAAAAAATCCTCCATCTTATTTATTGTTCCTTTCTTCTCCTGCATATCTAGAACTTCAAAAGATCATCGAAAATCATAAAATTTCATTTTTTTTTTAATTGTTGAGAAATATTATGGAAAAATAGATATTTTTTCATAGAAATTTTTTAATTTTCTAAAAGTAGAAAAAATGCATAAACATTCTTATTGTTGTAGATTTTGCTCAAACAAAATATACCTAGAGGGTAATTCTAAAACCTCACAATTTGGATTGGCTCAAAAATTAATTATAGGCTTGAGAAGTAGTGTGTATATTCAAGATCTATTAAAAACATAAAAATCCACAACTTAAACTAGGAAATACAGGCTCTAGTACTATGAAATAAATAAGAAGACCTTGGGATTATATCTCCATAGTTATAACTCTCTCAAAGTTGAAGCACCGTGCAAATAGATAAAAATATGTAAAGTCTTCATGATAAAATTGTAAAAGTAACTTATTATTATTAAAATGTACATAGAGGAGAGGGTATATATAGATATATAAGAGTTATCCTTCATTTTCTTATTTTTCCACTAAAATGGCTTCCACAAAGGATGGTAGCATATGTGATGTGAGTAAGCAATAAATTCATTCTTCTTTGTACATGTTCACATTCTAATTATACTTAATGTAAAATATAAATTCCTAAGTTAATATCAGTGCATCTAAAATAATGCACCAACAGATAATAGTCTGTGTGACCAAGAAACGTGTGCACATCCCATTCTGCAGTTGGTTATTTTTAATTTAAAAGAATGTAATATTAGATGGATCAATGAGTAGGCCTTCTTTATAGCTTATGTGGTTAAGAATAACCCTGAAAAACATTGAAAAAAATCACTTATTCAAAATCAAGGAATTTTTCAACTATTTGTAGTACTCGAACATCATATGCAATTTGATGTGGTGATCCTTAACCTATACATTAACCATCTAATCATCAAGATATACCTACAAGAATAGATGAATAAAGTCCTTGAAATCCACCACAATGACTTGTTAGAAAATGATAGGCACATTATCTAACCCAAAAGATAGGACATTATAATAAAATGAGCCTCATTTAGTTGTGAAGTTATTTTTTTATTTTCTTATTCATTTTGGATTTGATGATACCCACATAACCCATTAGTGAAGGTATATATTTCATAACCTTCCACCCTTTTTATAATTTATTTAATGAATGGAGTGGGAAATGGATCGATAACAAGTGTTGCATTAAGGAGATTAAAATCAGTGCATATCTAAATCTACAATCTTTTGTTATGTTGATGACCATGAGAATCACCCATTCAAACTCTTCCATTTGATAAAAGACTCCAATATCCATCATGTTAGCTATTTCTACCTACACTTTAGTGAATAGATTTCAATTCAACTTGTATAGTTACTTATTCATTACCATAGTGTCATCCATGCAACTGATTTTCATTTTCCACTAACATTGATACACCCCTTTCATTTTTTCATAGTTACATGGAAAAATGTCTTAATATTCATGAAAGAGTTCGATGATTCAAGCCAAATCTTTATTTGTCCAATAATCATCAACTATGGCGATCTTAGATTCCTCATCCGAATCGATGATAGTTTTTATAGTCTTGAGTGGCTCACTATAATGCTTATGCTTGTTTCCTTGGGTATCCACCAACTTTCACTCCCCATAGGATATTTTAGCCTTTAAGTGGTTGGAAACATATTTAGGAGGCTTGTCATCCACCTTGGGTACTAATTTCTCTTTGACACACTTGTATCACAAATTTAAATTCAACCATACTTATTCATCTTCCTCACTGGAATTATTGTTGATGATGCATTACTCAAAAATATTTGGTAGTGTGAGGCCCTTCTCACTATGCAGCATCTTTATACTCTCTTACATTATGGAACCATCTTTCATAATCACACGACACATCCATTGTAACATAGTTAAAAGTTGTTATTTGGATGATGAATAGGAAAATGTATGGATGAAATAAGTCTTCATTGTTTACCAGTATGTTTTATCCTTCAACGTTTCACTGATCAGGGACCACATGTGGGTGCAAGCATTAAACATACCATATAGCGCATGAAGTGACACCCTGAATGGAAGGTGATGCATACTTATTGTCTAAAACTCATAAAAATTGTAAAAATGTTTTGTTAGATTTTCATTTTCATTATAATTAGGTAGACCACTCTTCAATTTGTTTCACTAATTTTTTTTGAAAAATAATTTTTTTTACCTCATCCCAAGTTAGAAGATTGGGCTTGTGTATTTCCCATTAATATATTATTGTGTTCTTCAAGGTGTACACTAATATACTCAAACATTCCTTTTTTTAAGAACACCTACCTCAAGGTTATTGAGAAAAATATTTTGCATTATTTTCTTCTTCATAGCCTATAAGGGGAGCAAGCATACCCTATCTAAGATGAAATACTCTCTTTATTTAGTGTTGTGTGAGGAACTCAAATTTTTTGGTCCTGAATGAATATAGATTAGACGTTAGAACTCCTTAAGTTTTTTGCAGTATGGGTAGTTTAAATTATGAATTCATGACACCACATTTACACCTAGTCACTTCATAAGATTCTTGTACCCATTAGTAACAAGTGAAACTTGTATATAAAATATAATTTGCATCTTTCTAGCCAAAAATTCCCTCGATATCCACTTACAAATGTTAAATACCCTATGAAATAATATTGTATATGTGGTTAACTTCTTCATCTAAATCTACACTTTCGACATATTCAAGCCAAAGGTTAATGTCAAGAGGGATTATAACATGTTTCTCCCCATTTTCAAAGCTTGTGTAACACTTGTTTAAGGGAATATCGACATTATTGGCATAACACCATGGCTTCCCAACCAATTTTGGGTAGTTTTCAACTTTGGTGAACTCAATAAATTTGAAATATACATAAAAATTCATGCTTATGATATTAACACAAGCATTCTTCAATATTCCTAAAGGATGTGCATAGATGTATTTAGCCATAAATAAAACATGAGATGAGACGAAAATGTAGTGTTTCCTGTATTAGAATGGTTACCATAGTATTTGTGTTAACTATAATATCACACACTTACCATCCATTAATTATTTCATCAATAATCAATTCTTAATCATATTTGGTATTTTGGGCATTCTTGGCATCACACACTCTTAATATACACAATGTAGCTACTTCAGTTGTTCCTTCAACTTGTTACACCAATCAATTCTTAGTCATTAGGATTAATTTCTCAAAATGTAATAGGAAAAAAAATTACAAAAATATCATTTTCATCCTCTATCTATCAAGACTTTTGATGAAACACTTCCCTGGCCTTTTCCTTCAATTATTGAGCATGTTGTATCTCACCTTGCAAATTTTATATAGCATCCAAGGCCTCCTAAAATATCTCTTTTTGGCACAATTCATTAATGTAAGTAGTGGAAGACTCTACGAGGTGAACTTTATCTTTTATCCTAGGCTCATATCCTAGTCAAACCTTCTCAGTTGGTGTATTTTGAGGTTGGGTAGTGGCACCACTATAATTTTGTAATAATCACATTTCATCCTTGTGTTTTTTTACCTTCCTCCTTTGGAATATATTTACATGTTTTTCGTATGAGGTTGATCATCCATGTGCACTTATCTAACTTATCTTTTTTTATTATCTTATCATAGAGATCAGGTAAATATATAGTTCTATGATCACCTATGCAATACTTTAATGTAGAAATTTTTTGGGAAATATCTTTTATAATGTTCTAGATAAATGAACTTATAAAAAGTGTAATGTAGAAACTGTCTAAAACCTCCTCCAAGATAGGAGCAATATTACCCTTAGTTCTAGTTTGGAGGACCAATTTTTTTCTAACATGCTTCCATTTCATATGCCTCACGGATTCATTTATCACCCTTTGATATTTTTTTTATTGTTGGTGGAGGCATCTCATATTTTACACCACATGGAGACCTTTTTTTGGGTTTCCTATCGAATTTGTAGACAAATACGCACATTGTGGTCTTCATGAAAAAATCATGATCTATAAGAAGTGCCTAGACCTCACACCTATGGAAATTTATCTTATTGTGCCCTTTTATATCACAATAGATGCATTATAAGCCACTTCACATTTCATCTTCCCCATTGGTAGTGATATCTTATAATTTTGAGGCCATCAAGTCAATCTATACTTCCATAAATGTGCTAAATCATGTGACTGCACATCCCATAACCCCTAACATCAATTTTTCATCTAATGCTTTGCACGGATATTAAAAATTATTCATTGAAAATTCACAACTAAAGGAAATAATAGTCTTCACATAAACCATTTCACATGTTAGATGGGGTGAACCTCATAAGATAACTTTGAAACCTATGTCTTGAATACGTCATAGGCATAAACTCTCTTTGTCAAACTCTACTTAATATCCATTAGGATAGAGATACTCTCCTATTAAAATTTTGAAATATTGAACTCTTTTAAAAATGCTTCCTTAATTGGTCATAGTCTATGATGGCCTTATTTGGGTCATATTTGTGGTATTGAGTATGCATACGATCAAAGTGTTATATTAAACTATATCACTTTTATCTCTAGTGTAGTAATACCCTAAGCTCCATAGATGAATTCACACTTATGCCCATACTCTAAAATGTTATTTATTCCCTATATTTTTGAAAGCTTAAAAGCATCTCATAAATAACTTATTAAGGATAGATTGGTTGCACTACTAGTGAAACTAACATACTCAACATTTCTTGGGAACTTGTGCCTTGATCACCACCTAGTTTTCTTCCTTTGATCCTATCACATTTCCACTTTAGATAGGCACTACAACACCTATGTTGTCACTAAATTGTGACACAACTAGATTAATGCCTTGGTTTGTTATGAAAATTCCAACAGTCATTATTCTACCTAAAAAAATACTACTTGTATTAGCAGGTGGATTTCCACCCTTACTGGTGGCAATCCAAACATATCTAGAATATTCATTTGCATAGGTTTTGATGAAACTAGTCCCAATGGTATATAAGGTATTATCTTTTGGAGAAAATTATTTTATTCCTCTTGTCTTCTGAACTCACCAATCAAATACAAATCAACACAATCTTCAATTATTTTTATCTATTCAAGAAACACATGGGCTTGTGCTTCAAGTAAAATTTGGGTGGGTGCTTCCTCTTCTAAACTATGCTGAAAACTCTTAGAGATCCAACCATCTTTAGCTACTCCTTCCCAAATGTCTACATGTTCACCAACTCATGCTTCACTTTCTATTCAGTGCATCTCATCAGCATAAAACCCATCTATATTCCATTCCTATTATGTGTTAATCCTCATGGCATCTCCTAGACTCAACTATTCCATCTCCATGGGGTATTTGACAATAATCTCCCATGCCTTATTGTACTTGCATTATTTAAGTTCATGATCATTTATTTTATCCATTATTAATTTTTCTAGCTCCCTCCTTACTAATACATGTGAATTGTGCCCACCTTTTACCTTATACCCTCGACATAGCCCATGTGTGGAAGAAACTTAGCTAGACAAGGCGAAATTATCAATCTCATCGTCTACCATTAATGTTTTGATTTCTAACAATAATTGGGATATGTATGAACCCATTGGTTTGAGAAAAAACTAATATTTATCTTATTCTACATAAGAATAAGTAGATAATGCAAACTCTAATATGTAACTATTCAAGGTACTTACCACCACACATCAACTGCTCTCTTCCACATAGTGTTAGTTCATTAAAATTTATTAATAAGCTCATTTTTCCAATGTCGCTTATAGATGTAGTATATATTCTTTCCTAGTACATATGTAGCTAGGCATGCATATAACTATCCTAAAAATTCATACAAGAAGACTTTGTAAAGAGGATTATACAAATTATCTTCCACCCACTCCTTTGGATAACTGATTTCCAAGGCTAAGATGATGCATTGTAAAGTCTCACTCTATACCTTCAATCCACCATTCAATTTTTATCCAATGAGATTATACAGTTCATCTTCACTAACCATCTCAAAAACACATTTAACTATTCTCGACAATGGAACCAAAATGTTGGATAATTTTTTTCCCTCAATGAGTTTTGCACCACTAGCACTTATCCAAACATTAGATACTTCACTACGCTTACATATCATGATAAAAGATAGCCTATTCACCCAAGGTTCAAAGAGATATGTTGAATCATAATTTGGTTAGTTGCACAAAGATATCAATCACATAATCCCTATTACTCAATATAATATGAGTGTAGACCACTACTTATCTTATTCTTAGAACATATTTATAATATAATGCAATCATAAGATGTCATCATAATGCTCATACACATATAAATATTTATGAATAAATTTATAGAATAGAATAAGAAAGATTAAACAAACATGTTTTGAAAGCACCAAATCATTGGACAAAGATTGTATATTCCTTCTATTAGGAATAACTCAAAAATTAATGGAGAAATAATTTAATAGAATCACAATAATAAGAGATATGGATAGAGATACATAAAGAATAGAATAAAAATGCACAACAAGAGAACCAAATTTAACATGGTTCACCCAATGTGGGATACATCCACCAAGAAACACTTGCTTAGATGTTATTATAAGCTACAAGAGTAAAATCCACTCTCATATCAGTCTTTTCCCAATTACAATTCATAAAATATTATTTGGAGTTGTACTCAACAAACCCTTCTGAAATTGCACTTGAATTCACACACTCTGTTCTTCCTTCTCAAACCCTTGTTCTCATGATGTACTACCTACTAAATATCCATCTACACATAATACATCAACATAGTGATTTTACAAAACATTAGGTACCAAAACCATGGGCAAAGTCAACCCAAAATGGTTCCCCATTAAGCGGGGATCCAAAAAATTGTTCGGGGATGCCACCCCTGGACCCTGGTGAGAATACATAAAGAGTGTACAATACATTTTATATTTATATTATTTAAAATACATTGTAATTTATAAATAGGCTCCATAACATAACAATCTCCCACTTGGAGATCGATTTCCTATGAGTTGGTTTCTCAACCCTTTGCTATCAACTATGAAGGCCAACAGAAACTAAACATAGCTTTAGTTTCTCCCTTGTGACCACCTTGGTCATCATGTCTAAAGGATTCTAACTGGTATGAATTTTTTCTAGCTTCAACTTTTCTTCCTCAAAAGTTGCCCTGATGAAATGGTACCTCAACTGTAGATGCTTCATCCTAGAGTGGAGAGTGAAGTTCTTTGCTATATGTATAGCACTCTGACTATTATGATATAGTTTCCCTTCCTCCTGATTATGCCCTAACTCTTCAATCAACTGTTGTAGCCAAATTATTTTTTTGCTTGCCTTTGTAGCAACAACATACTCAACCTCTAATGTTGATAAAGCCACAAGTTTCTATAGTCATGAAATCTAGCTCACCGCTATGTCACCTACAGTAAATACATATCTTATTGTACTCCTACTGTCTAAATATCCATCCATGTTCAAATATACATAACCACTCAAAGTAGTGTCTAATCCACCATAGCTTAAAACTGCCCACATGATCCCTATTAAATACCAAAGGATCCACTTTACTGGCCTTTAGTGTTCTCTACCTGGATCACTCATGTACCTACTTATTGTTCCCACTGCATGGGCAATATCTAGCCTAGTACACACCATGGCATACACCAAGCTACGAACTACTGATGAGTAAGGTACATGTGACATCTAGATTCTCTCCTCCTCTATCATGGGGCACTACTCCTTTGATTACATGAAATGACCTACCCAAAGAGTCCCAACCTGTTTAACATCTTGCATACTAAACCTCTCCAAAACCTTTTTAATGTACTCTTCTTGGGATAAATTTAGCTTTTGTTCCTTCCTATCCTGATTTATTCTCATACCAAGAATTTCTTTTGCTACTCCCAAATCCTTCATAGCAAAGAAATTACTAAGTTGTTCCTTGAGTACCTTTGTTTCCTACATGTTCTTGCCTACAACCAACATGTCATCCACTACAGACATAATTTAATGTAATCCCCATCATCAAACTTCTTGATATATAAAAAATGGTTGAATGACACTTGGAGTATCCCTGCTCCATCATAAAATTGACAAATTTCTTGTACCACTTTCATGGAACTTGTTTCAAACCATACAACCTCTTCTTCAGTTTGCACAGTATGTTCTTCTTCACTGTGACCTCATATCCATGTGGATGCTCCATATATATATCCTCCTCCAAATCACCATAAATGAATGTAGTCTTCACATCCAACTACTCTAAGTGCAAGTCTTTTACTGCCACTATCCCAAGAATAGTCCTAATAGATGTCATCTTTACCACTGGAGAAAAAATATCATCGAAATCAATTCCTTTCTTCTTTTCAAACCCCTTTACCACCAACCAGGCCTTGTACTTTTTCTTGCCTCTATCATCTTATTTAATTTTGTACACCCACATGTTTAATAATACTCTTTTACCTTTAGGTGGGTTTACCAAATCCCAAGTCTGATTATTCATGAGAGACCGATGCTCCTCATCCATTATTTGCTCCCACTTCTTCTTGACATCTACCTGTATTTCTTCTTTAAAGCACTCTAGCTCTCTATTGTCAATGAGTAATAAATAATTAAGAGATGGATAAAAACATTCAGGTTCCCTTTTTACCCTAGAAGACCTTCTCACCATAGGAGTTTGGGATTCTTATGGATTAGGTGGCTAAACTAGTTGCTTGGACACTTTATCATCTGCATTGTCCTCCAACACTATGTATTCTTTTTTGAAATCCTCTTTCTGATCATGTAACTACTATTTATACATGATTTTTTCATTAAATACAACATCCCTAGACTAAAATATTTTATTGTCCTTAATACTCCAAATCCAAAAACTAAAGTCATTCTCACCATAACCAATAAAGGTGCATTTTTTAGACTTAGCCTCTAACTTGGTCCTATCATCCCTATCAATATGAACGAAGGCTTCACAACCAAATATTCTAAGAAATGAATAATCAACCTTTTTACCAAACCAAGCTTCCTTAGGTATGCCTCCATCAAAAGAAGATGAAGGTCCTTTATTTATCAGATATACAACCATGTTTACTAATTCTACCCAAAACTGAAGAGAAAGTCTTGCATGCAACCTCATGCTCCTAACACGCTCCATGATAGTCATGTTCATCCTTTATGACACTCCATTATGCTATGGATTTCTTAGAACCATCTTTTTTCTATGAATTACATTCCTTGAACAATAATAAAGAAATTCATTATTTCAATATTCTTCACCATTATCTGACCCAAGACATTTTAACTTGAGACCTGTTTCATTCTCAACTAAGGATTTCCATATTTTAAATATATAAAACACATCATATTTTCTTCTAATTCCATACATTCAAACTTTCCTAGTTACATCATCAATTAAAGTGACAAATAAGATGACCCAGCAATAGAAGATACTTGAGCCAACCCCCATACATCTGAATGAACTAGCTCCAACTTATTCTCCTTCCTTGTAGGTCCAACCTTGAGAAACTTTATCCTTTTCTATTTTTTGTACACACAGTATTCACATAAATCTAAATCAAACCCTTTCAATCTAGGCAACTCATCCTTCCAAATTTACATAACCTTTTTGCTCATGTGATTGACCCTGTTGTGCCATAAAGTTACATTTGCATCTGTAGTAATTAAATTACAATAATAAACACTACTTGATAAATACAGGGTCCCAACCTTCTTACCTCTTTCTACCACAAGAGCACCCTTAGTCACCTCCAAGAATCTACAATAAATTTCACCATTCATCTTTCACTGCCTATCTATCCTATGAATACCAAATTCCATCTCAACTTAGGGACATACTTGATATTCTTTAGTAGCCAAGTGTTCCCATTCTGCATCTTGATCTAAACACTTCTTTTTCCTACTATGCCACAAGGCTCATCATCACCAAGATAAACATGTCCAAAATCCCCTTGAACATAATCAATAAAATAATGCCTATATGGTGTAGCATGAAAAGAAGCCCTTGTATCTAAAACCCAAGACTCAACAATATTATCAATGAAGAGAATTAATGCATCTTGGTAAACACTACTTGTCACCACATTCACCTCCTTGGTATCTTCCTAACTTTTGTTCTTGTTATGAAGAGACCAATAATTCTTCTTCGCATGCCCAGTCTTTCCATAGTGTTAGCATACCATCCTGCCTTTTGATTTTGACTTTCCTAGACTATTTAACTTTCCACGCTTTCCTTCTCCTCAAAAATTTTGTCTCCCTCTACTCTCCATCACCAAAGAATCACCTAAAGTATAAGTCTCCCCATAAATTTTTCATTGCATTTCCTCACTAAGGATTACTCCTATGACATCCTCAAATTTCAACTTGGTATTATTAGAGACTGATTTGCTCACAACCATTACCAGGCTATTTTAATTCTCTTGTAAGGAACATAAAATAAGTAAATCCCTAATTTCACCATCAAAATAATTTTTTTTAGAGTTCAACATACTCATAACCATATTAAATTCATTCAAATGATCAGCAACTAAACCATTTTTAGACATCTTCATACTAAATAACTTTTTCATTAAAAATATTTTATTAGAAGCAAAGGGTTTCTCATATAACTTCCCTAATACATTCATGTGACCTTTTGTGGTCTTCTCCTATTATATATTAAATATGAATGAAGATGCACAGCATAACTTGGTGGCCCTAAGTGTTTTCTTGTCACGCAACTCTCAAGCATCATCTGTCATACTCACTAGTTGCTTTAATTTTCCTCCCTGTGGAGCATGGTGGTCCTTCTGATAAAGGTAATCCTCCATCTGCATCTTCCATATACCAAATTTCTATCCATTGAAATTGTCAAACTTTAATATATTTTCATCATCCATAGCTCCAACTTAAGCTAATAACCCTTCTTGTGATTCAAAACTTCAACAAATACAACTTGAAGCTCTCATACTGGTTGTTAGGAATAACTCAAAAATTAATGCAGAAATAATTTCATAGAGTCAAAATAATAAGAGATATGAGATATGAGTAGAGATGCATAAAGAATAGAAATGAAAATGCACAACAAGAGGACCAGATTTAAAGTGGTTCACCCAATATGGGTTACATCCACCAAGAAACACTTGCTCATATTCTATTACAAGCCACAAGAGTCCAATCCACTCTTATATCAGTCTTTTCCCAATTACAATGCATAAAATATTATTTAGAGTTGCACTCAACAAACCCTATTGAATTCACACACTTTATTATTCCTTCTTAAACCCTTGTTTTCATGATGTATTACCTACTGAATATCCATATATACATAATACACTGACATAGTGGTTTTACAAAATAATGGGTACCAAAACTATGGGCAAAGTCAACCCAAAATGGTTCCCCATCAAGGGGGATCTAAAATGTTTTTTGGGGGTTATCTCCCTCAAACCCCTACTCAAGGGATGCCACTCCTGAACCCCTACTCAGGGCCCGACCTAGCACAAAACCTTGATAAGAATACATAAAGAGTGTACAGTACATTTTAAATATACATTATTTTAAATACATTGTAATTTAGAAATAGGCTCCACAATATAATACCTTCATTCTATTTTTTTACAATAATACAAATGTTCATGTAAGTTCACTAAATAAAAATTTAACTTGTAATTTCAACAAATTAACATTAACAAATCTATTCTATTATATCAAGAGTAAGGCAAGGGGACTTTTATAGAACTCAAGCACCGCCTTTTAATTATGTAACATAAATGAGAGCATGGAAAACACACAACAAATTTCCATATTTAGTAGTTATAATTAATTACATTGAGTTATAACCATGTCCTAGAAACTTCCTATATTTATGCCATTATGCTAGATTCATACCAAAAATGATGATCTTAATGCTCTTCTCTGATGGACTCAATCCACTAGGTTGGATTGTAATTATTTTTCTCGTGTTTCATGGTCTACATAGTTTCCTCTCTTATCCTGATGCTCATTGATTCATGATAACCAATGCATCGCAATACATGCACTCCATGACTTGATAAATATCTTTTAGAGCACTCTTTAGTCTTTAGGTACTTCTAAGTGACCTCATCCTTGTGCATCATTTCACACTACTGGTCTTATTCTCATACACTATCTTTAAGTACATTTATGTGACCTCATCTTTGTGTGTCATTTCACACTACTAGTAATACTATCTTGCACTATCTTAAAAAATGTGCACTAACTTTGTGCCATGCCAACTTCTGCATAAAATCGCACACTCTGACACTTAGAGAAAAATTGGGTCTAATTGTAATGGGACACACTTTAGCACATAAACACCATAAACATTTTGTAATAGAAGGGAGAAATGGTCAATGTAATGCATGTTCCTTTTGATGAGCTAACATAAGGTTATTCTATGGTTTCTCTATAGAATTGATTGTCTTCATAACATAATTTTTAGGTTGAAACGTATGGTCATTACTTTTAGCCTCGAAACTTGGTCTAGTTTGGAATTTTTCATTAATTGGATCATTGGCCTCATTTTAAAGCATAGTTTCCTCTAAAAGTTTGAATTTATAGATCATAATCTTATGACAAAGTTCATTGAAAGGTTTTACCTTATATTTATGTTGGCTTCACCAAAATGTAATATGGATAAATGGATCTAAGTCAAACAACATTACATCTATTCATAAATATTACAAATAAATCTAATTAGACATATTTGTATAATTAATTCTTCTTTTATAATGAATGAAAAAGGGGGTTTTAAAATAATATCTGATTTCGCACAAATTTGGAAATAATATAAAAAATGTATAATAATAAAAAGTCCATAAAACAAGATGAAGCAACCCCAAAAACACTAGAGTGAACATAAACTGCTCCCCAAAACCCTCTAGATGCTTTCAAAAGAGTAGGATCATTCTCAAAACCATGTGGTTATACATAGAAAATGATAACAATTTATAAATTGATTTGATGAATTTGTTCATTTGGTCTAGGGCTCTAAAAATCTTACTAAACTATTTTATTAAGTTCAATGTGAATATTTAAGAAACAGATCTCCTTCTACCAAAACCTAATAGGAAATCTAAACATGGTAATGGATAAGGAAAATGTTTGTTTTGGAGCTCATCTTTAGGATTAACATGGTTTTAAGCACTTGATACCTATAAGACCCCTTAACATATAATAATAATGTAAGAAACACACCAAATATAATGTTATTTAACCAGGGAACCCATTAATGATGTAATGTCCACTATATATGACATTTTACACTATAATAAATGTTTGATGTAGTCTTAAATGATTTTTTATTTCTTTAGATTCATAAATGTGTACTCTAAATACTTGAATTGATTACTTTTGCACATTCAAATTATATCTTTAGTCTGCTTTAAATACACTATTATTTGTGTATTTATAGAGTTCTCAAATTTAAATTACAACCCTATTAACATGCAAGCCGACACAATGTGTGGGAATATTGATAGATCAAGATCACACAACACATGAGAACCAAAACAAAGGTAAAAATACCCTTGCCCAAGTGCCACACATTGTAATTTTTTGGGTTTCATAACCATACAATGTATGATTTTTAAGAAAATCTCAATGATCCAAAGATACCTAAGAAGAGAGAAAAAGTGAAGGGAAAATGCCAGGAATTAATTAGAACATGAAAAAAATCACGTTAATAAAAAGTGAATTTGAACTAAGAAATGACAAACAAATAAATACACTAACATAATACAATTTTATGATTAATAAATACCCATTCCCAATTTAGGTGTCAACTTCACTTTTATATCCTAGACAATTTATACTTCTTTTAGTTGAGAAAGGAACTCCAAAGTGCAAGGTCAACTACTACTTTAAAAATAGACATTCTTCACTAATTTTACCAAAAAAAAACTTGCACTCGAATCACATATATCAGATAGAGAATAGTATAATCAAAAGTTATGTAGAAATTATAGCTAAACATCCATTAAAAAAATAGTATTACACTTTCCTTGAAGTTCTCTTTTTCTAACAAGCCATATGAATCTTAAATCCTAGCCAACAATGACCAATAGATTTATGAAAGAACTGTTGTATTACAAAGTAGATATTTAAAATGGACAAAAACATTGAGAAATAGGAAACTAATTTTGAAGTAGTTACACTGGAGGTGTCTCTACTGGGGGAAACATACCTAGGTTTCGTATGTGGATTGTTTAGATGTTAAAATTGTCACTTCATAGACATGTTGACATATGTTAGTGGTTGAGGATGAGGAGATCGATGGTGTCGGGGATGGTGAGTAATATCATAGAAGGGGCTTTGTTTGTGCTAAAAATCTTGAAGTTCACTCTAAATCTTATGGAGTCTGCATCTCCTATTATTCTTCTTTGCAATTTTTCTAGACTTCGTTATAACACACCAAATTGTTGGATGCACAATGGACATAGACTAAAACTACTCAGGCGAGCCAAAACGCTAGAAAATAAAACAAAGTAAAACATATATAAGCAATTTCATACATAGAAGGATTTATTTCATCATCTTCCATTGATCTAAACATACCCTTGATCATAGATATCAAATTCTCTACCCTTTTATCAGGGTTTATTGCATCAGAAAACTGAATTGAACAAAAAGACATTAACTTAACTAAACATGGTTTTAGGTAATTGAGTAGTTTTTCATCAAAATTTTAAAAATTAGAATTGCACTTGATAATTTTCTAATAATTATTAGCATTTTTTTCCTATTAATTCAAAACATTTTCCCACTTGTAAAAAATTATATTCCTTAACAACATCCCTTCATACCTAATAAGATGACATCAATGAATTAATCAATTCATCTTTCCAAATTACTGGAGGATAATCTCATTTCACTATTGTAGAAGCTGAAACCAATATTAGTAAAAAAAAATAGTAGACCCATATTCATTTCTCTAGCTTAGGAATAGTACATTATATATCATGCCATGTAGGTTGCTCAGTTAAATCATGACAAATAAAATGCTGACATTGGATAGAAATATGAAGATGGAGATCCTAATTTCATGAAAATATTGTAAATACGGCTCCACATCTGATGTATGGCTTGAATAAATGATGCAATGCCACTAATTTGAGGATAACACATTAAGGTTTCATAGCCTATCTTGTAGATTCCATTTATCCATGTTATAGATTAATGTGTGGTCTTTGTTCTCCATGTCAAAATTATGTCTTATTCGTTGGGTTATCCTTGAATATATTATAACAAATATAATATGTTGTATGTTATATTATTAAATTAATATTTTATATTATATAAAAATATCTTATTAAATTAATATATTATAATATTATATATTTTTTAATGAATATAAAATTGAATATGTTGTGTTAAGAGAGAGTATGCAAAAATTGGTGGGGATTTAAGCCCAGCTCCATCATACAACTTTAAAATGGTAGTGTTTGTACTCCTAACGGCAATTTTACCTCTCCTCCATTCACCAAATAAAGAGAAATGTTCACTATTATTATGAATACAATCATTGTTTTTGGTGTTACTAAGAGATATAATAGAAAAAAATTAGAAATATTTGTATCCATATCTATTTTTATATGGCATCCTGCATCCATATCTATTTGTATATGGTAATTTTATGCCACCTTGAATTATTTTACGGATTTCATGTATTGTATGGTCTTGCCCTTGTCTACCACTTCTTTATTGTTCAAGCTCATAGTGAATTATGATGTCTCATCCATTCACAACCCATTGTCACACCATATGAAGTAACACATTACATCTTTTTCAACAATCAACTCCACTAGAAAGATCAAATTATTGTTACTTAACACATCATGTATAAAGTGTGAAATGATTCTAGAGATCATTGGTTTTTCATGCATTACTCCTAATGATTTACATTATTTACTTATAAAACCCCACTTTAGCAAAAAATAAATACCAGACATAACCTCGCACCTTTGGGGCAACTAATAGTAATAAACATCTATTCAAATCGATCATCTTTTTGCCCATAGAATTTATAGATTTAGGTCATATTTTGTAGCATCCACAATTTTGATTTATGCTTCAAGCATCACCTTTTTTATTATTTGAATTTTTTGATATATATACCTACCACGTTCACTTATAACCACTTATTGTGTATTGTAACACTCTTTCCATTAGTGTATGTGGCAAGAATGCCCACACATATTAGATAAGAGTTTGTAAGCATGTTTTGTGTATTTAATATTCAAACATGTTTGTATTGTTGTATTCTTTCATTTATTTTTATAAATATTAATAAGGAATTATTCATTTTTTAATCATAGATATTAGTATTTTTGGTCTTCCTAAATCTTGTAACCATCTGTATTTCCCCCTATTCTACATATTAAATACAAGTAAAATTTTTGCATATCAAACTCTCACATACAATTGTTTGTTTGGATTATCTTCAACACACTATATTTTGTAGCTTGTTTCCAATAATGACATTGTCCACAACACCAATATCTTAGGTCTCATGTTACATATCAATTAATATCCCTTTAACTTGTAACCACTTGACTTTAATGTAAAAATTTAACAATGATGCATAGTAGATGGAATCACTCTCATTTTTTATATCCATCTTCAAAAAAGTAAAACATTGTATAATATAGTAATAGGCACCACATGAAATAGAGTTTTCATTGTCTTTTTGTGGGAGTGTGCAAGAGGTTGATGGGCCAACAAGTGGCAACACCCTAAAAAAAAAACTAGGTGTGTGTATGGAAAGCAAAAAAAATATATTTTTAAGGGAAACAAATAGTTTTTAATTTAAATAGGCTCGATTATCCAAACCTAAATGGATATTCATTATATCCATATAATAACACCAGAAAAAAACTATGTGCATGTATGGAAAGCAAAATGGTCTTCTGTTGTTAAGGGAAATAAATATATATTAATTTGAATAGTCTTAAATATTTGAACCTAAATGGATACTCATTATGTCCACAAATTATATATATGTTTTACAAGCATAATGAATATCCATTTTGTTTGCTATAAAACCAAAAAAAAATAGGCCCAGGCATCCATTCTTCCCATAAGACTAAACAAGATTGATATTTGTGTTGGACCAAAAAACTTTTATCCATTTTATTTGTTTGATACCCAAAAATTTCTTCTACATATCAGTGGTCTTGTCGATTTATTTTGCATATGAGTCCTCCACATATGTATTAAATTTAAATAGTATGGTTTATTTTCTTTGTTTCATTAAATTTATTAATTTAAATAAAAATTAATTCTAATTTTATAAATTTGTATAATTTTTAATGTAAGCAGGGTATAATGGAAAGCCCTCTTTAGGATTGCAGATAAAATCCTCAATCGAACCCTAAATTAAACCCTCTATTAAAAAACCTTGCTATTGAAAACCCTTCTTTAATTCGAGATCAAATTCCACAAAATGAGGCACAATTGAGCAAATAATTACAATACTTAAGACACAAATCCAAATGCATCCTAATTTTTACCAACATACACAAACATTAAATGTAATTATTTAAGATATTGATACCCTAGGAAACCAAATTCACACCCATGATATATGGAAATAAGAAACAAAGAGGGAAAGTGTAGGGGTTTTATCATATGAACAAGTAAATAATTGAATATTGTGAAGGAGATGTTAGCTAATAGATTTGTCCACCCCATTACATGACAACCCATACCTACAAAAAAATTCAATAAAGTGGTACATGCCCAAGCAATTTTAAAATAATTTTTTGGATCATCAATGAAAGGTTTTTGACAAATCACCAAACAAAAATATCTATGTTCCATTAGACTTATTTTGTAAACTATACAAAGAGTTTGTTTTGGGAAAGCAAGTAAACTATTTTAATATGAAAGAATTATAAGACTGTGTTTCATGGCATGCCACAACATAGAGGCAGTGTAGTGATAATTATACATGATCCATTTGTTCCCCCTTTCTCTTGATCCTCCTCCTCCCATATTTATCCCTAAAGTCACTTTTGATGCTACAAAGTAGTCATTGTTAGTTATAATATCTCTTACATAGAGTCTGATACACTAGGCATCACATACAACCTCTTTACTAGGAGGTGGAGTTAGTGTGGGCACCTCCTATACCACTCATAGTGTTGGTTCCCATAGTATGGGCACTTCCTATCTATTTGAGATTGGATAACTTATGGGAAATATAAATCCAAGGTCACATAGTGTGGATGAGGATAATGTATCAAATTTATTAATCAATGTTAGGTACAAAGAACTAGGCATAATTGGGTTGAATGACTCTAGGAATCTGATCAACTCTTTCAGGTTGACTACATCTAGTCAATCTCATACACATAATAAACTAAAATATGATGAGTCTACTCATGATGAGGAATAAAATAAGAATTTAAGATCTAGACTTGGAGATAGTTGTATTGGTGTCCTCACATGTGGATGGGTATAGTTATGGGTTATGCTTGTACACAATCTTCTTTGCCAAGAACATTGAGTTGGTCAATGATTAGATGTGGATTAGGATTGAAGTATAAAAAAATAAAATCTAAGCTCCACATTGATGTCACTTTGAAAGTTACTAACAACAATAAAATATCTAACTCTAGAAAATATACCTTCTCTAATGAATATGACTGCTCTGGAAATGTCATCCAAGAGGCAACATAAAGTTATGTGTGATTGATGAAGCGTATAACTTACATGGATAATGATTTTAACGATTTTTAATTCTTATACTAAATGGGTGAAAGCAAGTTTTTTGGCTTGTATTTTCCTTGAAAAGGTTTGTTTGACTGAATTTGATTTTGTGGTGATATTTTTATAAAAAAAGCAAACTTTGCTACTTGTTGAAAATGAAAGTATTTGTAATGAATGAATTAAATGAATTTTTTTTTAAAATTTTATGAATATAAATAAGTGAAAACTACTACGCAATCAAATTTTATAACATGCCAATAGAAATAAAATCTAAAACCTAGAAAACACAAACTCTTAAGTATTCAAAAATTAATTTGCATGTGCAAGCTAAAAAACTAGTTTTAAAGTTCTTAGATGATTATTAATAAAGTTAAATGATCTAAATTGAAATTATTTCAAGTATAAATTTATGATTTTTTTATTTTTTATGATTTACAACAATGTTCATTCACTATCTAGGAAATAGTAGCTAAACCTAACATGCAAGTTTTGATTTGTCTAGGTTTTTTAGGTTTTGGTGTGCATGTGTGAGTGTATTCTTGTGAATGTCAAAATGTTATTAAAATTTAAAGTGGGTTGTTTTTTTCCTGTGATATACCCTAATTTTAATTCAAGGTTATTATTCCTTGATAGATTTTACATGCAACTGAAATTGAAAGATATAAACTACTTTTTTTATGAAAAAAAAATGAGAAGAATTTATTTTCTTTTCTTTTGATTTTATGAACTTGTTGAAGTATGAATATAATATAATAATGAGAATAAACTAATCTAATACATTCTAAAAAATAAAACTAAAATTAAAAATTCCAACCTTATCAATGGTGAGACAAAGAAAAAGTAGAGATATTGTTGTTGTGAGTATACTATAATCAAGTACGTAACTCTTTTATTGCTCAATATTTGCCTTAGGGAACTCCCTAAAAAAAGGATGACAAGAAGAAGAAAGAAATAAGGACACAATATTAAAGAAAAGAGCAGTTGAATAGTGGCTAGACTAATCCATAAATGATAAAGAACTGGTTGACGAGTCTAAGAAATCTCCTCTCCAAGCTTGCAAATAATGACAAGTAGATGATCACAAATTGAATCAGAGATTTTCCAAAACTCAATGTATGATATCTAGGGCTCTATAAAAATTTAAATCTCCAATCACTCATAAAAGTTTCGGATCCTAAAACCTAAGGAAATTTTTATACTTGTGAGAGAAGAAAGGAGGTTACATGTGGGAGTTTAATTGAAGCTTGGCTTAATTTAGAAGTGGAAGGATTGGTAAAAATAAAATTAGGTTTGAGTTGGGCCATCTAAAAGATACAAAAAAGACTCATACAATGAAGAAACACAAGAAAAACATGCAAAATGCATAAAAACTAAAGTCTTAGATGATAATTTTAAAAATGTGCAAACAATGATGAATCTATTACCTTATACAGGTGGCAAAGATGAGACCCATACAATTTATGATGAAACCACTGAGTATAAAAAAACCGTTGTGACGTAATAAGAAATTGTCTCATACATAAATTTTTTGGCATACTTTTTTATGAAATTGTCATTGCAAAAATGACTTGGAAGCGGCCATTACATCCCAAAATGCAATGGTTTCAGCTTGGAAACTGATGGTTCTATAATTTTAGAGATTTAAAAGGGGCCAGAAAGGGCATAAAAGACTAATAAGGTAGAGAGGACATCAAGTCTAAGCATATTTAATTGGAAGTCATTGCATCATTATTAGTTTTTTATGAAAATGTTGCACCATGTAAAATTTTAGTGTGTATAGAAATAAAACTGATAAAGTTGTAACCACAAGACATGGCATATATATCCATATTGTGAAAGACTGGTTAAAATCCACATTAAAAATCCTATATATAAATTTAATAAATGGTAGGGGCTTTAGAATTATCATCACTAACAACATTGTATTCATAAGGATTTTACATGTACACAACTCTTAGGGTTTCTGATAATTTTTTCCTCCTTACCCTCTTCTTATCTTCTTTGACGAGACCCACAGTCAACAATTTTATGTATCCAAAACCAAATTTCTTGAGTTTTGAGATCACAAACACAGGGTTTGCATCCCTAACTATAGTGATCTTTATTTTTTCATCTCCATGGCCAAAAAATCATCCCTACAATATAAATATTCATCAGTTTACATACTAGAATGTGTGAATTCAAGGTCAGGATTTAAAATAATTTGAGTATCATAGCTAAGACACATGCAGCAATCTTGATCACATTTCTCTTATTTTTATCATCCCTGATGGACAATATTAACTCCATTTTAAACATATTTTTAAAAAATGGGCCATCAATAGGTTCTTGTAAAGTGCAACAATATGACCTTACCTTCATTTTGATATATATTAGAATTGTTATAAATTAGTGAAGCCTGATTTTGCACCACAATGTTTTTGGGATCTATAAAAGGTATGCCCCCAAGACTTGGGAGTATCGAGTTAGAAGAATGAAATATATAAAATGTAATGAAAAAAATTACAATTTTTCATGGAAACCTCCTATATTTTGGCATCATGTTGATATTAACTGTTTGTATGATTGTATGAACAAGTGTCAAATTTCCACAAGGCAAAGCTTGACCCTCTATCGATAAAATATCATATACATCATTTAAGTCATTGAACAGTTATGAACTTTAGTCATATTATTTTTTTAATCTGGATGGGATTTTTAATTTGTGTTTAAATGACAAAAATTCCTAGTCAATCAGTAAAATTCCTCTACTATTCTAAGATCTGAAGAAAAAGAGGACGCACTAATAATGTTGTTTACTTGTCAAGATGGAATAGATCCCAAAGAGAATTTTGCACCTCTAAAGTCACTTTTTAAATATTAATTCATTTAAATTGAAAACTAACAATGCATACCAAGGATGTGAGGATGTAGGGGTCTAGCAAAACAAAGACTATCTTGCATAAAACTATTTTTTTATGTGTGTTTTATTGTAAAATAAACTAATTACATGTTAGTATTGTGGGTGCATGAATAATTAATCTCTTTCATTTTATTCTTACAGTGTTGAGGAGTATTCATTCTATTAAATTGATAACTTAGGATGATGATATGTTATATTGTAGACCTTTGATTTTGGTACAAGACATATAATTGCAATGATATTATTGTGCGTTCATACATATGAATCATTAGTTTAAATTAGATGTTTAACACCACATTTTAATTTATATTAGACTTCACATGGCCTTTCATCAATAGCATTCACTCATGAACATATTTATATCTATTATTTTATTACCTTGGGATACTTACCATTACTCATATGCTTTGATTCATCTACATTTCTTGATAATTTATCAGCTTGAATAGAATCAAAATAATTCAATATTAGTTTGACCATTATTGGACCATCTTAATTCTAGTCATGTTGATTGTGGGTGCCTCCCTCTACTCTACCACATTTCCTTATGCCATGATTATTATATTTCTCACTTTCATAATGTCGACTTACATGCAAATAAGACCCCAATTTGAATTTGTAAAGCTTATATATAAGCATGCAACATGATACATTTCATTTATCACATTCATGTGGAGATAGAGATCAATGTGTGTAGATTTTATAAAAACCTATCAGGAGAAAGACCCGTCATATTTTCAAGAGAGGAAGACATCTAAGGATGGAATGAAATGGAATACCTTAAAGAATATCAATATGAATGATAATATTTTTATCACTAAAGTAGATAAAGGGAATACAACTATTGTTCTAAATATTAATGATCACAACTTGAAGATGTTTGACTACTTACATAATAGCAGGAAGTATAAAGTATTAACATCTAACCTAGCTTATAAAATATCAAGAATTTTTAAGAAAGAAATAAACCAATCTTCTTTGGATGAAAATAATAAGAAATATCTCCTTCCTAAAAAGACATCACTCCTAGAATTTATGGTGCCCCTAAAATAAAACAAAGAAGGGATCCTTATCAGACCTATAGTTGATACCACTAACACTACCACATATACCTTAGCCTCCTTGGCCAACAAATTAAAACCACTTGTATGAAAATATTCCTCCTTTATTAAAGAATCCATTTTTATTTTATTTTTTCAAGGACAAGAATTTTTTTAATGATGAGATTTTAGTTGGCTTTGATGTTGTGTCTCTTTTTACAAAAGTGCCTTAAAGACACAATCGGATTGATAGGTAACCATGTTGATGAGGAGACTACTTTACTAGTGGCACTTTGTTTAAATTTCACCTTCTTTGCTTTCTTAGGGATCATTTATGAGCAAATAGAATGCATTACAATTGGCTCCCCTCTTTCCCCAGTTGTATCTAGTTTGTTTACGGATTATTTCAAATAATAGGCTCTAAAATACTTCCCTTTGCAACCTACTTGGTGGAAAAGATACGTAAATGACACACATGTCAACTGGTCACATGGTTTATAAAAATTAGAATATTTCCATTCACACTTAAACAAAGTTGTTGATAACATGAAGTTCATAAAAGAATTGGAATCTGAAGAAAAACTTCCCTTCTTGGATGCCCTCCTCTCTATAAAATTTGATGGGTCTTTTTTTTGACAAGTTTATAGAAAACCTATTGTTATCATCAAAAGTTACACCCTTGAGGAGGTTGTTCAAGCCTCCTCACTTAAGTGAGCATGGAGACACCTCTAAGTTATGGGTGGCCTAATCTATGAGGTGAATCTCTAGATAGGGATAAATCCCTTGATGTTATCACCCTGGTGATGCACCAAATTAACACCCTCCACTTGACCATAATTCACTAAGAACATGAATTAGTCTTGAATCTGATAACACTACTCAACAAGGACCTTCAAGCATGTTTCAACATGGAGGTCATAGACAATGTGTTTAATATAAGGGATAATCAATAGGTCTAAAAAGGACACCAATGATTTAAATCCACTTCTAAACTATGGAAGGATATCTAACCTTACCATGTAACCTAAAAAAAGACAATCTATTTACAAAGAGGTAGGACATGACAAATGAGATAGAGTGAAAGCACTACTACTAGCATTCATTAACCATCACACAAGTAAACTAATTGTAAGATTTGAGAAGGTAATAATCATCTTTATTCAACATTTAAAGGCATCGTAAAAGTATTTAGTTGATCAGGGTTTTACCATACTCAACCAAAGGATCCATAACAAGCCATTTAAGGAAACATATATAGGAGAATGTGAGGAGAGAGATAAGGGGCGTAAGAGGTGTATATACAAGTGTCATCTCATAAGGAATAAGTTACAAGTAATAAAATGTCAAAGGGAATCCAATAGCATCTTCCTCATAAGTGTTAACATGATGTGATCTTCTCCCTCATCAAAGGTGGCATGGAATTACTCTTCACCTTATAGGATGACTCATCAACCTCATTTGAAACTGCCGATTCTTGGCCAAAAAGGAGTTACAAGTCTATGTTTTACCATGTATCACTCTTGATCATTCTTCCTTGAGCTATCCAACACCATTTTAGGCTAATTCCATGTCTTTATCATCTTGGTGGGGCTAAGGATTAAGGCTCAAGTGTCTTCAAATTGGGATAGCCTACTATTTGATTAAGAAACTTGCTTGGTTCAAGTGGAGACCATAAAAACAAGTTTTTTTTCCCATCCTTAGCCTAGTTCCTTACTTGAAGACTACTATCACAGCTTGAATAGCACTCAAATACCTTTTAAGGATTCACTCTACCTCTATTCATGCCAAAAACCATCTTCAAAATTGAGGTACAGGTGCATTAGGTCTGATAAGAACCCTTGATATCATGTTTACTTACCCTTAGGTGTCCTGAAACCAATTGATGGTGTTGAAATAATTTGAAACCTTCTTTTTGAGTCTATAGAATCATCTTCCCTTATCTTCTATATATTATATATGGCTCCAAGGAACTATACTAGGTCTCACTTAGTCAAACCTCGTAAGAAACCCTCAAAATCTACATTTTTAGGCTTGTAATAGTCATTCCTAGGACAAATTTTATACCATATTACCTCACACGTGTGGTCCAATGACTCTAACAGATTCCTAGGTGTGTGTATAGATCATTCAAGGTGTTTATAGACCATTTCAATCTATTTAAATCACTTAGGAATTCAATCTCCATCAGGTCTCTTTAGAGGGTTTAAGAGTGTGCAGCCTTCTTAATGATGGTTCATAAAATTGTGGGCCTTAATGTTTGAACCAACACCATTAATTTCATATATACAACCCTGTCCACCTTCCTCAGTTATCTCAATGTCCCATGTACCTTCTCCTTGTACTTCACAAATGAGGAAAGTTGACTTTCATGGTTGTTTAGGCCCATTAAGAAGGTCGAGAGTGTGATTTGATTGACTAAAGCACAAAATTGATTGATTGTAGTCTTAAAAACCTCTTTGAGGTATATGAAACCTCATATTAGGTGTTAAAGTGGTTCTTTTCACTATTTCACTTTTTCAACTCACTATAACCTGTGTTAGCTCATAATCAGGGTTTAATGGTAGTTTAGTTTAAATGACCCTAACAGCCTGTGTTTGCCTTTTCATTATTCCTAAAATGATTTAAAACCTTATAGAATCCTTTATTAATGTCTTATCCACCTCATTAAGGTCATCACTCCTCAAACTCATTCTACACAAGTAAACTTCCTATAATTTTTGCATGCAGGCTTGTGTGTGGTCGTTTAGGCCTTCTAGGCTTAACTAGGCTTGTTGAGACCTTTCACAACATTCAATCACTTGAAACAAAATTAAAATATTTTTTAAAATTTATAATTAAGTGTATATATTCTCTTTCACTCTTTTCAACCTCAAGGTTTCAAATAACAACCCACCTTCTCTTCTATCTTCCTAAACATGCTTGTAGGTGGTATTTTAGGTTGTTGACTACAAGTTTGAGGTAAAAATTTACATTATTATCAATTAGGTAATTTTATGATATTTGAAAAATATTGATAAGTCACTTAATTTTCCTTCTAACCTCCCTACAAACCTATTTAGATTCAATTTCACTTTACATATGTGTCTTTCCTCATTTTTGCTCGACATAGGCCTGTAGGTCTGTATTTAGCCCTCCTAGAAAGTATGAAGGTTGTATTCTTCATGTGGAACTTTAGTGATATGATAAATGTTTTAAATTTGTATTATTATTCATTTATATTATCTAAAAACCTTCCAACCTTTGATCTCACCTTCTTGATATGGCATTTGAAGACATTGCCCACAAAGGCTGTAGGTGGTCATTTAGGTTACCTTGATTGTAAGTCACTAACTATAGAGTTATAAAAGCTAAAAAAAATTATTGAGGTGATTATATAGATTATCCTTCATTAAAATTTGTTTATTTACCCTTACCATCTTCTCAAACCCTCTAACTACCAACACAAAGATGTTTTTTGTCTTTTGCCTGTTGATAGGCCTGTAGACTGTCTTTTGGGCCTAAAAACCTTCTTTTTCTATGTGTTTTTATATTTTATGAGACTAATTGAATGATTATGACCTATTATAGTAAGATAACATAATATTAATATCTTTTTATCTCATTCCATGGGCTTGAGTTAACTTTAAAATCTTCTCAATGCCTTTACAGTTTTTCCTTTGGACTCACACAATCCTACTTAGCCAACACAATCCTCAATATGCATAGAACACCCTTACATTAAATATATTAGTCTACCATGATTATATATCACAAAAATACCCTAAATTTCAGGAACCTAGAACAATGAACATGCTCTGATACCACGTGTCAGGATCTTGCTCCACCAATAGAGCACATATATGATTACTTCTTGTATTAGCAACTAAACACGGAATTTAACCAGAATAAATAAGTAACTAGAAATATGAAACAACACAGGAATTGAGAGACAATACACAATTGTATTAATAATCACTCAGAAGAATATACAATAAAGAAGATGCCACTTCTTCTTCCACCTCAAAGGTTCGCCACACCTCAAGACCTTCTTCTCTCTCTCTCTTGGTCCCAACAATCAACTCCAATACAGAATTGATGTTCACCTCTCCAACTAGTCAGTAACACGTTGCCAGTACATCAAGTACACAACTGTACTCCAAGTAGATCTCCTGCTCTCTGCTGCTACCTGCAAATCACTAGACCTTACTCACCATTGTAGATCTCCAAAAGAAGCCATGCTCATCTGCTGACTAAGATCATACAAATATGAAGAACCCTATTGATTCTCCAATCTAGTACCCACCTTAGTACTATGGCACTAGGAGGAACACACCATTGCTCTCTTCTCTCAGAAGGAGATTATTGCTCTCTTACTCCCTAGTTACAAGTTTACACTACAGCCTATGAGTCTATTATATAGATCTCATGCATAAAATAATTAGACTATCCTAATTACAATAATTAGACACACAACTCAAGACCAAAAATAGCCTTTGCATGCAAACACTCGGTTCAATGAACTAACTGTTCGTGGAATAAGTAGTTCTGGAACTACCACAGGTGATCGACGTCAATCCCTGTCTGCCTGGAGGTGACCGACGTCGGCCGACCTCCTGCCGATGTCGATTGCCTTCCTATCCACCCTGCCGTCGTCAGTTGCCTTGTGCACTACACTCTGCCGACGCCGGTCTCCCTGGAACTCATCAACCTCCTCCCTGTTTGCACCAGTTGAAGCTTTTAGCTCCACATCTTAACAATCTCCCACTTGGAGATAAACAGCTGCAACTATACCTGTAACTGTACACTGTCTAATTTGTACCCTGGCTTGTATCCCTCTTCATTATCAATCCTGAAGACTAACCACCACACCCTGTGATGCTCTAACCTTTGTGCCTTTGTCATCCAAGTAACCTGCCACATCCGCATCTACAAACCTATGTAGAAAATAACTTGACCCTGCATAGCATGTCAACCTGTTGCTGATCCCTGTAAGAATCCACTGAACTGCCCTTCAGTACCTCTTCCTCGAGTTGGCTCCATACTTTCTAACAACTCCCACTGCTTGGGAAAATTTAGGCCTACACTAGACCTCATGTGATTTCGAACACTTGTTCTAAGTTTTGCTTGACTGTCTAGCCCTTGGTGTGCTTTCTGATTTTGCATCTTGAACCTCGCCAACACCTTCACATCAGCTTCTTATTTGAGACAAAATCAACCTGTGATCCTCTATGTCTCTTATGCTAAATAATTTCACTGCTACCAAATTCTTCATAACATACCTCTGAAACTAACTTTACCTTTTAGCTCAGAGAACTCCTTGCATATGTAAACCTGCAATAAGCAACCACTCCACATACAGTAACAAGATGATGTCGCGACTCATCATCCACTTGGTAAAGAAAATAACACAATAGTTACACTGACATTAACTAAATCCATGCTTAGTCATCCACCTGTCAAACCCTGTACCACTGTCCTACAGCTACCTCAAGACCATGTACCTTGGCCTTCTGTCTCACTTATTCATTCACTCTCTTCTCTAATAAGGGAATCCATTCCGTCTCTCAGTGCTTACTTCCAGCTGACAACTCTACCAACAAATACCTATTTGGTTCTTCTCCAAGGACTCACACTCCTCATCCATGCCAAGCTCCCACTGTATCTGGATTATACCTACATTGCCTCTATACATCTTTCTGGTTCTCAACCATCAGTAAGCAATAATAAAGAAGGTGAACAACAAATATGAGGTTCACTTACCATTTCTGACCTCTACATGAGCATTTGAGACTTGTTGACAGCTTGTTGTCTGCCCAACATTCGTTCCAATGACCAATCTCGGCCATCTCCCAGCCTGCACCCGATCGATGTCGGTTCCCTGCGACTACTTCCTCATCGACGTCAATCCTCGTGATCGATGCCAGTTTTTACCTGTCCCTATTTTGCTGACGTCAGTATGCACATAGCCGACGTCGATCACTGTGAGGACACCGACGTCAAACTGACGTCAGTTTTTGTGTTTTCCTTGTGAGTGACAACTTTTACCGGCGAGCTCCTTTTGGGTCAAAACCCTGTTAAAATTAACACAGCCCTGCTTAGAATAAATTAGTTTCCTCACCTGATCTCTGTCTGTTATCTCCTCCATGAAAACCAAGGCTTTCCAGTTCTTTAGCTTGTCAAAGACATCTGACTTCCGCTTCAAAACCTGCATTCTCTTTCTACATATGTGACTAAGCCTACGAAGCCACATCTCTGTAACAAAAGGTGAATCAGTAATATAAGTAGATAGATAAAGGATACCTACTTTCTTACCACCATCTAATTCAAGTGTATCCGCTGTGAGAGTTACAGTGCATCTCCCATCACCCAAATTTCTTGAAGAAATTAGACTCATCTCCAAGACTGGTACCTGCATGACTTCCTTCAACCACTATGTGTCATCCATCTGCAATTTCAGCTTCACTTCCCCTTTGTCAATAATCTGACAAGGCTCTCCAACCCCTAAATAAATCTCTCCAAAGTCTCCAAAGACATACCCATGAAAAGATGCTCTATTTCGGGCTGCATGGAAAGAGGCAAAAGAATCTATAAACAAAGATTCTACTTTATCCAGAGCAACCTGTGCAACGTCACCTGCAACATCTGCTTCTACACGTTGATCTTCTGCCGACCAACAATCTCTTTTTACCTGCTCTTTCTTTCCATCAATCAGACCATTTGTGCTATTCAGTTTCTCCATTCGTAGCTTACTATCTTCTGCCATTGCTATACTCCCACTCAATCTGAAACCCTTGTGAGTGACCTGTAATCAAAAACACTACCAGATCTGAAACCACCTGTTAGTCAACCCAACCTAAAGCTCTGATACCACTTGTCAGGAACCTAGAACAATGAACATGCTCTGATACCACATGTCAGGATCTTGCTCCACCAATAGAGCACATATATGATTACTTCTTGTATTGGCAACTAAACACGGAATTTAACTAGAATCAATAAGTAATTAGAAATATGAAACAACACGGGAATTGAGAGACAATACACAATTGTATTAATAATCACTCAGAAGAATATACAATAAAGAAGATGCCACTTCTTCTTCCACCTCAAAGGTTTGCCACACCTCAAGACCTTCTTCTCTCTCTCTCTTGGTCCCAACAATCAACTCCAATACAGAATTGATGTTCACCTCTCCAACTAGTCAGTAACACGCTGCCAGTACATCAAGTACACAACTGTACTCCAAGTAGATCTCCTGCTCTCTGCTGCTACCTGCAAATCACTAGACCTTACTCACCATTGTAGATCTCCAAAAAAAGCCATGCTCATCTGCTGACTAAGATCATACAAATATGAAGAACCCTGTTGATTCTCCAATCCAGTACCCACCTTGGTACTATGGCACTAGGAGGAACACACCATTGCTCTCTTCTCTCAGAAGGAGCTTATTGCTCTCTTACTCCCTAGTTACAAGTTTACACTACAGCCTATGAGTCTATTATATAGATCTCACGCATACAATAATTAGACTATCCTAATTACAATAATTAGACACGCAACTCAAGACCAAAAATAGCATTTGCATGCAAACACTCAGTTCAACAAACTAAATGTCCATGGAACAAGTAGTTCTAGAACTGCCACAGGTGACCGACATCGGCCGACCTCCTGCCGATGTCGGTTGCCTTCCTGTCCACCCTGCCGTCATCGATAGCGTTGTGCACTGCACTCTGCCGACGCCAGTCTCCCTGGAACTCAGCAACCTCCTCCCTGTTTGCACCAATTGAAGCTTTTAGCTCCACATCCTAACACTAAAAATAATATTTTAGTCAATCCATGCCTTCTTCATCTCTTGCATCTTTCACATATATGTCCCTTCAAGCTCACCTTCTTGGTACTATCATTGGAAGCATGCCATGGCTCAATAAGACTACTTTGTGTGATGAATGTAGGTTAAATAAGTATGTAAAAGGAAGTGATAAGATTTTTAAAACCATAATATATCTCTATATTAATTATAAAACCTAGTTTTACCTCTCCATGTCCCCAATAGGGATTGTTTTAGACTGTAACCTGCATAACTCTTTTGAATACATGATATTCTTTTCCACTTCACTATTCTAGTTCCTTTGATGCTTGAAAATAGTATTATGAGAATGATAGGAATACTTATAAGTTAAAATAATTTTTATTATAGGTCACTTTAAGTGAGAAAACATTTAGATTGACATAATCATGTCTGTAGGTTCTCCTCCAAGACTGTAATTCACTCAAATTGAGGTTACATGCTTCTTGATGATAGCACATATGAAAAAAATATTGGAAAATGGTGTGAGGGATATTAAGGATCCTTTCATGATGTCACAAAATCATTCATTTTCACCAATGATCACCATAATGCCTTGAAAACATCTAAAACCAAGCTTATAGGATTTGAAGCTTCTTTTCTGCCCCTTAACTTTTTAACAATTGTTCATAAAATTAATGGGCTTAACCAGATAACAAATGTCACAAATTGGAAGGGCATTAGGGCCCCATCCTATGGCTAATATCTTTGACTCAAAAACTCTCTCTCCTCAAAGTACCAAGTGAAAACATGTTACTTGTTCTAGAGCTAGCAAGAAGATTGATGGAGAAATGAAGTGGGTTTTTGCACTGTTTGGCTCTATAACTATAGTTTTTTCATGGATTTGAGTCTGAGAAGACCATGGGGACCTCTGGGAGAGTTTTTTACATTGACAACCATTAGAAACCCTTTGCACATGACCTCTAAAATCATTATTTCCTAAAGATTCTGACTGTTCTTCTCTTTAGAACTATTTGAGATGGTGAACTAGGTGACTCTTCACCATCCCCTAACCTATAAAAATGTGGAATAGGTTGAGAAAATGTTTTATAACCTTATTTTCCTACAACTCTCTCAAAAACTCTTCATTTTTACGTTGCAAAATGATAAATGGTAGTTATAAAGAGAAGTTTGACATTAGAAATTAGTTATATAGGACATTTAGAGGATGTGTATGGTCAGGTAGAGCATGATGTCATCATATAGGTTTTAGGTGACTTAAAATATATATTATGCAAGGACCACACTTTTTTATTTTCCCTTTACTAGTGTCATCTTTAACATTGGAAATCACAAAGAGACTATAGTAACAAAATACCTTAATCTTGTCAAAATTTTCTTAAAATTTCCAAATTGCTTTAAACAACAATGTAATTAACTTACTAATTTGCTTCTTTGACTAGTTTGACTAGATTTAAGCCATGTTTATTCTTTGTAGGGTTACCACCTTATCTCCTTGACTTTATTTCCCATTTATCTTAACTTTGTAAAACTCACCTTAAACAATTCTAAACACATAATGAAGACCATAAAAAGTGACCATTTCATGATAAGATAAAATTACCTAACTCAATTTCCAACTAGACCATCTTAAATGACCTTGTAAGTTGCTAAGGAAGACACATTACCCATCAACTAGATCTTTAATGACTATCACAAGACCTTCATAATGGCTATCAATAAATCTAAGATCAATTTCATCAAGGTTTTGAATGATACTCATTCATGGTAGCCAAATTTGGCTAAAATATTTGGTGACCTCCTAGGATTGCATGCCTACTATGCACCTTAGACTGGTTGCCTAGTCCTTCCATTAGGCTATGGATTCATCTCAATTTAACATAAAACATGACTTGATCTTGACACTTGACTGCAAACCTCTTGAAATGATTGAAATATCTGATACGACTCCAATAACACAAAAAATAAATAAACAAACACACCAGAGTAACAAAATACTAAGACAAACAACTATGCTAAGAAACTCTTCGAGAAAAAACAAGACAAGAAGTACTATGTACAACTAACCTATCAAAACTAATCCTCCTAGATCAAAATAAAAACTCTTTAAATAAACTTCATGTGATGAACAAGGATGATGTGTAAGTTGTTGGTCATGTTTTGTTCTTGCTTGACCAAATCCTTTTTTAATAACCACCCTCTTTGGCTTGACCTCAGATGGGTCTATAGTAGAAAACATGTCTCCAATAAAGATAAATTCATCTTGATCTTAAATTCTTACCTCATACTATTGTCCATATTTTTAAATGTGAGAGACATCCAAAGTGACCATGGTTTGATTCATAAAGGCAAAAAAATTCTCAGCTTCATCTTCTATTGGCTCTTCAAATTCCATCTCTTGATCATCTTGAAGAGTGTCATATTCATCATATCTTGCTACATCATGGATTTGAAAATATTAGTGATGACTAATAGGATTTGTTAGAGATTTAGGAACTTTGTACTTTTCATCTTCAACTTTCTCTTATTCTACTTGTGGTGATAACCTACCAAGCTCTTCAAATTCCTTGAACATGTCCAAGTAGGACTTCCACATGTCCTCAAGACCTCCTTGAACCTATTCATGAGACTCAACAAGATCATCAACCATGGTGTTCTCTTCAAGAGCCTTCTCATGTATGTCTCCATCATACTCATTGACCAAGACAACAATATTATCACTCTCCTCATGAGATGTAGGTTCACTGTCCAAACTAGAGAAAAAAATTTCTAGTTATTCCCAAAAGGTAGCTTCTTCTTGGCTACTTTAAATCATGTCAAGTTCAATTTCAACCTTTCCATCCTCTTAAGGGACAATAAGCTATTCAAATGCTTTAAATTCTCAAATAGACTCATGACGTGGATGCAAGTTGTCTTCTATAAGTTCTATATTTTTCCCATGAGTTTCAACAAGGCTAATAGCTAATGTATCTTCAAGAAGACTTACCTCATGTTCAACTACAACCTACTCAAATGTTGCATAGTGACATTTCTCTTCATCAAGACTCAATCTATAACAACTAGATTAGTCTTATTTTTCCTCCATGAAGAATGGAAGATCATTTTCCCATTCAAGGTCTAATCCATCATGTTTTTTTGGTGTCAATCCTAATTTGTCCTCTTATTCATCAACCTCAAATCCATACCAACCAAGCTAATCCACTTGATCATTTATGACATATTTAATGTCTTTTAACAGTTGGCTATAAAGTAGAGAGCTTTGCTCATCTTTGAGAGCTGATTTGCTTTCCTCTCCACTAAGTGGGTTGCTAATGACAATCTCTTCATCATATACACTAGAATCACTCTCTTCATAGCCTTGTTGAGATTCACTTACTGTTGTAACATTTTACTTCTCAAATATAGCCACCTCATCATTCTTTCTTGACAATCTCTCCTTCTCAATTAAATGCTCAAATCCTACCCTCAATAAAACTGGTTCTCCTTCACAAAAGGAGGGGTGGGAGGGTAATAGACATAATTGGTTTGCTTGAAACTTGATAGGGGGTCCTTCCAACTTAGGAGGCTAGGTTTGGATAAAAATAAGGTTGATGTGGAATAGGAGGAGGCATATAAGGCTAAAAGTATTGCATTTTCTGCCTCTCTTCAATTTTTGATATATTTTCCATACATTGAATCAAACTTTTTATTTCTAGCACCTCATCAATTGACATATGTTGATTCCTTCTCTCAATATCTGCCCACCTAGACTTAAGAGAATGCACTAAATCTCTCATCATTTGAATGTTTTCATTCTAAGTGGAAGGATTATAAATAGTTAGACCAAGTTCCTTATATTTATCAATCTTCTTCATTTACATTTCAAGGATTACAAGGGTTTGTTTAAAGTCTAAGAAGGCTGGAGTAGAAGCAATATGACTTTGATAAGGTTGACTAGATGGACAAGTGGGATACCAAAGAGGTTGAGTTGGATTATGAGAGGGAATGTAAGGATTTTGATAACCTTGGTGAGGTTGACATGTTACTATTTGAGAGCCACTTTGGGTGAAGCCATGAATGACATCAATCTGATATGAAGAATGTCAAGCCTTAGAGTATGTATTTTGAACAAAATAATGATGATAATACATACTATTTTTTTATTTTTAGACACTTGGACTGCTTATAATAGTCGAGATTCACTTGGAGTCACCATTGAGGCTTGTGTTCATGCCTCTAAAGGCTAATATGTTGAAGAGTAGCAACATAAACTCTTTAATGGGATGCAATGTTGTCCCACCAGGCATGTCAGAACTATTATCATCAAAAGTTTAATCCTTTAGGAGGTTGTTCAAACCTCTTCACTTAATTTATAGCATGGAAATACCTTTAGGCTATGGGTGGCCTAATAAATGAATTAAATCTCTAGATATGGATAGCACCCTTGATGTTATCACCCTTAAACTACTATTTGACCTATTGCTTGCAAGGAAAAAGGGAGAGTGAAACTTAAAGTAAAATAAACTAGGGAGGTGATACGCCAAATCAACATCTTCCACTTGACCATAAAGTACTAAGAACATGATTAGGTATGAATCTGATCACACTACTCAATAAGGACATTCAATCATGAGTGTTTAAACATGGAGGTCATTGATAATGTGTTAAATAAAAAGGCTAAAGGCTAATCAAGATATCTAAGAAGGACACTAATGACTAAAATCCACTTCTAAACTATGTAAGGTTATCTAAAATCACCATGTGACTTACAAGAAGATAATACATTTTCAAAGAGGTAGGAGAGGACAAATGAGAGAGAGAGTGAAAGAAATACTAATAGCATTCATCAACCATCACAGAAGTATACTAAATTCAAGCATTTGAGAAGTTAAGAATCAGATTTATTCAACATTCAAATTCATAGTACAAGTGTTTACTTGAGAAAGGATTCACCATACTCAGCCAAAGGATCCATAACAAGCCACTCAAGGTAACATAGATAGAAGAATGTGAGAAGGAGAAATAGAAGCGGCATAGGAAATGTATAGACAAGTGTCATCTCATAAGGAACAAGTTACAAGAAAAAAATTTCAAAGGGTAGTCCAATAGAATCTTCCTCACAAGTGTCAACCTGATGTGATCTTGTCCCTCATCAAGGGTGGTATGGAATGACTCTTTACCTTATAGGATAACTCATCAACCTCATTTGAAACTATCCATTCTTGGTCTAGAAGGAGTTACAAGTCCATGTTTTTCCATGTGTCACTCTTGATCATGCTTCTTGAGCTATCCAATGTCATCCTAAGTAAATTTCATGCCTTTCTCATCTTGGTGAAGCTAAGGATTAAGGTTCAAGTGTCTTCAAATTGGTAGAACCTATAATTTGATTGAGAAACTTGCTTGGTTCAAGTGGAGACCATAAAAACAAGTTTTTTTTTCCATCTTTGGCCTAGTTCCTTGTTTGAAGACTACTATCACAACTTGAATACCTATTAAATACCTTGTATGGATTCATTCTACCTCATTTCATGCTCAAAAACATCTTCAAGACTGAGGTACAGGTGCATTAGGTCTAATAAGAACCCTTGATAATATGTTTACTTACCCTTAGGTGTCTTGAAACTAATTGATGGTATTGCAGTCATTGGAAACCATACTCTTGATTATATAAAATCATTTTCCCTTGAATTATATATATATATATATAACATGTTTACTAGGTCTCACTTGGTCAAACCTCATGATAAACCCTCAAAAACTACATTTTTAGGCATGTAACATTCATTCCTAGGCCATATTATGTACCATATTACCTCATAAGTGTGAGCCAGTGACTATAACAAATTCCTATGGGTGTTTATATATCATTTAATGGTTTAACTAGACCATTTCAGTCCATTTGAAGCACTTAGGAAGTCAATCTCATCCATCAGGTCTTTTTAGAGGGTTTAAGTAGTGTTTAGGAGTGTGTAACCTTGTTAACGATGGTTCATTAATCTATAGGCCTTAAAATCTGAAAAAACACTATAAATTTCATGTATACAACCCCCTCTACCTTCCACAATTAACTTATGGTCCCATGCACCTTCTCCTTATACTTCACACATGAACAAATTTGACTTGCATGGTTGTTTAGGCCTGTTGAGAAGGTCGAGAGAGTGATTTACTTGAATAAAGCATAAAATTGCTTGATTCTGGTCAAAAACACCTATTTGAGGTTTTTAAAACTTCATATGAGATGTTAAAGTGGTTATCTTCACCATTTCACTTTTCCAACTCACTATAACTTGTGTTAGCTCATAGTCAGGGTTTAATGGCAATTTAGTGCAAATGACCCTAATTACCTATGTTTGCCTTTTCATTCCTCCTAAAAGGAGTTAAAATATTTTAGGTTCATATATTAAGTTATTATCCACCTTATTAAATTATTAAATCCCCAAACTCATTTTACACAAGAAATTTTCTTTAGGTTTTGCATCCAGGCCTGTGTGTGGTCATTTAGGCCTTCTAGGCTTAACCAAACCTCTTGATACCTTTCACAACATTCAATCACTTTAAAACATAATGAAAATATTTTACACATTTATAATGAATTTTATCTCTTATTTTTCACTCTTTTTAACCTCAAGGTTTCAAATAACAACCCACCTTCTCTTCCATCTTCTTAAACATGCTTATCCGTGGTATTTTAGGCTGCTAACTATAAGTTTGAGGTAGACCTTTTCATTTTTTTCACTTAGGCACTTTGATGATATTTTTGAAAAATTTGAAAATCACTTCATTTTCCTCATAACCTCCCTGCATACCTCTTGACATTCAATTTCACCTTATACATGCACCTTTCCTCAATTTTGCTTGGCATAGGCCTATAGGTCTATATTTAGGCCTCTTAGAAAGTATGAAGGTTATATTATTCATGTGTAAATTTAGTGATATGATAAATTTTATATGGTTGTATTATTATTCATTTATATTCTCTATATAACTTCCAAAATTCCCTTTCACCTTCTTGATATGGCATTTGAAGACACTACCCATAAAGGTTGTAGGTGGTCATTTGGGTTCTCTTGACTGTAAGTCACCAACTATAGATTTATCAAAGCTAAAAAAATTTATTGAGGTGATTATATATATTAACCTTCATTCACCTTTGCTTCTTGAACCTTACCATCCTCTAATACCCTCCAACTATGAACACAAACATGTTTTTTTCCTTCTGCATGTTGACAAGCCTATAGGTTGCCTTTTGGGCCTAAAAACCTTCTTTTTCTATGTGGTTTGATCTTTATTAAGCATAAATAATTTATGATGACATATTAGAGTAATATAACATAATCCTAAGATATTTTTATCTCATTCCATGGGGAAAATCTTCTCAAGACCTTCATAATTTCTCCCTTAGACTCACACAGTCCTACTTAGCCAACATAGTTCTCAATAAGCCTGTGCACGCTTACATTAAAGATATTATCAGACCATGATTATATATCACATCAAGACCCTAATAAAAATATTTTAATCAATCCATTCCTTCTTTATTTCTTTCATCTTTCACATACATGTCCCTTCAAGCTCACCTTCTTGGTACTAGCATTAGAAGCATGCCATGGCTCAAGAAGACTACTTTATGTGATGAATACATGTTAAGGATGGAAAAGGAAGTGATAAGAATATAAAAACCATAATAGGTCTCTCTATGCATTATAAAACCTTTGTTTACATCTCCATGACCTCAACAGGAGTTGTCTTGGATTGTAACCTGCACAACTCTTTTGAATACATGATCTTTTCCACTTCACTATTTTAGCTCTTTTGATGCTTGGAAATAGTCTAACGAGGATGCTAGGAATATTTATATGTTAAAATAAGTTTCTTAACGGTGACTTGTGAACAAATGTTTAGATTGATAAAATCATGCCTGTAGGTTCTCCTCCAATACTGCAATTCACTCAAATACAGGTAACATGCTTCTTGATGGTAGCACATGTAAACAAAATACTAGAAAAGTGTGTGAGGGAGCTGATGGAGAATTTCAAAATGTCAAAAAATCATTCATTTTCACCAATGATCCCCAAAATACCTTGAAAACATCTAAAATTGAGCTTGTAGGATTTGAAGCTTCTTTTATGCCCCTTAACTTCTTAATGATTATTCATAAATTTAAAGGGATTAAACACACAAAAAATGGAACAAAGCGTAAGGACATTAGGTTCCCCTCATGCATCCAAAATCTTGGACTCCAAATTTCTCTCTCTCCTCAAAGTATTACGTGAAAACATGTTGCCTATCTTGAGCTACCAAGAGGACTGATGTAGAAAGGAAATGGGTTTTTACATAGTTTGGCTTTGCACCTCTAGTTTTTGCATGGATTTGGATCTAATAATACCATAGGGACCTATGTGAGAGTTTTTACCTTGACAACCATCAGAAATCCTCTACATAAGATCTTAAAAAATATGCTTTCCTTAAGATTATAACTGTTCTACCATTTAGAACTGCTGAATATGATAAACTAGGTGACTCTTCACCTTCACCTAACCTATACGAACATGAAAGAGATTTCCAAAACATTTTATACCCTTATTTTCATAAAACTCTCTCAAAAAATCTTCATTTGTGCATTGTAAAATGATAAATGATAGTTATAAAGAGAATTCCAATGTTAAAAATTAGTTATCTAAGACATTTGGAGGATGTGTATGGTCAAGTACAACATGATGTCATCATATAGGTGTTAGATGACTTAAAACATCTCTTATGCAAGGATAAAACCTTTATATTTGCCCTTTACTAGTAAGTGTTATCTTCAACATTGGAAAGCACAAAGAAACTAAAGTAGCAAAATACCTTAATCTTGTTAGAATTACCTTAAACTCTCTAAATTACTTTACAAAATAGTGTAATTAACTTACTAGTTTGCTTCTTTGACCAGTTTGACCAACTTTAAGACATGTTTGTTCCTTGTAGGCTTACCACCTTGTCTCCTTGGGAATGCCTCCACATTGACTTGACTTCTCATTTACCTTAACTTTTTCAAACTTACCTTACACAATGCTAAACACATAATGAAGACCATAAAAGTGACCATTTGATGACAAGACAAAATGACCTAACTCAGCTACCAACTAGATAATCCTAAATGACCTTGTAAGCTGCTAAGGAAGACACATTAGCCATCACCTAGATCATTAACGACTAGCACAAGATCTTCATAATGGATATCAACAAAGTTAAGATCAAGTTCATCAAAGTTTTGAATGATCCTCATTCACGGTAGCCAAATTTTGGCTAACACCTCCCCACACTAATCTCTATCTGCACGTGAATTCTCACCATTATCCTTCTAAAAAATGGGGGGTCCTTAAAGCCCTTGCCACAAGAGCTTTAAGAATATTTGATGATGAACATTTAGAAGATGAGTTTAAACATTTAACTGATGTTTTCAAATTGAATGATTACAGATGAAAAGAGATTACCAAAGCCTTTAAGTCAGTCAAGAAGGTTCTTGCTAAACCTAAAATTAATTTTAACCACTTTCATTGACCATAAACTTCCCTCCCATATGTTGAGGGAATTTTTAAATAAATTATAATTTTTTTAAAGAATAAGAACATCCACCCTACTTTTCTCTCTCATAGAAAACTCAGAAGGTTGGTTAAGTCATCCAAAAATAAATTAGAACTGACTCTGAGAATTGAAGTGTACAAAATTCATTTCTCGTGTGGGTTGTCATATATTGGGGATATGGATCGCTCTATCAACATGAGAATCAATGAACATGTTATAGATATTAACAAAAAATAGTGGTCAAATCAGCTTTAGTAGAACATTTTTTCAAAACTTGCTATCATATTTGTTTTGAGAACACCAAGGTTCCGGCCATTGGAGACCACTACTTCAAATTTGGGCTAAGAGAAGGTATAGAAATTTAGAAGTATGATAATAAAATGAATAGAGATGGCGATCTAGACTTAAACCACTAATAGGGTCCAATCATCAACTTAATTAAAGAACATTGACTTGAATTTAAGCTTTTTTTTAATTTCCCTTCTTTTCTCTATTTTGATATGTCATCGTGATTGTCGGTACATTTCAAGCGCTATCCTTTCATGTCCTCTCTTCTCTTTTTTATTGTCAAATTCTCTAATTTTGTTACACTTTTTCTTCAAATTCTAATTTCTCCTCAACAATTTATTTATGTGTTCCACTTTATCATCATATGAATCCTTTACCTCCTTTTTGAATAAATATATAGAAAAATATTATGTTTCCAAAAAAAAGTCTTAACATTTAATAATTGTCCAATTTTAATATTCAATAATTTTTATTTTGTATTTTTTAATTATTGAACTTCTAAATATACAATTAATTATTCTATATTTTTATCAATTATTTTTTTTTTAATACTTTAAAACAACAGCTTTAATTATATCATGATAATTAATATTAAAATAAATTAATATTTTTATTTTATTATCAAACTATTTTAATTTATTTCATTTAAGTTTTAATTCTTCCAATTACTTGATATGAGAGTTCTTCACACCTAACTTTTTGAAATAAAAAAATAAGTTTACAAAATACCATATTTTCTCACCTAATCATACCATATTCTTTCTATGTGTTTTCGTGCAATCTATAAAGCCTTTGTTCGATCGACAAATTTTTCTGGATTTGTTTTCGAAAAGTTTTTTTTTTTTTTTTTTTTCAAAGATTTCACCGAAGCCTTGTAGAATTGGGAGCACACATAAATGAGTCTTGACCCCAGGATAACGTCTCTGCAAGTTGCATCATTATAGAATTATTGACTATTTTTATGCCCTAAAATCGAGCTTTGTATGTTACCTAAACTCTTTAGATGATAGTTTTGTAGCTCATCTTAATATTAAAATTATCCAAAAGGTCATGTTTTCAAAGCTAGTGTAAATTTAAAAAATATCTAAAGAGTATACAAGTGAGTACATGTCTGAATTGAAAATGATTCTTTCAAGGATGACTCATAATTACTTGATATTAGATAGTAAATTATTTTCTTTTAAATTTTTTTTCAATTAATTAAGGAAAATATTTTAATTTTGTAAAATAGAGTATTAACCATATAAATCTAAATGTAAAAAGTAGATTGATATTCTAATTTTATGTGTATCTTTGCCTTCAGCATGCACACAAATCTTTATTTTCCTTCCCTTTACTTCAAACCCGAATTGCTCTTTTAAAATCAACTCAAAAAATGGTCTTCAATATTCTCAATCGATACAGTAAATTTATCATTTTTATACTTCAATGACTTGGCTACTCTTTCCACTTCTTGGTGATCAACGAACAAAATGTTTATGTCTTCACTAGAGCATGGTAGTCCTATGGACTTGTTTATGTACTTTGGAGACATTTTCATTTGGTGTCAGGGGAAATAAAATATGTCCTCATGGATGCATGATAAGAGGAACCAACTTATCAAGTTGACCATAATAGGGTATCTCAAATAATTTTAATAAACCCTTTTCTCAATTATTACTTTGATGTGGGCATCATATATCATCATTCCATCCGTGACTACCTTCCCACTCTCCACTATGAAATCATTCTTCAGATCTATTTCATTTTCCCCTCCATGATAGTTTTAGTTATCTATCTTACATTACAAAAAATTTGAATCACATACCTCTCAACACAAACATGAGTCTAGATATCGCTTCTCTAAAAATTCAATTCACACCTCTTTAACATTCCCCTACAATTATTCTTCAATCACTTTTTAATAATGATCAAGTTTCCTTCTTGTGGGCCTGCAAAATGTGTGTTTTTATGGCTACTTAACTTTTGGCCCTATGGAACCCTTGGCCTTATTCTTCACCATTATTGTGCTTCAAAATCTTCTCTAGCATACCCTTGGCCTATTTATCCCAATGAACCCCCTAATTGTTTCGCATTGTTAAAATCCTTCTACTGTAATCCAAGATTCCCAACTCAACTCTAAGCTTCATTGTGCTTTAATGGAGAATTCCCTACTCTTCAACCCTCTTTTCTTTCAAATTATCCTCCTTCTTGTTGCTTTTACCTAAATTCTACTTTTAAATGCTATATGACCTCCTGTAGATTTGAATTTTAGTCTTAGAAACCTTAATCTTGCCAAACCTAAAGTGAATTCAATTGTTTTATAACGTTTTACTTACTCTGCACTTGTTCAAATCCAAATATTTTGATAGAAATAAGTAATCAAATTGGTGTGTGATGAGTAATTTATAATGCCTATCAAAATTTGAATTCCCTTAACATCACAAGTTGTACTATTATATAGTCATTATAGATGATTTTGTACCCTTATATTTACTACTAGTGATGTCAAACCTTATCATATCTTGAAAAAATGTCTTTTAGGAATGACCTATGCATTTACCTCTTCCTTATTTTTTGGGTGCAACACATATCTCTTCTACTTAACGCTCCCATACACCACATACCTTACATGTCTATATAATTGGTCAATATTCATGCATGTCAAAAAAGTTTGTATTTCTTTCCTTACTCATCTGAGCTTTATTTCACCCTGTGTAACCTACCGCACACTAGATATACGTTAGGTCCTCTAGTGCTTCAACCTCATCTATGATGGGCCTATATCGAGTTGAAAATATCCCTTTTATTTATCTATATGGGTGAAACAAGTGCCTTGTACAATAGGAATATTCAAAGAGAATGGATTGTGGGAAATCATACATGATGTGCAATGGTGTTGTTATTGTGGGACTAAATGTTATCTATGCACATGAGAATTGTGCTTAAAAACTTGAAAGTATATAAAATATTAACATACAAATCTAAAATATAAATTGAACGGGTACAATATTTATAAACAAAGTTACATGACAACACTCTCCAAAATCACTTATATGTTTAGCATAGGGATCTCAAGGAAACCCCTAGATTCACTATTTTGACTAGGCTTACAAAGTTGTCTAGTTTATTACTACTCTAATGGCATAAGAAAAACATTATAAACTTATTTGGAAAATGTGAAAAATAACACAAATCAAACTAAAAAGTATAAACTAACACTAACACTAAAATATATTATGGCATATGCCTTATTTATGAGTGGCTTGGTTATAAGTTACATATTTAGAGCTTTCATGTATGATTAGCATATTTGGAATCATACACTAGAACATGTGTACCATTTTACCAGATTTTCCTTTTAATGTGATTGTCACGCCTGACCCTTTGTCTATCCTTATATCCTAATTGAATTCATATTTATATAGTGTGTTTTTCATTTATCTTCATGATCTCTTCAAGGTGTGCATCAACATACTCCTTATCATCTAGTCGATCATTATGCAAAATACGTAGAGAGGGTACTAAATTTTCCATGCGAAAAATTACTTCCATCTAAAATACTAGATGGATAAGTGTATATTTGTTCAGGCATTTATAAGTGGTACAATATTTCCATAATACTAGAAAAATGTGATCATCCTAGTCCTTGTACCACATATTACAAATATTTTTCAATGTTTGACCAATGATCTTATTAAGATATTTAACAATGTCATGTGCCTAGAGATGATAAGGGTAGTTTCTATGGTGAAAAACCATGAAACTTAGCTAATAAAATGTTCACATTTACATTCATAGGGTGCATATTATGATCACTAGTTAATCTCAAGGGTCATCCATAATGGCTAATAATATTTTCCCAAAATAAGCATTTCATTGTCATTGTAATAAAAAAATTGGTTGGCACTGCTTTTGCCATATTTTTTAGAGTTTGTTATGGTGATAATATAACATGCACTAGTTATATACATGATTAGGGAGATGGGTCCCATAAAATCAATCATCCAATTCTCAATCAGATCTTGATTAGTGATAGGAATCATTGCGATCTCATCATAGTAGTTGGGCTTACAAACTCATTGAAATGCATCACATTTTTGCTCACACTCTTCCATGCCCTTTAATAATGTTTGTCACAATAGGGTAGAAAACAAAATATTCCTTGAAGTGGACTCACTAGCATAATGACCACCTAAAACCCATTCATCCCCCTCATGCAAAATGTTATCACATTCATGCTCTAAAATGCAGTGTTGTAAAACCTCATCCCACCCTAGTTTGTTAAGCACTCCACCAATTAATTGGTAAGGAGCTACATAGATAGCCAATTGTTTCTTTCCTTTAATTTTCAATCACTTACAATAATACATGAAGTGATGAATACAATAATATCAGTGATGTCCTTATGTATGCACTATTTTTTTTTTAAATTGGGCATCTAGGATGCCATCCTCTATATTTTGCACATCTTTTTTGGTGATTCAGGATAGATGATCTGGGATATAATTTTATTTACTTGGTTTAACAATTATTGACAATTGAAATTATCAGAATAAAATGATCCACTAAAAAAAATCATGTGAAAGATTGGTTTGTCAACAATATATTTGAGGGCTTCATGGTCCATGAAGAATAAAAATGGCATGGCTAGAAATTAACTTAGTGAAAAATTTCAACTGTGAAGACCATCACAGGCACTTCATGCTCAGTTATTATGTAGTTACAATTGGTTGAAGTGAGACTCCAATTGTAAAAGTATATAGGATGATAAAATTTATCATCCCCTAGTTGTGCCAAAATGGTTCTAGTAGTTGTTCCTCATGTGTCAACATGGACATGGAATGAGGTGTTCCAATATAAAAATTATAAAATTGGCACACTCATGAGCTTCTCCTTGTGAATGTAAAATGCCTCCTATTGCTTCTAATTCCATAGAAATGGGCCATATTTTCAACTAGATCTTCCAATGGTGCATAGTTTTTTCCATACTTTTTTATGAACTTGTGATAATTGAAATAAATAATAAGACCTCAAGATTATATCTCTATAGTTATAACTCACTCCAACTGGGACCAGTATGAAAATAAATAGCAATGCGTAATATCTCTAGAATAAAATTGCAGAAGTATCTTATTATTATCACAATGTGCATAGATGAGAGGGTATATATAGTTATAAAGAATATATATCCCTTATTTTCATATTTCTTCCACTAAAAGTGGCTTTCACCAAAGGTGGATTCCATAAATGTTGGTAGCACATGTGAGGTGACTAAGCATTAAATACAAGCTTCTCTAAACATGTGCACTCACTAATTATACTTAGTGGAAAAACTAATTTCATAAGTTAACTTAATATTAATGCATCTATAATAATGCACCAACACCCCCCTCTCCCCTGCTTAATTGAAACTTAGGGAAGTCTATACAAACTAAGAAAGCTAATAGTCCTCTAAGAATGGGTCATGACCAATGGTCAAATTTGAAGGGCTAGCCTTAATTTCATGCTGAAGGGTATTTATGCATCCAACACTTTGGTGATGAAATGTTGTAAAAAATATTTGCCCTTCAATTGACAAGTGTAAATTTAGTATGCATGTTACTAAAAGTATGAACTAGAGAAGCTTCGATTTTAATTTTTTAGAGAATGATTCAAACACACAAAAATAAAATACTTAATAAAATTTTGGAAATGCAACCTTTAAAATTTATTCAATGATATTATAGTGTTCACCCAAAAGGGTACGACAATCATAATTCATAACATCTTGCTTTATAAAAATCAAATATACTTATATTTTCTAAGGATGAGCTAAAAGAAAACATTTAAATCGCATAACTACGTTGAATAAAATCTAACTATGAAATGTTACAATATCAAATTGAATACTCATAACTTCCATATCCATCTAGTTTATTTCATGATAATTCCTTTGTATGTAAAGACCCAGTTCATTCACCTATTGAGCCCATCCATTAGGGGGTATCCCTACCCACCCCAGCCATCGGTTGGAGATAGAAGTAGGAATGCAGTAGCCAACTTGGAGAATATAACTAAAACCAATAACATGATGCAAAATGGCATCATGATTTTATTTTTATTTGTATACATCACCTTTGCCACTACACAAAAAACTTCCAAGACCAACCTAGCTCATTATTTTTGCATCTACACCCAATCTAACAAGAAGGGCATTAGTAGTATCTGTTGAAGTTGATAAACCAACCTCACAGATCTCAATGAACACCTGCAAGAAAATAACCTGTCACATAAAAGAGATCAAGAGGCACAATAATGGTGTTCTACAACCCTGAAGCAAAATATGCAATAACCAAAATTAATAATTACAATAAGATCAATCCTTATAAAAGGAGATCAAAACCCTAAAAGTGAGAACCTTAAGATTAGTAATAAATTATTAAAGTACCTAAGTTTAGCTTAAGTGAAATAAAGTAAAGGTGACTTAATTAATTAATCAATATGATTAAATTAATTAAGTAAATAACCTATTACTCTAACACCCCCCCTAAGATGAACTTAGGGAGAATCTAAAAAACTAAGGACAAAATGCATGAAAGCAATGATGGGTCCTGACAACTAAGCCTGATGAGGTACCCATGTACAAAAGAGTCTCTCAAAAATAGAGAAAACCATGTGGGAAAAAATCCTCTCCAAAAGAGAGAACAAACCTCCCGACGAGAGAGAGAGAGAGAGAGAGAGAGAGAGAGAGAGAGAGAGAGAGAGAGAGAGAGAGAGAGAGAGAGAGAGAGAGAGAGAGAGAGAGAGAGAGAGAGGTGTTGGACTAATAAGCCTCCACAAAAGATGTCCCAAAAGAATAGGAACATGAAGAGCTCCATTGAAGCATGAAGAAGCTACAAACACTGTCGAAGATTGACTACTATAGTGCTGAAAGAAGAACCTCCTCCAAAAAAAGATGAAGATCAGGATCAAGAAGACAAGAATCTATATGAGTGCCCCCAACAACACTACTCAAATTAGATGGTAAACAAAGGAAAAACATCTGAAACTCGAAGATACAAATGGCACATATACTAAAAGTCTGAAGAACTGATCAAGTGAAAATAGAAGGTTGCCTCCACAAAAGGAATGCAAGAGTGTCCTTATGGTAAATGCTCCATCTCACCAAAATTCATGGGTAACCAGCCACTGATGAACTGCTACATCCACCTAGTATATAAGAATAAATACTAGATACATAACTCACTCCAACATGAAACCAAGGAAGCATTAGCACCAATAGTAGAAACCCCACCCCCCATAATGTGGATAAGGGAGAGCCATGACAGGTACACTAAACTATGTGAAAGCAAGAAGTGCATGTAGAAGAAATAAGAACATTTGAATGTGCAAACATGAAATTAACATGAAATAAAAGGGTGTGCAAACCAAGGGACACATGCATGGCAAAGGTGTGATGGAAAAATAAAAGGAAAACATCAACCCCCCTTGGCACTTTATATCATAGTGTGAGTACAATAAGGCTCAAAATGATGTCCAAGATCTCAAGAATACATGTATAATGTTGAGGCACTTTATTTCAATGTGTTTACATATGAGAAGTGCTTCTAATGGAAGCTCATAATGTCTAAAAAGGACCACATATAGAAAAAAAATGATATCTCCTCAAATAAAATAGATCAAAGATCAACAATTGGAATATGTATTAATGTTAATAAATGAAGCCCAACAAAACAAATAAAACTTCTTCAGGTGCCAAAATGTCCAGAATATCAAGTAAAAGTCATAAAATTGACAAAGAAATATTTACACTCATATTGTTCTCATAAAAATGAAACAACACACACACACACATGTATGTATGTACGTGTATATATATAGACACACACACACATACATATATGCATATACATGCAGATATGTGTGTGTATTATATATATATATATATATATATATATATATATATATATATATATATATATAAAAATCATATTGGTCTCATAAAAATGAAATAACACACACACACACACACACACATGTATGTATGTATGTGTATATATATTTATATACATATACATGCAGATGTGTGTGTGTGTGTGTGTGTGTGTGTGTGTGTGTGTAGATATGTGTGTGTATTTTATATATATTCTTTCAAAATACCAAAAATTGCACCCATCAACATTCAGCGCCCTTTATAAGACTAATTTAAAGTGCGATGAGAATTTGGTCTCATAAAACTATATATATATATATATATATAATACTAATTTATTTTGAGACTGATAATTTGCACTCAAATTGTCTCATAAAAATGAAATAATACACACACACACACACACACAATTATATATATATATATATATATATATATATATATATATATATATATATATATATATATATTTCAAAACGAAAAGTATCGGTATATTTTATTCCAATAAATGGTGAAAATATACATCTAGAATGCCAATAGTAAGATGGCAAAATTAAGAAAGAGACCAAGGCCTCAAAAAAAAAATCAAGGAGACAAAGCCTCGACCCAATGATACAACATCCCATAATGGGGGAAATACACCAAACCAAACTCAAGTGATGGCAAAGAAGCTCCCCAACATTTGAAATCAAAGGCTAGAGAGATGTAAGGAGGAAGAGACAAAATAGTCTTCTACCTTCCCCTTTTTCTTATTTACTTCCTTCCATACCTCTTTTATTGATTCCACAGTGATAATCTGCATTCAAAATTTCTAGGAGTGAGTTGTTACCCAGCTAATTTGGGTTTGTGTGAGTAAATATTTCCTTATTCAAATCAGAGATCTTTGTTTCATAGGCTCATTTTATACTTTCTGAAGTAGTCCCAACCATTTCTGAGTCTAGGATTGGGATCCCATTTTCTTTCCCTATCTCAAGGATGTCAATGTGTCACTTGCTTGATTTTTTCTCTTTTGACTCTTTTTTATTTTTTTCTTCCTCGTCTTGATCCAGTTCTTCATCCACATCTTCCTCTTGTACAGGCATGGACTATTTTTTGGATTTTGTTTTCATCACTTTCTTTTTTGGTGGATTGTTCTGAGCCTAAGGATAAGTATCCTGTAGATGCCTTGTGAGCTTACATTTATGACATCACAAGGTCGTATTCTAAAAATATAATAACTATATATGTTGAAGATCTCCACATCTGATAATCATTATTTCTAGTAGACCTTTATTGAGGTCTATTTCCACACAAATTTGAGCGTATGTACACAAACCTTCCTCCATTCTCTTAAACTCTGCTTTAATGAACTTACCCAGGCTATCCCTTAGTTTTTTAAAAGTAGTGATGAGATGGAGAGGGAGGTTTGAAAGCCTTACCTAAATAGGCATAACTATGATTGAGTGTGTGCTCAGACCAAATTCAGGAAACCATGGTGTGAGGTTAAGGCCCTTCGTACCTCAAAACCATGAGCCTTCTAATAATACTCTTTGGTATGCATTGTCATCAAAAAAATGAACAATAAAGAACCCCTTGGAGCAGAGAGAAATTTCACATTCTTTTGACCAGGTATTGTGTACCCACTGGAATAAAGCCTCTATAGTTAACCAATAAGCATTGAATCTGTGGATGATAGTCTCCTTTTCTAGATTTATTCTGTATTAAAAAATATCTACCTCTAGAATTTCCACCTATGATACCTCTTCCGTCTATTCAAAAATGTAGGCTTTGTATGACAAGGGTGCATTTTGGCTACCTAATTTGGCTGTAGAATTCTTGACAGCTTCTTTAAAGGTTCCCCCTAGCCTAAAAATTGTTATTGCATCCTTGTATGAGACTAAAGGATAACCTATGCCTATAACACCACCACACATGCGCATAGAAAGAGATAAAAGGGAACCTTTTGTAATACCATACACATACATAAAATTTTGATTCATCAAATCTTTGCCATTATATATGAAACATTGGTAGGTGGCTAGGATTTCAGTTATTGTTATGATCCTATCTTTTAGATCTTGTATGTTATTTGTTCATTTGACCCAAAAACATAGTGTGTTCCCCTTAATAGATCAAATAAGAATCTGGTGTCTTCCCCTTTGCATCAAAAAGTTTCCCAACATTGACATTTTATCAAACATGTCAGGATCTTCCTTGGTGTATGGCCATGTTGTTATCCCTTTTGTATGGTACCCCCTGTCCTCCTTATTTCCCTTTAAATTTTTTGTCTCCCCTATTGGCAAAGGTTCATGGCCATCCATGACTAGCTCCCCTGTGTATTGATTTGCCCTATACTCTTGTATAAACTATTGATTGCTCTATAGAAAACATAAGGACATCCCCTGAGATGACCCATTGTTTGCATCCAGCACCTTTGAAACCCTAGTTATAGGTGCATACTAGCTTATTATCTCCTTCTCAACCTCCTCTTAGATCTACTCAAGCATCATAATCCTATTCTTAGTTGCCTGCATCCATCTACGTGAGGTTTTGGCTATGGGAAGTATCGATCACTCCAAAAATGAGCCACGATTGATCTCTGTGATAAGGTTCTTTCATGTTTTCATGATGTCATTAGTTTGACTCTCCTTCCCTACCAATCTATGTGCAAGATCTTTGAGCTTCTTTGCACAAAACTTGTAACCATTTCTAAAATCCAATAATAGTCCTTCACTAACCCTAACAAGAGCCATTTTCTAATATGTGTGTGTGTGTGTAGTTTCATTTTTATATATATTTATAATACTAATTTACAGTGAACTGTGAATATATTTTTTCATTTTTATATATATTTATATTACAAATTTGCAGGGAATTTCAAATAAATATATATATATTTGAAATTCCCTACAAATTAGTAATATAAATATATATAAAAATGAAAAATATGTATTCACAGTTCACTGTAAATTAATATTATAAATATATATATATATATATATATATATATATATATATAATATAAACAAACTCTTTCAAAATACCCAAAATTACACCCATCATTGTCAGCACTCAATGCCCTAAAATACCTAAAATCTATATTCAATATAAATTTCTAAATCCTACACAACTATGTATTTTTCTAGTTTTAAAAAAATTAATTCCCTGATTTACTAAAGAAAATCTTAACTGGATTAAACCCTAAAATCATGTTATGAGTCTAAGATAAAACCCTCCCTTCAAAATGCTTTCCATGTTGCCAATGGCCATCATAACACTTTTTTTTCATTTACTTGCTTAATAAATTGGGGAGGTTCAGTACTTATCAGAATTTATAAACTATAATCAATCTAAGGAGTCTGTAAACAACCTTGCATGCCACAAATCTAATTGGTTCAAACTTCGGTGAATACTCCACAATGCACACTCAGAAATGCATATTGGTTCAGTGAATTCTTTGGAGTCTATATTAAATAGCTTTATAGAGTAACAAAAATGCCTTGTGAATTTGTGACTTTTGAGAGATAGAGTACTGAGAGTAGTGTTAATTTTTTAACTCTAAGCCTACGCCCCCACTCCTAGTAAGCCACCACCATTATTAATTGTTAACAGCTGGCAATTAGTGTCAAAGGAAATGCATTAAAATAAATTTAGCATGGGCACCTAGGCTACCAGCGTTGACTAGTAGAGTGTAAGAGTAAATTAGCAATGTCAAATTGCCAATAACCATTAACAAGTTATAACTACAAGTTTTAGTAGAATGCATTAGCCAATTTTTTTAAAACAACTTAAATTTTTAGTGAAAATGTGGGACTATGAATTTCATGTCACATAAATGCCATTAATGAAATTTTGTGGGACTAAGAATTTCATGTCACGTAAATGTCATTAATGGAATTTTATGGGACTGAGAGGGGGTAGTTTTAACTTATTTGTTCAACTTGTCTTTCACTCGATGACAGTGAGTCAACACTATGTCACACTCGTTAGTCATCATGTAGGCAGTGATAGGTAGTGGTGTGGCATCCAATTGGTAGCCACAGGGATAGGATAGATCCTAAGACTAATTAATAGGTATTTTTAAATCTCACCCTTCTTTTATCATTTTAATAATGACTATGCACTTCTTAATTGTCACATAATTTATGGATTTTAAGTTTTTTTACGACCATTTTTTTACGAACTTCTGTGACGGGTTCAAATTTGACCACTGTGCCCAAAGTTTTTTGTTTTTATAAAAAACCATATTATGGTAGACAAATATTTAGTTTTTTACTTAATTTGGATATTATGTCCCCTAGGAGCCAAGAAAGGGACCAATGAAGATTAAGGAAGGAAATAATGCAATAAGTAGGTCTTATAGTACTGACCCAAAATTTGATGGGTTGACCTTTCATGTTATGATTTTAGAGGAAGTTTAATTTAATTTAATTTAAATATTAATGTTTATAAGAAGTTAAGAATGGTTGATGGTATTGAAAAAAATATTACATGAATCTAGTAAATGAAAGGAATGTCACAAGCATCTCTAAAAATATAGAAAGAGAAACAAAATTAATGAGAACTAATGATTCAATTATTTGAGGGCCATAAATCTTAAAATTAGTAAAATGTGTGTTTCCTTACATATCTAGACTAAAATTTTTGTGCATGTGGTCTCTTAAGGTTCCTTATGTTCGTTAATTAGAAGTAAAAATTGATATTCTTATAATTATCTATGTGAAGACATCAATTTGAGTGTTCTTTGTCAAATTTGAAGTGTTTCATGAATAAAAAAAGCTAATCATTCCTGGTCCTCATACCAAATGAAGCTCATTAAGAACACATGGGAATATCTGAAAATATAATGGTATGTTCCATGAATCTCATAGTAGATAGGGCACTTGAAAATTAAATGTTTTGCACTTTCACGTTATAGAAAACATAGTTGGCATATACACTCATTCTATGAGAGGTTATGATCATACTCCATTCGAAATTTATGAGAGAAAATGTGAAAATATGATAAAGGGATCCTTAAACATGATGGATCATCTTCTTCATGTACCTAGGAATTTAATTTTTATCCTCATGAAAGCAAGAATAAAATTAGAAATAATGAAGAATTTTTAGATTCAAAGGTTCTTTGGATTTAAATTATGTAATTTTCAAGTAAGATTTATTGATATCTTCATAAATACCTTTATTGAATTCATGTTTAGTGTGTTGAGGATTGTTAATTAAAAACCCAGGAGGAGGTAGTCTTTCTATATAAATATACAGCTTCTACATGAGAGTTATAACTCTTACGTACTAACAATATTAGGAATTGATATGGGGCTTGAGGAGACCACATGGACAAACTACTTAAATAGATTTTAGGGGGATATTTTCATAATAAATTCATAAATGATAAAGGTTTAATACATGTATAAATAAAACAACAATACAAAAATAGAGAAGACAATCAACCGTTGATGTAGAACTATAATAGTAAAGTTGTATTATGTTAAATTTTTTACAATACCTAAGAGATAAGATGTAAGGTGTCCATGTACTCCTAAAATTTATTCTTATCTTTCATTTTTATATACAAATCATAAAAGATTACATTAATATATAAAGGAGGGAGATGAAACATTGGTTGCACTGTTATAAAGGTTGGTAACAACTGCTTCATAACAAATAAGTGTGGTGACATCATCAATCATAGTTATTGACAAATTATGTGTTTTAGTACTGAAACTATAAATATTATGCAATAATATTGAAAAGGATTTAGATATTATGATATGGTACATTAGTACTAAACTCAATTTAGACATTGTTGACATTAGCACATGGCTATATAAATAATTAACATTAATGCAATGTTAAACAAACAATATCCAATGAATATGAGAGGATCTAATGACCCATGTCTTTTTAAATCAATTTTTCATTCTAACATTATAGGCTACATGATTTATACTTATTTTATTTCACAAAGACACTCCAAGGTGCAAATTCAACCATGCCTTAAAAAAGCCCATTCTTGTGGACTTTTACATAAATATTTAAACTACCCAACCATTTTATGAAAATCAAATCATCACTATTTAATGAAACCAATAATTGGAAAGATGATTTTCATGTTGGAAAAGTGATTTTAATGCTCACAAGTCACACCTATGGGGACCACTAGTGTGAAATTTTATCGTAGAAGTTATATTCAAATTGAATATCAAAAAATAATAACAGGCATGTTTGACTAAAATATAGATGTGTTTAAACGTAAAGGGTTGCATAGTAGCTAGTTCCTACCTTTAAAATTTTAGTTGTGTTAAGGATTGTAATTTTTATTATTTTAGAGAATTGAAAATAAGGTGTACTACAACATATGAAAGAGAAAATGCAAGAACAAAAGTTTACTGAATGTCAATCAATGTAAATCAATTTAGAATATATGATAAATAAATTCATTTTTTTAAGAAGTATATAATCTCCTTATATTTCTTTGTATTTGGTATTGTTATTATTAATTTGTCGAAATGGCATCGCCCAATTAAGAATCATAAGGGATTGCACATATTTTGACTTGTAGCAAATTATCATGTTTTAAAATCTAATACACGAAGTATATAGAAAGTATAATGATCACAATAACCATGGTGAAAATAGATCCCATGATCATGAACAAAGCTTACTAGGAAATACAACATCATCCAATTGTATACAATTTCAAATATTTATTATAAAAGGTAATAAACAATAATAAAATGAGTATCATCAAAGAAGGGAAGTGCAAGAGCCACCACTAATGTAGAGATAATAAGAATGGATCTAATCATTATAGGCTTATTAGAGAGAACATAAGTGTAAATTATGGAAGAAAATTCCAATTTTAAAAATAATTTACGTGCAAAAAATATTACTATGATTTATAATTGACAAATATATTCAAGTGAAGAAGCTATAATTAAGGTTCATTTTAAGAGACCATATCAGAAACCCATTTAGGTTTATTTAGGCAAATTTGATTCATATCCTTGGCGAATATAAAAATTTCAAAGAAAAAAATCACTTTTTTAAGTATTCCATACAATCATCCATCTACACAGTTAAAACATATAGGTTGTGGGATAAATTTAAAAATAGTATTAAAAAACTTTTCTAAACCTTAATATTATTGCATATTTGGATTCCTCTCAGATATTTATGTAATTTTAAAAAATAAATCATTTCAAACTGAGTTTGTATGCAAAAGTTATGGCCTTCAGAAGTTGGTGCTTAGTTGCATCATATCATGTCATCAGGGGGTAGCACTATGTTTCTCGACAACACTATGTCACCTGGAAGCACTATGTCACCCAACATCATGCTAAAATTTGTATTCTTCTTGAAGAGCTATATAATTTCAAAAAAAATTATCTCAAACTGAGTTCGTATGTAAAAGTTATGGCCTCCAAAAGTTGCTGCTCAATTGCATAACATCATGTCATCGGGTGACAGCACTATGTCTCCCGATAGCACTGTGTCACCTAATAGCATGCTAAAATTTGTATTCTTCTCAAAAATATATAAAATTAAAAAAAAAAATCTTCAAACTGAGTTCGTATGCAAAAGTTACGACCTCTAGAAGTTGTTCAGTTGCATTGCAGTATGCCATTGGGCGACATCATGCTATCAAGTGGTAGCATGCTAATTATTGGTATCATGATACCAAGTGATATCATCATGATGTTGTCAGATGACAACACCATGATGTAGTCAGGTGGCATCGAACGCAATTTTCCAAGGCCATAACTTTTGTATATGGACTCAGATTGAGATTATTATTTTTTTAAATTGCATATTTATTCGATAGGAATTCAAATATGAAATATTATTAAGTTTTAGGAAATTTTTTGAAATTATCTTTATTTATCCCACAACCTATCTGTCGAGCGGCCTCAATATTCAACATGGCAATGAGGTAAAGAATGAGATTTGGATGGTAACCCCAATGAGTATATGTATTATATATATAAGGAGAATCATATGGATGCTCCCATAATTATTATAAAATATTGGTGAGATGACCCCTAAAAAAATTTATATCCCAAAATTTTAAGCAAATGGGTCCTATGTACTACTAAAAAATTGCCAAATATAATTTACCAAAAAATGAATATTCATGAATTAATAAATATTTGCTACTAAAATTTACCTTGGCTATAATGTGTATTTGAAATATGAATTCGAACATCTGTTACTAGTTTAAAATGTAAATATTAAAAAAATCAATTTAAACGTAAGAGATACAATTTTTAATATATAATCTTATAAATGAAGTTTAAATTTATAATGATTTTTGAAATTGGATACAAATCCAAGGCCTTTTGATTTTCACGGTGCCCCATAGTAAATAAATATTTTATCTTGGTCACATAATAATCTTATTCTCTCTTGGAGTTAAATTATGACAAGAATGATTGTTATGGTAGCAAAGCAATTGAAGTGATTATTATGCATAGATTTATTTATAGAAGCATGTTACATATGTTTTCTTGTCTTCATATATATATATATATATATATATATATATATATATAT